>CAMZMU010000039.1:46576787-46701658 GCA_947311845.1 Poa pratensis
GGTCTATATATAGTCGTTTTTAGGTCAAGACGAAGCTTCGGGAAGAAAGATCGACGGCAGCGGAGGCCCGAGGGCCTGGTGGGTCCCACGCGGTCAGGGAATCTGGCCGCGTGGGCCCACCCTTTTGGCCTTCTGGTCTCCGTTTCTTCGATTCCTTTGCGCCTACGTTTCGTTCCTTCCAAAAAAGTGATCCCCGTAAAATCTAGGTCATTTGGACGTCGTTTGGGTCCCTGAAACATCAAAATATAGAAAAAGGGGTTTTCTGACAGCGCAGGGTTAATTCCAGAAAAATGGGGAAGTTGTTAATTATCCCCAAAACTCAATATAAATCATGAATATAACCCTTATATGATGCAAATAACATGGAATAAATGTAAAGTTCATGTATGCATTTTACATGCATCAACATCCCCAAGCTTAACCCATGCTCGTCCCGAGTATGAAGGTGATAAAACTAACATGGACTTTGCATTTTAATACTATCAATGGATATCAAAGGTGATTACTATTGCTACATAGAGTCAAATGATTCATTCTTCAAAGGAATAACAATATGCAAGATAAATTATGAAGTGATATCAAATACTCAATGTAAAGATGTTCAATGATAAATTCACAAAGTGTAATATAGAAGAAAGTACTATGGACCAAATGTATGCATAATGAAAAGTAAAAACATCCTATGGTGGTCATAGAGTACTTCTTATGAAAACTGAATATAAAAGGTGGACACTTTGGATAGATAAATAAGTAGAGGTAAAGCATGAATAAGTTTCATCTAACTTCCAAACACTTCTACTTAAGTTAATGCTTGCAATGTGGTAGTCATTGGTGTGGAGCTCTCATTACCCCTATCATAGCATCTTGAATGATTAATGTTTAAAGTGAAAGCAAATATGAGTGGTGTGCTTGACAATGTATTGGTTGAATGTCTCATGTCCCTTGAATACAAGTACCTACACCATGTGTTACTCACTTTGGTCCACAAAGTAAATTCAAATAAAGGTCATTGCAAGTAATAATAGTATCATCAAGAACTGCACTGGGGTACCTCTTGCCCCTTGACATGAACAAGCCCATGTCAAAACAACAAGACAAACAGACAATGAACAATCTCAGCACTCTTTTATTTACTATGGGTATAGCTTTTTATTATGAGGTGCATCACTGAATGAACATTATGGTTATGCTGTAAATTTCCACCATGAATGATGCATGGCTTAGATTAGCGGCCCAGGCATTTCTCTAACCATTTATACAAACTCTTTGAACTTACTAAGTATCCACATTCATTTCACCCATGATAGGCATCCATAAACAAAAGTACATGACATCAACTAAATATAAATAAGTGCAATGTTGAAAGCTTGCCATGTGACAGCACATATGGGCTAACTCCCAACCAAAACAATTGTCAAGCCCACAACTTCATAATTTTAATCACAATGGTTCATGCTTATTAAATGCAATAAAAGTAAATTGTGCATCAAGTTCGTGAGAGCTTTTAACCAATTTTTCCCATGACAATCAATAACATAAGCATTTAAATTCAGAAATGTAGATAACACAATATAACATGATAAACATACTTGGAATAGCATAAAGCTAATAGGTAGATATGGTGGACTCACTGGAAAAACTTTGGTTGAAGGTGTTGGGAAACAAGCTTTTTACTTGTTGTAATTTTTGGGCTAGCAATAGGGAGAAAGTTGACCATCTAAATGCATGCATAAGTGTCCATAGAACTAATCAATCCATGTTAAACCAAGTAAAGTTAAAATTCAACATCTAAACATGGTAAGATAGCTCTTGACAAACACTTGCAAATTAACATTCATTCAAAGCACATGAATTATGCAACTATATGTATCTTTTAAAATCAACTCAAACATCCCTATCCCAATATATTTAATAGCATCCAACATAATTCAACCCAAACTTCCAGTAGCTCTCTCATATATAAATGATAGTGGTGGTCTTATTCAAACCGAAATAACAAAAGCAAAAAAAAACAGACGCTCCAAGTTTATACGATAAAGTGCTTTGATCGAAAAACAGAAGTTAGACGTGTGCAAACCGAGAGTGTGTTGGTCTAGTGGGGTTGTCTTGACATCCCCAAGCTTATGGTCTTCACCATCCTTGGATAGCTCTTGGTGCAGCTCCTCTAATCCCTGTGAAAAAACTTCAAAACACCGTTTCTCCCATTTCTTTTCTGTGGGGTGATATTAGTAGTGATAAACAAATAGGTTCCTTGCTGCATAAAATCCTTAGGCAAAAATTCATATGAATGTCCAGAGAGTATATAATGTTGTATGCCTACTCATAAACTCAATTGAATCAAAAAGATTCAAGCAAAAAGCTCAAAGAATGCATCAAACAATATCAAGACAGAATCTGTCCAGAAAAACAGCAGCAGCAAAACGCATTTTTCTACCCTACTTAAACTCGTCAGAAAAATCTGAAAAAATCACGTGTATACAGAGGATGAAAAGTTGAAGCTAGTTCAAATTACAGCTCAATCGGAGTTACAGATAAAAAATGAAAAATCAAACCGTGCACAGACTTCGTGCAGGCAGAAAACTCTCCGAAAATGAATAGCAACTTTTCAAACCCAAAATAGGTAAAACTTGGTTCTTTATTAAAAATCCAGAAACAAAACTAACAAACTACTCTCTTGTTACAGCAAGAGGACTCAAAGAAAATCTCAAACAAAAACAACCGGGTTGCCTCCCGTAAAGCGCTTTCTTTATAGCCATATAGCTAGGCTTACTTACTTGATAATCAAAGGGGACGTAGCTCATGAGGGAGCTTGAACCTTGGTGTGTCCCTCTTCCTTGGGAAGTGTTCCATGCTCTTCTTGTGTGGAAACTGAAACTTCACATTCCCTTCCTTTGAATCAATAATGGCACCTGTAGTACGAAGAAAAGGTCTTCCCAAAATAATAGGACTAGAGGTTTTATTCCCCATGTCCATGATTAGAAAATCAACAGGCACAAAAGTCATGTGTAACTCTACCATAACATCACTTACTTTTCCTAGAGCATGTCTAATGGAATCATCAGCAAGTGCAAGTTCAATAGAGCATTTCTCAATATTTTTAAGTTCAAGGACTTCATATAGTTCTTTAGATAATATAGAGACACTAGATCCTAGATCTAAAATGGCATGGTGTGTCTCTTTTCCAATGGTTACTAGTACTTAGGGATCCAGATATCCCCAAGCTTAGGTGGTATCATAGCTTCTTGATTGTACCTAGCAATCTTTTCTTTTAAGACATGATTAGCAATATAGGAACCAAAACCAGCCTGGTTAATATTAACAGAAGGATCACTTGCAAATTTTTGTAAGATAGAAATTAATTCATGCAAGCTACACTTCTCTAAATCAACAAATGGTTCCTTAACTTCACTAAGCATTTTAACTTCCTCAACTTTTTTATCTCTATTATATAGATTAAATAATTCATAACGGTCATCAAACACATCTTCAGGTACTTGAGCTTTTTCTAAACTTTCTTTAATTTTTACTTCCAATATCAAGCCATCAAGTAGAATGTAAGCATCAGCAATAGTAGTATTTATGAAAGAACCCTTACATTCATTGTCTAAAAAGAGTTTAGAAGTTTCAGACAATCCTTTATAAAATATGTGCATGAGCATCCAATCTCTAATACCATGTTCCATTCCATAAGCTATACCTCTAAACCTTTCCCAAGTTTTAACCAAGGTTTCTTCCTTATTTTGTTTAAAGGTGATAACTATTTCTCTCATATTATAAACCATGGCTGAAAAACAAAACCTCTCAATGAAAGCAGCTTTCAAATTAAACCAATTGCTAAAATTCCCAGGTGGCCATTTTAATATCCAATCTAGAGCTTTTCCAGCCAAGGAATAAGGAAAAAGCTTTACTTTGATCACATTAGCATTGGCATGAATCAGGTTTAATTCTTTGCATCTTTCATTAAATTTACTAAGATGTTGAAGAGCATCTTCTTTCGGTTTCCCAGAAAAACGATTTTCAAAAATCAATTTAGTGACATTAGGATCTATCTCAAATTCTTTAACAGGGAAATTCCTATCTTGAGGAAAATTCTTAACACTAAATGGCCAAAAAGTTCTTTTCTCCATTGAGCAAGTTTTTATGTGTTTTAATTTTTTATGCAAAACTGAAAGTAAAATGACACTAATGCAACTCGAAATAACAAATGCAACACAAAAATGCAAAACTGAATATAAAATGCAAACCGAAATATAAAGATGATATGCAAGACAAGAACAAAACAAAATAAAATGATTGTAGGTAAAGATGGATAAGATGATGCTCACGTAGGTGCAACTCCCCAAGCTTAGGTTGTTACACAAGTTGGTGATGAAGTTGACTTGATGTGAGTGATCCTTGGATAAACCTTTCAGCTATGGTTCCCCGGCAACGGCGCCAGAAAACGTCTTGATGGCCCTTCACGTAGTTACCCCACAACGGCGCCAGAAAACAGTCTTGACGCCCTTCGTGGTTACCTGCGTGAAAAGTAAATGGGTTAGGTTGAGACTCCAAGTGCAGAGTGTATGTAGTAGTGGAAGACAGTTTTCCCCACGAGGGGTGACTCGAGGGTTTAATATCGAACTCTCGGGGAACCAGTATTTCAGGTGTTATCTCCTTATCCTTCTCTTGAGAACCTGCAACAAAATAAATTGTTTTGTGCCCTCAACCTCACCAAGTGGTTGTCAAGCACAAGGTGTGAGAATGATAATAAAATAAATATGCAAACAGTAGTAAATATGCAATGATGGTAAAATAAATATGCAAGGATGATGGTAGTAATGATAAATGATATTTTTGGGTTTTTTATGATGAATGCAAGATGTAAAAGTGTTTTTGTATTTTCGGATTTAATAATGGCAGCAAACAAAAGTGGTGATAAAAGTGTTGGAAAGGTGTTTCTTATGATTAAAAATGGACCGGGGTTCATGGTTTCACAAATGCACTCTCTTGATAACGTGGTAGACAATGGAACACTAAAATTAACATGTAAGATGGCAAGACATGGTTTGACAAGTTATTAATAATATGGGCATCACGTCCTAACATAGAGATCTCAAGTATAAGTTGTTCTCTCTCTTATGCTCCACCAAGATGCGAACTAAATCATAACACCTTAGTAATTAAGATAAATCAGAGCATAGCAATAAGTTCAATGACATGAAGTTAAAATAAGAACATGCTAGATCTAGTCATGGAGGTAGTGGCCAAGGTCACATCCACTCTCCGGTAGCATGGTATTTTTGTTTATCCCTAGTGAGGCAACAAAGTAAGGTAGAAAACCCAAGTGGATCGCAGAACTTTCTCTCACGTTCACTGCACTAGCCACCCCGTTACTCCAACTAATGCACACGTTCCCCCTCACATGCTCTCATAAACATGCTTGATCATGACAAGTAAATAAGAACGGGGTACATAATATGCATCTACTTTCATAACTGAAACAAAACCATTGCAATCTCAAACATGTATTAACTCATAATAAAGATCCACCACAAAGGAATTACATAGATGACCGTAATCATGTTCAGCAGCTCATACGGTACTAATTAGTGAAGCTCATAGAGAGGAGAGATACATAAGTTACTTCCACAAACCCATAGTCCAGGGGTGGACTACTCCCTCTTCATCATGGTGTCGGTGGAGATGTTGTTGGAGGGGAAGGAGACCACACCGGCAGCGCCCCGCCGGAGTTTTCCCCCTCCAATCTTCAGCTCCAGGTCTCTGTTTCGTGGTTTCTGTGTTTCGGCGGCGCTCTCTTCGCGAAAGCCCTGGGGGGTCTATATATAGTCGTTTTTAGGTCAAGACGAAGCTTCGGGAAGAAAGATCGACGGCAGCGGAGGCCCGAGGGCCATGGTGGGTCCCACGCGGTCAGGGAATCTGGCCGCGTGGGCCCACCCTTTCGGCCTTCTGGTCTCCGTTTCTTCGATTCCTTTGCGCCTACGTTTCGTTCCTTCCAAAAAAGTGATCCCCGTAAATTTCAGGTCATTTGGACGTCGTTTGGGTCCCTGAAACATCAAAATATAGAAAAAGGGGTTTTCTGACAGCGCAGGGTTAATTCCAGAAAAATGGGGAAGTTGTTAATTATCCCCAAAACTCAATATAAATCATGAATATAACCCTTATATGATGCATAATACATGTAATAAAATGTAAAGTTCATGTATACATTTTACATGCATCAAGTACCCAAACGTTTGACCATGAGATCTTATTTAATCACTATCTCTGAAAGTTGTCTTGACTGCATCAACCGTCACACGTAACATGGTGACCATAAAGGTGTCTATCGGGTTTCCAAAGGAATAGATTGAGGCGTATGGATCAAGAGGGGATTTGCCAGTCCATGCAATGGATAGATACTCTAGGGCTCACTCGGTGAGATTGCATCAATTAAGCTTGCAAGCATGTGACTAGGTCACGGAGATGTTGAAAGAGCATTTCATTTCCCTAAGTGTTTTGATGTTTGTTGACAACACAATTAGATGGACTAATCTGGTGTTAAATAGTTGCAGGAACATTTTTATATACTTTGTATATTGCCTAATTTTTTGTCAAGGGAGAAAAGGAGCATTTTCCTGCCCCAGCCGGTAGTACCGGTTGAGGCCCGGTACTACCGCTAATCAGGTCTTTTCGGTACTGGTATCGTTCTGTTAAATGCGGTACTGGCCCGGTAGTAGGCCGGTACTACCGGGTGGTGCGGTACTACCGCGTGACTCCGGCCGGCACTACCGCTGGGGCGGTGTGCGAGGGCCCGTTGACCATGGGTTCAAGCCGAGGGTAGGTGAGATATACTGTTTAGTGTGCCCTTTTTAGTTTTTACCCATCCTAGTCCGTAGTCGGAATCGTCCATGTCACGATCCAACGGCTAAAATTAAGAGCAAACATATCCTTTTTTACCTAACAAATTTGTGGATTCGAAGGCCAAAGCTAGCTGCGTTCTTCGGTTGTAGAGGAATAAAGCGCGCGCGTGAACTAAGCAAACCTGAACTGAAAGGATGCACGCATGTCTGGCAAGGAAAGGTATCCGCTGTCCAGCTAGCCGGCCGTCATTTTATTCTCGAGACGAACGGATCGAATCTCCGACAAGTCGGAGAGGGCGACGCCGGAAAGCCCCGGCGGTGGGGGCGGCTGCCTTAAGCATCAAGTTTGTCACAAACTTGACGTAACCCGGCCCGCGCAAGCAATTGGCTGTCCATGCAGCCAGCAGAAGCAAGGAACAAAATCTAGCGCCAGCATTAATCTGCATTTGCCCGTCGATCGTGCGTCGTATATCTATATAAGGTGCAGCTGCTGGTGCTACCGGTGTGCAGCCTGAAATTACTAACCAGTAGAAGAAGAACCGGAGCGCAGGCGCGCAGCACACGTTCGTAGCCTAGCCTCTGATCGATTGATCGAAGCGTCAGTTAAGAGCATGGCGAACGCTGGACTGAAGCCGGTGGCCGGCCTACTCTGGTGCTCAACTTCTGCATGTACCTCATCGTCGCCGCGGTCGGGGGCTGGGCCATCAATCACGCCATCAACAACGGCTTCTTCATCGGTACTACTACTAATGCATTTCGTGCACTCGTTAATTGGCAACCTGTCGGCTGGATCTGTTTTGTAGTACTAATTTCTACTATTGTTATCAGACTCCGGGCTGGCGCTGCCGGCGCACTTCTCCCCGATCAACTTTCCATTGGCAACGCGGCCACCGGATTCTTCGTCATCTTCGCGGTGATTGCCAGCGTGGTCGGCATGGCGGCGGCGCTTGCGGGATTCCACCACGTCCGGGCGTGGAGCCACGAGAGCCTGCCGGCGGCAGCCTCCTCTGCGTTCATTGCCTGGACGCTCACACTGCTTGCCATGGGGTATGTACATATGACACCACTTTCGACTACTGAGCGCTAGCTAGTTGTTTTCACTTCATGACCGGACTTACTTTTGGCCCTCTTGGGCAACCTCTTATTCTCCAGGTTGGCCGTTAAGGAGATTGACCTGCAGTACGGCAGGAATGCTAGACTGGTAAGACCGACAAACGCACTGTTTAATTTGATCGATATTCATGGAATCAAGCTATATGAGTTGTGATCGACTAGTGCTGCGAAATGTTTTTTTGGAGCAATATGTGAAATGTTAATCATTAGCTGTTTGTGATGGTCTTGATTTTCTTCTAGATAACAATGGAGGCTTTCACCATCATACTCTCGGGAACGCAGCTCTTCTACATACTCGCTATACAGGGAGGGAGGTGAAGGGCCAGCTGATCAAGATCATCTGGCGAGATGAATCGACTTTGCGAGCATTGGTTCACGGTCGGCTTTGTATGTGTGTGTGCAGCTTTGATGTGGTCGGTAAACTTGTATCGTGTTTGTTGTGTGTGTACGTCGTGTGAGTCGCATGTTCGGATTTCCGTGTGATTTGTTCATTGTATATACAAACCTAGCTATTAATATTATACCCCCATTTGATCATGTATTTTACGGAAAACGTTTGTTATGGACTTATGGTGTAATGATTTCCTTCACCCGACCAAACCCACCTTTACGATCTGGCAGGTGCTTTCTTCGTATGTAAGCTATGATGTACTCCTCCGTTCCAAATTATTTGACTTGATTATTGGTGAGACCGACCCTCGCGCTGCCCCCCAGGCGGTGCCAGGGGAGCAACGAGCGCCGCCGAGCCTTCCCCCATCCGCCGTCCTCCTCGCCGCTGCCGTCGGCGGATCCGTCCGCGGCGGTGGCGGCTCCCCGCTGCCACAAAGGTGGTCGGGGGGTGGTTCTCGTTCTCGGATGGAGGAGGCCGGCCCGTGGGGGCGGCGGCGGTCTGGGAGGAGGGTGCCGGGCCGGCGGGCCCGGGTGATGTTCGCGGCGGGCGTGGTGGCAGCCGGCTGGTGGCGGCGGTCAGGGGGAGGTCGCGGCTAGGAGGTGGTCGCGCCTGCGGAGAAGATGGCGCTCGCCCAGATGGGCTTGGGCGGGCCCGTCTGGGCCCATCTGGGCCCTGGCGAGGGAGCGTGGTTGCGGGGCGTCCGGCGGCTGCGGGACGCAGTGGCGGAGGCGGAGGTGCCGGCGCGGAAGCAGGAGACCCTGCCGACGTGCTCCGGCGCCCGGGCGGCGCGGAAGCCGGGGCGGCGGCCCCGGAACGAGGACAGTGCGGCATGGATGCGCGGCCAAGGGCGCCGTGGCCACCATGGCCGTTGGTCTTGCTTGGCGGACGGCGGCAGGGCTGCACTGCCGGGGTCGCCGCTCCTCTCTCTTTGCGGTCGGGACGACCTCCGGGTGAAAGCTTGCTCCGACGTGGTCGGAGCCGGCGACGGCGGCGCTTTGTTGCGTCGTTTTCCCTCTTGGGGGCGTCGCTGTGGAGTGCTCGTTCCCGCCCGACGTGGGTGGTGCTAAGATTTCCGGGTGAAAGCCTAAGCTCCATCGGGAGAGGGCGGTGACGACAGACATGTCGTTTCCTTGTTGAGGCGCCGCCTTGGAGGTTCTTAGCCCTCACGGTGTGATGGGCTCGCGGCGCTCGGGGAGGGCGGTTCCGTTGTCAGGGGAGCGGATGACCGGGGCGGCGGCCCCGGACGGTGGCGGTGTGCCGAGACGGCGGTCTCGGTCTCCCACGCTACGACGGTTCTATGAGGCAGAGCCGTTGTCTAGCGGGGGTCTGGTTGGCGACCTGGATGAAGACTGCGCGGGCAGAGGGTTCGTCGACCTGACTTGATCATCTTCGGGCAATGCGAAGGTCGATCTGGTTGCTTCTCCGGGGCGGCGGCCCCGGTACATGGCGGTTTTGGCGACAACCAGGATGAAGACTGGGGGCAGAGGGTTCGTCGACCATGACTGGATCGCTTTCGGGCAATGCGAAGGTCGATCTGGTTGTCACGCCGGGGCGGCGGCCCCGGAGCGGGTGGTGTGTGTTGTGACGTTTGTCGACTTGGGTCGTGTGGACGACGAGTTGCTTCGTTTGTGCCTTTCTTTTGTACAGATTGTATGGTTTTTGGACCCGGTTTTCCTTATAAACTAGGTCAATTCTTTCTATCTATTCGAGCGGTGGTACGACCACCTTGTCCTCAAAAAAAATTATTTGACTTGGATTTGTCCAAATACGGATGCATCTAGACACTAAACAAGTATAGATACATCCGTATTTGGACAACCCAAGTCAAGTAATTTGGAACGGAGGGAGTAGAACTCTATGTTTCGTTAATGAAGCAGCGGAACGATCTGACCCGGACTTTTGGCTCTCGGTGCAACGCACCTGGTATGCGGGAATAATATTTAGAAAATGAAAACATTGTCCAAAATTTTGAATTTTTTTACACTCAAAGATTACCAAGTGTTCTACTCGTGTAATTATTTTGGATAGTACATAATTCTCGTTGACTTCTGGGCAAAAAAGTGAAATTTCTGACGAATATAGCATGTATAGCGTTACTTTAGGCAAATCTTTTACCTAGGGTGCAGTAAAAGTTATTTTTTGGCGAAACTTTTTGTACAGTAACGTTTTCCCGAATGTCAGTTTCGAATTTTTTTGAACATTTTTTATTCTTTAAATTATTTTCGCATATCAGGGTATACCTTTTTTTATAAAAAAGGTGCTCTCTTCGTTCGTCCCCGTGCCGTTCCTAGTTGTTGTGTTCCCCATGACCCCTCTCTTTTAGCGTTTCTCTCCGGCCATCCCCACTCCAACGTCTCTTGGGGCTTATCAGGAACAAATTCGGGGTTGCCTGACCCGGATCGAGCGGAGCTGGATTCATGTCCGATGAACCCGAAATAATTGAGGTTGAGCTCCGATGGTGTGAGGTTAGCAATTTTGGAAAATTTCTAATGTTTCCCAAACTCCGATTGTGTGAGACTAGCAATTTTGATGACACGGGGTATCTCGCGATGCATAAGTGTGATGATTTTGCACGTGTTCTAATCGTTGACCTTCTTGGCTCTTAGTTATTACAAAAGATTTGGAACCTTTTATATGTTGACTTGCGATCACAAATGAGTAACTTTGGACTTTAATATTTTTATTTTACGGTTTTGGTAATTCTCAGTCGCATGAGAATTAATTAAATTTTATTCATGTTTAGGAATGAGATATGGAGCGTTGAGACTCCCACGGACTGAGCGTGTCCTGCCTCGTTCGTTTTTTTTTAGAACTCCACACCTTTATTAAACTTGAACTACAGCTGGGATACTCAGGCCTTCCGGCGGACTAAGAAACCAAACTCTACGACCATGATCATCCTGGACTACACTCCTAGCCAGGTTATGTGCCTCCTTATTAGTACATCTCCTCTCATAGCAAAAAGAGAGGTCATCAAAACTGCTCCGGGTCGAATAAATCTCCGGATTATATGAGCATACACTCCCATCGTGCCCTCCTCCAGACTCGTGATCACGTTCTTGCAATCGTTTGCAACACGGATGCGTCTGGCATGAAGATCTGATGCTAGCGCCACTGCTTCTCTGCAAGCAAGCGCTTCAAGGCTCTCTGCATCCACCCGGCCAGGATATGTGACCGCTGACGCCCCCAGGAAAGCTCCGCTATAGCTTCGTGCCACCGCAGCCACAGCGCCCGCCTGGAGCTCTTCCCCACCGCAGCGTCGACATTGATTTTTACCACTCCCTCAGGAGGAGCAATCCATCTTGTCATTGGCTGGACGGTGGTAGCTTCCTACCGTTGCTTCCCTTGGTCTCCCAATTGTTTCAGGTCACAAAGGAAATTCTCCACGAAGTAATGCACCGATAAAGGGCTTTGAAATATCTGCTCGTGTATTGCCTTTCTTCGGGCATGCCATATCGCCCAGAGTGTCACAAACACTGATCCTATCCTCCTCTGGCAGTGTGTCGATCATCTCTGCCAGCCAAACCCGAGCATTCCCCTCTGAAGAGCAGGACATATGCTCCGTTATATTCTCATCAACCAATGCCCAAACACAGCGGGACATGGTGCAGTCTATCAGCGCATGTCGCCAAGAATCATGCGCTCCACATAGTTGACAGCGCTGCTCTCTGCCATGTGCCTATGATGTCGCACTTCGTTCGTTGGGATGGACTGCTTGGCCAGCCTCCAAAGGAACATCTTCACCTTCGATGGAACCCTCGTTTGCCACAGGGAGCTCCATTGCTTCTTCATTTGCTCGTTGTTGGACCCAGTTGCTCAATGGTCCAACCATGCCTCTCTTATGTCACGCGTCGTGATCAGCATATTGTATGCTGAGCGGACGAGAAAATACCCTTTCGGTCGTGATGCCACGCCCAGAAATCGCTCTGCCTCCTCGTACTCAGCGGGATCTCAAGTATGGCCTCGACATCCATTGGGATGAAGCATTTGTTCAGCTTCTCCACCTTCCACGTCGCCGTCGTCGCATCGATGAATTCTGCAACTAGGCTCGGTGGCTTTGCAACCCGGCATGCTATAGGGCGCAGCATACCCTCTCTCGGAATCCACTGATCATTTACTGGGTCCGTTTCTTCTCTGTGTCGATGCGTTTTATCAAGCCCTGCTTCAAGACTTGCAACCCCTCATGGATCGCCCGCCAAACCTGTGACGGCGCCGAGCCAAGCTCCGACTTCAGTAGCTCTGAATTAGGATAGTACAGTGCCTTTAGAATCCGAGCACTGAGGGTCTCTGGGTTCTGAAGTAGCGTCCACCCTTGCCTAGCCAGGAGTGCTAGGTTAAAAAGTTTGATGTCTCTGAAACCGTGCCCCCCATGTTCTTCGGTTTACACATTTCTTTCCAAGAGACCCAGCTCGGTTTCCTTTCTCCTTCCTTGCTCCCCCACCAAAACTTCCGTAACATGGAGTTGAGATGGAGACACAACCCCCTTGGCAGCTTAAAACACGCCATGGAGAAAATCGGAATTGATTGGGCGACCGATTTAATAAGAACATCTTTCCCTCCCGCCGACAGGAGTTTTTCCAGCCACCCTTGAATTTTACTCCACATCCTATCCTTCAAGTATTTGAAGGCCCCGTTTTTGGAACGCCCCACATCCGACGGCATGCCCAAATATTTCTCGTTTAGTGTCTCTGATTCAACCTGAAGGGTATGCTTTATGCCCTTCCTAACCACTGCGGACACTTCTTACTAAAGAAAATAGAAGACTTGTCCCGGTTAATCTGCTGGCCTGACGCCATACAATACAAGTTCAGCACATCTTGTACTCTCCCTGCAACCTCCGTCTCCGCCTTGAATAGCAACAGGCTGTCATCCGCAAAAAGGAGGTGGCTGACGGCCGGGGCCGACGGCGCCACCTTAAGTCCATGGAGCTCTGATGAGAAACTGTGTTTTAAGAGGCACGAAAGGCCCTCTGCTGCCAACAAGAAAGATAGGGAGATATCGGGTCACCCTGTCGCACCCCTCGAGAAGGTGTAAACTGGTCCAATTTACCACCATTGAAAAGCACCTGAAAGATACAGTAGTGACAAGGCGCATCACCATTTGTACCCATCTCCTATGGAAGCCAAGCTTGATCATAACTGCCTCCAAGTACCTCCACTCGAGTCTGTCATACGCTTTCCTCATATCAAGTTTAAGCGCACAGAAACGATTCTTCTTGGCTCGGTTCCGCTTCATAAAATGAAGACATTCTAAGCGGTAATAATGTTATCCGTTATCAGCCTCCCAGGGACAAAGGCTGACTGTTCCTCTGAGATAATCTTCGGCAAACACACCTTCAACCTATTTGCCAACACCTTCGATGCAATTTTATAGATCACATTGCATAAACTTATGGGTTTAAACTGCCCCAATTCCACTGGGCTGGCAACTTTAGGTATCAGAACAACAAAAGTCTGATTTATGTTTCTCATATCATCCTCTCCCTTCAGTACCCGTAGCACTGCTGAGGTTACTTCTTCTCCACACATCTCCCAATGGGTCTGGAAAAAATGCGCTGGGTACCCGTCAGCCCCCGGGGCCTTGGTTGGGAACATCTGAAACAACGCATCCTTTACCTCCTTGCCGTGAAAGGTTTTAACAAAGCAGTGTTCATTTGTTCTGTGACCTTTACAGGGACAACATCAATGACGGCCTCCATGTTCGACACCCCCTCCGATCTATACAAGTTCTCATAAAAGCCTCTTGTAAGTTCGGCCATTTCTCTGTCATCTTCGACAGCCACTCCGTCCGGCCTCTTAAGCTTGGTTATGCGGTTCCTTTTCTTGCGCTGACTCGCTCACAAGTGGAAAAAGCGAGTATTTCTGTCGCCCTCCGAGAGCCACTGTACTCTCGAGCGCTGGCGCCACATGATTTCCTCTCGCTGGTACAACTCGAGAAGACGCTGATGGATTTTGGTTTCTTCATAAGAAGGGCTCTGCCTCGCTCCATCAGCCCTCAAGCATGTCAGCCTATCTGACAGGCTTTTAATTTCCATTCGGACATTTCCAAACGTAATGGATCCCCAATTCTCCAGAGAGCCCGCAACATTACTGAGCTTCTCCTGTAGTTGCTGTAATGTGCTTGCCTTCCCTGTATCCCTCCACTTGTCTTCCAGGAAAGGCTTGAACTGATCGTGCTTTTCCCACATGAGTTCATACCTGAAGATTTTATCTTCAGTATTACGCCGCTGTCGGGCGGTTTCTCTCCACCTGAGGAAAATCAGAGAGTGATCGGACGACACGTCGGTGAGGTGTCGTAGCGTGGCCAGAGGGAACCTGGCACTCCATGCCGTTGTGGCCACAGTACGATCCAGCCGTACCCGACAGAGAGAGCCACCCACGACCCTCTTCTCATATGTCCACTTATTTCCCTCATAGCCCAGACCAGCTAGTTCACACACATCCAGAGCTTCACGGAAACCAGCTATTTGGCCATGGCTTCTCTCTGCAACCCCTTCGTGCTCATGTTGGTGCAGAACCTCATTGAAGTCACCTATACACATCCACGGCAAAGAAGATGATGATTTAATGAACTTCAACATATCCCATGTTTTGTGTCTTTGCGAGGTTTGGGCCTCGCCATACACGCAAGTCAACCTCCAAGGGTCATTGTTTCCCTCGGTAACAATAGCGTCAAGATGATACTGAGAGTAAGGCAAAATCTTGACTTTTATTTCATTATTCCAGAACATAGCAATACCTCCACTACGTCCTGAGCTACTAACAGCAAAACCCCTATCATACCCTAGCCTTCTAGCTAGTCCTTCAACCGTAGTTTATGTAATTGTGTTTCCACAACACACAACACGGTAGGTTTGAAACGCCTCATTAGGTTGTGAAGCTCCTGAACTGTCGCGTCACTTCCCAAGCCGCGACAGTTCCAGCATATGCAACTCATTGCTCCTGGCGGCGCTCCGCACCGGAGCCCGCCAAATCAGTGTTTACGCCTTCCTTCCTTAGCCTCTTCGGGTCTGGTATGACAGGTGAGTCGCCCTTGACTTTGGTCTGGTCCTCTGACGCCATCAACAGAGCATCAAGGTTCTTACGTGCTCCCTGCCCATCAGCCCCTGCATGCTTGTCAGCCCCATAGGTGAGCTGCAGCGAGCTTGCATTGGTACCTTTCACAGCATCCGTGCTTGGTGACATAGCCTGCGAACGCTTACGGGAGTCATTGCTCCTGCCGCCCCCACGTCCCCCTCCTCTCCCCCCACGTGTCTGGTCCCGTGATGGTTCCTTGTTCTTCACCCCGGTGGTCTGCGGGTGCCAATCATCAGCCGGAGCGATAATCCATTTGCCATACTGCTTGGCCTCCTCACCATGGTTTCCATCCCCGCACTCGAGGTACCCATGTCCCAGCAAACCACAGACATCACAGAATTTGGGAAGCTTCTCATACATAACCATGAACATCATCCTCTCATTGCCTTCTGAATGCAAACCCACAACCCTAGTAAGTGGTTTATTAACGTCAAGCTTCACCCTGACACGCACAAAACTCGTGCCACTAGATCCCAGAGCGTACAGATCGACACTCTGAACTTCACCAATGCGAGCAGCCATATCTCGCACAAGTCCATCTTTGCGAAAGAGCGGCGGGATGCCCCGCACTTGCACCCACGCATGCAGCTTGTCCAGCACCACCGACTTTGGATCTGCGATCCCATCATAAGCTTCTAGCAGAACTCCCATCTGCTTGAATAACCAGGGCCCTTCCGGCATCACCCTATTCCAATCGCCCAACCAAGAAACCTGGAGGACGAAGAGGTTGTCCTCTACAGGGCGGATCGACCACTTCCTCGCCAAACCCCATGCGATATCCATCTTCTGAAAAACGACTGATTTCCAAAGTGCTTGGGTGAGTGCACCTTGACCACCGCCATCCATCTTCCCTCCTCCCGAAGGCTAACAAATTCCTCCCTCGGTAGAATCACATCATCCAGTTCCTCATCCTTGAGTACCAAGTTCTTCAGCAGGTCTTGCAGATCTGCCGGTGGTTCATTGCTCGACGATCCACCCTCCTTTGGAAACTTCGCCACCATCGCTTCCGGAGCCCTTGCGCCTCGCCGCTCTCTCCGTCCCACGTCGCCAAGGCCGGGTAGACGTGCTAGACGTCCCCTTTGTCAGCTCGAGCGGATCGCGGATCGGAGAAGAGAAGTGCAGGCAGATCGGTGCCGGAGAAGAGTCCTTCCGCCGCCGTGATCGCCAGCGGGAGTCTAAACCCTAATCGCGAGAGCGACAAGGTATATTCTTGGTAGGCCTAGGTGCAATCTACTAGTTATTCCTGCCTCGTTCGTGTTGTCTGCGATGCGACAGTGGGAGCAAAGGCCATTTGACGCTTGGAGTTGGCTGGGCTTTGTTTGAGCTAGATGGGCCTTTAGAATTGTGTGACCCGAGCTTTTACTTTTTGCGAGAGCCCCTATCGCGAATCCTATACATCGCCCTACCGCGATGCATTTTCGTCCAGTCGCCTGAAAGAGCTTCGTCCGTCGCATGAAGGAGCGTCGTTATGGGCTGGGCCCAGTTTAGTTAGCGAGCTGACACGGCATCAAGCGACGCTGCTTTCTTTCTTCTTCCAAGCTACACGCGCCTTCCTTTTTCTTTTTTTCTTTTTCTTTTTCTTTTCTGTTTTCTTTTTATTTTCCTTTTACGTTTTCCTTTTCTGTTTTCATTTTCTTTTCAGTTTTATTTTTATTTTTGTTCTTTTAATTTTTCTTTTCTCGTTTTTCACTTTTTATTTTCTGTTTCTGTTTTTGTTTTCTTTTTTCGTTTTCTTTTCTTTTTTCTTTTGTTTTTCACCCCCATTTTCGGTTTTTTAAAAATCGTGCAAAAATAGTTTCCGCCCACCCCCATTTTCTGTTCATTTTTAAAATCGTTCAAAAATAGTTTCTGTTCCACCGCCTTTTTCTGTTAACTTTTAAAATTGTTCAAAAATAGTTTCTGTTCCACCGGCTTTTTCTGTTCACTTTTAAAATCGTTTAAAAATAGTTTCTGTTCACCCCCAATTTTGTTCATTTTTTAAAATCGTTCAAAAATAGTTCCTGTTTACTTTACTTTTCCGTTCACTTTTAAAATCGGTTAAAAATAACTTTCGTTCATAAATATTTTTCAGCTCACTTTTTAAATATGTTCAAAAATAATTTTTGTTCATCGACCTTTTTCTGTTCACTTTTTAAAATCATTCAAAAATAATTTGTGTAACTTTAAAATCGTTCAAAAATAACTTTCGTTCATAAACCTTTTTCTGTTCACTTTTTAAATCTGTTAAAAAATATTTTTTGTTCGCCGATCTTTTTTTGTTAAGTTTTTAAAATCGTTCAAAAATAATTTTCGTTCACTTTTAAAATCGTTCAAAAATAATTTCGTTCATAAACCTTTTTCTCTTCACTTTTAAATCTGTTCAAAAATATATTTTTTGTTCACTGACCTTTTTCTATTCAATTTTAAAATCGTATAAAAATAATTTTTGTCCACTTTTAAATTTTTTCAAAAATAACTTTCGTTCATAAATTTTTTCTATTCACTTTTAAATCTGCTCAAAAACAATTTTTTTTCAGTGACCTTTTTCTGTTCAATTTTAAAAATCGTTCAAAAATAATTTTCGTTCACTTTTAAAATCGTTCAAAAATAATTTTCGTTCATAAACCTTTTTTTGTTCACTTTTTAAATCTGTTCAAAAATATTTTTTGTTCACCGACTTTTTTCTGTTCAATTTTTAAAATCGTTCAAAAATAATTTTCGTTCACTTTTAAAATCGTTCAAAAATAACTTTTCGTTCATAAACCTTTTTTGTTCACTTTTTAAATCTGTTCAAAAATAATATTTGTTCCCTAAACTTTTTCTGTTCACTTTTTGAAATTGTTCAAATTTTTTTTTTTTTTACTTTCGAGGGAATTATTTTCATACTTTTTGTCTACTTACGTGCATGTATTTAAGTGTATATGTCGGAACGTATCAGAAATATGCCTGCGCTGCTCGAACTAGCTCGCTAGCTAGCTAGCTCAACGAGCTATCATCCGCAATTCCGCATGCATGGGTCCAGCTAGCTAGCTAGCTCGAACGATCAATCCATCCGCATGCATGCGTCCAGCCTGTAGAAAACAGTCGTCGCGCACGTCCGCCGCGAAGAAACAGTACTAAGCGAGCGTGCATATGGGCCAGCTCAATAAGTCCTCCTAGTAGGCGACGCAGCCTCGGACGGTCGCCCTGAGGCGACGTAAAGGAGCTCCCAGCCCCTATACAGCGCTCTCAGTGTCAGCGGACGCGACCGACGACTACAGGAGAAGAACGTGGGCCGGGCCCAATAGTTTCGTCGCTATCATCTTCTTCCTCACGACCTCACCCGATCCTCATCCTCTAGTCTACCTCCTCCACCCCTGCCTCCAACGCCGGCCGGACCACCTGCTGCCGCCACCCGTGGCCGGCCCCGCTTCCGCGGTGCCTCGCCGCCCCGCCCTCTTCAACCGCAGCCCACCGCCGGTAAGCCGCCGCCCCCGGCCTTCCTCTAAATCACCCACCACCCTGAACCCTAATCTCGTCGCTGGCGAGCTCCCTGACCGCACCTGACCCCCACCCCCCAAGTTAAGTTGTTTTCCTCACCTACGCCGGCGACGCCGCGGACAGCCGCGTCGTCCCCGTCTCCGGTGAGGTCCAGGCCTCGCCTCGTCGGCGACGCCGCTGCCAGCCGCGTCGTCTCCGTCGTCGGCGAGTGGGCGTGGTCTTCTTCTTCCTCCCCGGGCACCTTCTTCTTCCCCGATCAGCTTCCTCCGCCGTCCGCTGCTAGTCGCTCGCCTAGCATGGGCCGGCCCAGTTATCGCGTCGATGAAGCGCGCTGTATGTCGAGGGGTACGCATTAGGCGCACGAACCGACGCAACGGGCGTCGGTTAGGATTTGCCACTTTTTGTCAAGATTGGCCTTCTCCTGTCATCCCATTTTGTGTGTGTTGCGACTTGCCACGTGTATATAGCAGTAGCACATAGGAGAGTAGATTTTTGGAACCGGGCTACGTGAAACCCGTTTATTGAAAAAATCGAAATTGATATTTTTGAGTTTCCAAAAATCACGAAAAAAAACACAGATGTAGATAGTGTCGAGATATACAACCGTGCAAATTTTACCTTAACATTCCTTGTATTTTGGGCTGTAGAAAAAAGAGAAATCGGGGAATTTTTCAAAATTTTGAAACTGTGTATTGTTCACCACCCGATCCACCCATTTGTCTTTTTTGTGCAGCCCAAACTATAACAAATTTGGAGTTAAAAATTTGCACGATTGTAGATCTCGATAATGTCTACATCCAGGATTTGTTTGTCGATTTTTGGAAACTTAAAAATGTTGATTACGAATTTTTGAAAAAACGGACTCCATCTAGCCCGGTCTCTAGAATAGGTTTTCGTAGCACGCAGCGTCTTCTAAAGAAAAGAGAAGAACGCTTGCAGCCTTGTCTCATTGTCTGTGTTCTTTTTTTCCAAAGCAAAAAATTCTGGTTTTTATTTCTTTCCCTTCTTTGTTTTTGTTGTATTTATGTCGATGAGCATTTCTACTTTAAGTGTGGGTGTGTGTGCGCAGCGTTATGGAGGATCCTTCTTTGAAATATTCAAAAACCACATTTCAAGGATTCTGAAAAAACCTAAATGTAGAAGATGAATATTTCTAAAGTGTGCAAAATATTAATGTGAAATATTCTATTTTGATTGGTGCACAAATGATAAATTTCTAGATCTAGGGAAGTGAACAATGCAAAATTTGAAAATATCCATTTGCAGAATTGCTATTTTTGTGTAGGTTCGAATACAATCTGTTTAGGGTTGAAAATTTACAAGAACGTAGAATACATCATTGCAAACATCTAGGGATTTTGGATTATTAAACTTTAAAACGTCGATTTAGAAAAATTAAAAAAAGGCTCCAAATAGCCCGTCCTCCGCATCAAATTTTCGTCGAGTGCGCATCCAGACACGCCGTGTATTAGCGCAAACATTCACATTTGCATGATGTGTGTATTCGTTACTTTTTTGGTTATACATGGGTTCTAACTGGGAAAAGTCCCAAACAACTTGATACGTTCAAAACTTATCTATTATTTTTATTATAATTTTATATAATTTTTTTGCATTCTATTGGATTAAGCTATTAACACAGTGCCAAGTGAGAATTTTTGTTTTCTGCTTGTTTTTGCATTGCAGTTTTCGTCAAGAAAAATATCAGGAAAAAACCGGAAAGAAAAAAGGAAATTAACCACCTAACTTTTTGAGAGGAAAACGGAGAGCCAAAGGGGGGAGGGGGGCCACCAGGAGGGGTGCAAGCTGGCCACGCGGGCAGGCGGCGCGCCCTAGGACTTGGGCGCGCCGAGCCCACACACCGCCGCCTCCTGGCCTCCCTCGCGTCGCCCTTCGCCTATATATTATTCCTGACTTGAAAATCCTAAGGACGGAGGCAGTTCGCGAAAAGAAGATACATAGTCGCCGTCACTGCCTTCGCCCACCTCTGGCTACCACCGGTTTTCTGTAGACCCTCGGTGGAGTCGCCCGTACCTTTCCAGAGTTGGCCAGAACCTCATCGGAGTTGATCGAGACCTCGTCGGAGTCGACAGACTTCGCCAACCGTTGTCTAATCTTGTCGAAGCCCTGCCGAGCCCCCCTCCATCCACCATCAGACCCTCGTCGAGCCTCGTCGCTACTCCGTTGCTAGACATCCCCGACCACGCTTTGCGCCGAGGTGCGCCGTTCATCGTGAAGCCTTCTTATCATGGTGAGCCCCTCACAGGTTGAGTTTCCCGGCTAACGCCACACCCTTAGCCCCCACTCGGAAGTGTGGTACTAGCTACTCCTCCGACACCCTTCTGCCTCTCATTCCTCACGACCGGTTCCGTAATCCTGACGGTCAAAACCCACTTCCCGCATCTACACATCTCCATCAAGCTCTTCACACCCGCGTTGTCCGGGAGGATATCAAGCTGAGCGCCAAGGTCGAGAAGGAGCGTCCAAGCCACATATCTAGGTGTCACCTCGGAGGGAGTCACAACCTAATCCGGGACACCCTTACTATGTGGCGATTAATGGCATTTTATGGGCAGGAAGATCATCCGTGTGACCGTGTCAGCCCTGGTCTGTGTGGTGGTGACGTGGTGTGGTGGTCTGAAGGTTAAATCGTTCAAGTGAAATTAGCCCCTTCCAGAAAAAAATAAGTACTCCCTCCGATCCATATTAGTGGGCATAGCTTTGTCTAAATTCATATGTATCTAGTTAAGTATTTAGACTAGATACAAGTGTATCTAGACAAAGTTGTGCCCACTAATATGGATCGGAGATAGTACCAGTAACGGTGCACAAGGAAAACGCACACTGGCGAACTAGGAAACGTATGCCCGTTCTCTTTATGCCCGGTGAAGAAAAGAGCAAACTTGCATTCTCTTGATTTGTGTCTGTTATACTTATATTTGTGCTTCTGGAAGCGTGTGGCAATCTGTACTAGCTATAGACGTCCTGATCATGGTGATCGGGTCCTGGTGCTTGTGGTATGATACTTTCTTGCTTTATGATATAGTACAAAACCTATGGCTAATTGTTCCATGGCTCATGATAAAATCATAGTTAATTGCGCTGTTGGAATCTGTAGCACTTTTCCACATTACGTCGCTATGGGTTGCTTTTTTTTTTTTGTATAATACCAGATATGGATTCCTTTATGTCATTTTCATGCTTGTTTTATTGTAGGTCCAATCTCATCCAAGTTGTGATGATACGTGCAAAATGGAACCATAGAGACCGTTGAGCAGGGATATAGCGATTACCTATCTTTTTTCATGAACATCTTTAGCGTTTTTTTATTGCATAAATTATTACACGGTCCAAGTGAGTGCATATTGATCTGAAATTGATAAGTGTTTGTGTTTCGCACTGACAACCACATGTGTAGGGACATTGTAGGAACGAACTTGGGCGGCAACTGATTACCCAAAAACGTACTGTATATACTAATACTACTACTCTGACATATATCTGGCCATGGGAAGCCCGACCCAGCCCAAAATTCCAAGGCCTGGGCTTATCCATGGGCTGGGCCTGCGCCTGAGATTTCAGCCCGAAGGTCGCATGAGTCTGAGCCTGAGCTTTGCATATTGTTGTTTTAAGATAGAGGCCCGACCCGAGACCCGAAAGTCCGATGAGATTTTGTAGTTATGGGATTTTGTTAGGCCCGGCCTAAAGCCCGACCCGGCCCATGGACAGATATACTCTCACATACTACAGATGAGTAGATCTAGAATTGGTACAAAACAGAATCTGGTCTACCAACAAACCAAAGGAATCTGGCACTCGGATCGGCGATAACATGGTATAGTTAAACAACGCCAGATTTGAACGCCGCAGGCCTTTTCTATTGGCAAGTTGATCCGGTTTGTCTTTAGTCTTAGGAAGACTGAGCAGATTTAAATCTGAAGACTACGTTGATTTGAACGAACGGAGGTGGAATTAATGGAAGCGGCAATATAATGGTGTGCTATCTCCAGTTAATCCAAAATTGATTAGACGCCCGATCGATCCAAGACGGCGCTCTCGTTCCACTGTGTGCTGATAGCTGAGTGTCTGGATCCAGTTTGTCCATTGGTGGCACATCGGTGTGGGCCAGGGCCGGGACGACACCTGCATCAGCGGAGACAATCTGCAAAGGGACACCGTCGGCCCGGGCACGAGTTCAGATTGGAGCGCTCTGGATTCTGTGGCTCTCTTTGAAACAAGCCTGCGTCTTAATAAAAAAAAGTACAGTCTTGATTTTCTGCGGCCAAGAATTGTGTTGCTCTTTCTCAAGTTGGCAGGGTGTGATTAATGGAGTTGTGTTTGCTGTATCGCTTGCTCGCTGGCCTAATTAATTACCAGCTTGGAGACAGCTTCCAGTAGTATTTTGTTTCCTAGTATTGTGGTGCATCCCACGGCCATAAAAAATAAATATTCCTTTTTCAGGTCACGGCGGCTGGCTATAAGTATGTTTTCGTAAATGGTTTTAATTGGGAGATATGTAATGTAGAAGATCCGGAACTCACGTGGGCCAAGAGCGAGACAGCGTTGCGTTCCCCAAATAGAGGTGAGGTCCGATGGCGAATGGCCAGATGGAGGGCAGTGAACAACATATTTGAACCAATGCGGATTTTGAAATATAGTGCGAAGAGTCCATCTTATTCAATCTTCTATAGAGTGCAATCCCACGGATTGAACATCCCATCTTGAAAAAACACCAAGATTCCAATCCTTTCAAAATTCTTGAAAATCTTGTAAACCAAGGAATCTTTTTTAACTTGACCAAATTATATTAGCTTAGCATAATCCATTGTTGGACGTGATCCAAAAAAAAGGTATGGTTGGACTAAAGAACCTCTTGGATAAAACATATTGTACACGTGTAAGTGTTTAACCGTAACTTGTGAAAAAATAATTGTTATATTTTCCCCACAGGTAAAAAATAATCTGTTCAAATTTGATCCATCTCTCGTGTCTTGTGTGTAAACCTAACAACAAAAAACGAGGCGATCCCCTCCCTCCACAACAAAACAAATCTCCTTCCTCTTCCTCCCCCTCTCCTCCGCTTCCGTTCCATCGCTCGCTCGCTCCCCCCGCCGGCGCCGCACCTTCGAATTCTGCCATGCCGAAGGGCGCCAAAAAGCGCGCGAAGCTCAAGAAGAAGCAGCAGGGGGGCCACCCTGCCGGCTCCGACGGCGGCACCGCCAACAACAACAACCACAACGGAAGCAATAACTCCAGCCCCGGCCACGGCGACGCCGCCAGCGATGGGAACCACCTACCAATCCCACTTAACATTCCACCGGGTACGCATGGCATCTACCCCTCCTCCCCGTCCTCCTCTTTGTGCCCGGGCAGATCTGCGCCACGCCGCTTTCGGAGGCAGGAATCGCCTTTTGCGCTTGCGGCGAGGGTGGCATTCGCATGCCCTCCGCTGGCGCCGGCCAGCCCTCCCCCACGTTCCCACCGGCCGCTTTATGAGCTGGTCGCCTTTTCGCCTTGCTTCCTTCCTTTCGTGCCCTATAATATGATGGATGTTTCTGATGCTGTGTGTTGTGGGCGCAGTGGACGCGAGCGAGGATTCGATGGAGAGCTCCGAGGAGATGGTGACGCCCAGGGCCGAGGCGGACGAGGAGGAGAAGAAGGGGGCCGCGTCCGAGGTTGTCGAGGCGGACGCCACGGGCGAGGAGGTCATGGTTGATGCGTTGCCGCCTGAAGCCACTGAGCGGGATCAAGAGGATAAGGGGGATTTGCCGGCGGAGGCGCATGCTGTGGTGCAGGAACCGGAGGTGCAGGACGTCGTGGTGTCCGAAGCATCTGAGGTGCTGGAACCGGAGGTGGTGGCCAAGGTGCATCCGGTGCGTCAACCAGAGACGGAGGCCGAGGAGGTGGTGGTCAGGGACACGGCGACGTCATCTGTGGTGCAGGAACCGGAGGCAAAGGGTGAGGTGTCGCGGTCTCGTGAGGCAGCTGGTGCGCAGACTACAGAGGTACAAACCGTTTCTGCTTGTTTACCTCCCACCCCCCACGTTTTGAATCTGTGATGTCTCATTGGGTGGGTTACATTTGTTGCAGGTGCCGCGGGGACCTGCAGTGGCTGTGGCTGCTTCACAGCATCGGGCTACGTGGTGGAACTGCTGTGGGATTTTTGATGCCATGGCTGGCTCAGAGAGATAGATGGAGGTGAGATGGTTCTGAGTTTTATGATTTTGTTTGACAATGAGAGTCACACATAATTGATTGTTTGTACGAATCCTGTAAATTTGCTACAAATTGTGGATTGCGTGTAGTTAAAAAATCTTGGCATCTTGGCCTTTGAAAGATCAGATGCAGGTTTTTATTCGCTGGACATAGCTTAACATCTGACATCTTTACTAGAATAACTGCATGCAACTGGAAACTAGTTTCAAAGAAAAGGATTGTAGTTTGATTTTATCGTTCTGTCTTAAAGTATTACAACTGCCAACCCCATTATCGACCCAATGTTAATAACACATGAAGAGTTGAAGGCATATTTGACTGAGTTACAGGAAAATGATGCCAGGAAGATACCTTGAACAAATTGTCAAAATCACCTTTTCATGTGGCCCTTAATCTTTCAAATTCATTTTGTTACTGCTGGATTTGTCAATAGAATTGCTCTTGTGCCTTGCAAGTATTTCTTCTGTTATGGAGAGTATAAGAGAGCGTCAGGTTGCCTATCAATCTGTGTGTTTCAGTACTCCCCTTTCGTACCAAGAGTTATATGTACAAAAATATAGAAGCACGATTTGTGGCATATTAAGCGTTCGGATATGTATGGAGACATCATATCATGCTAGATATCGTACATGTAAATGTGCTGTATGCCAGGAACTGATTTCTTAAATCAATTACTTAGCACTGTTTTACTCAGAAGATATCGGTGAGCCCTTTGATGAAGTGTTTTACGAAACCTGAATAAGTTTGATCCCTCTGTTCCATAATATAAGATGTAAATAACATCTTATAGTCATTTCTTTGGGAGAGAATATGTCAGAAGTTTGATAAGCTTAACATTTGCTATAGTTGTTTCAAGAGCAGTGTCTTTGCAGTCCTCGTACACTAGCATTTGAACACTATTCTGTGTGAATCGTTTGTGAGAATACACTATCCATGACACACAAAATTATGTCTTAAATTTCCATATCAGGGGGAAATACTCATGTTATTTACATCAAAATGATTTCCCAAATTTTATATTTTTTATGTATGTTTTCCTATTAAGTTGGTTAAAACAATTTTCTGTGAATGACCGAATACCTGAAGCTGACTATGTTAATACTCCGTTTCCAGTGAAATATGGTATCCAAGATATTGGCAGATTTACTTAGACTTGATATAGTAGAGTAACTAGATTGCTTTACGTGTCAGTGATGCGAGGGAAGTTGCTACCATGTCTATATTAAAACTACTAGGAGACACCTTCTTTCGTGCTATCTTATAGAACCTGATACTGTGCTACATGAGGAATTCTAGGAGACCTTTTTTTGGTGCTAATTTCTGAGCTCTTAATTATCATCTCAGAAAACAGGTAGCTCTATAGTTGATACGTTTTAACATAACACCCAGTTATCTATGATGGCTGATTTCATTTGAGGCATGCACCTACCACCTGCAATCTGTCTATGACGCATTCTCTATATTTACTATTGTTCGTTATGCATGAATGCCTATAAACTCATCGTTCTGTTGACGTAGACTTTGATAACAATACATTGGTAAATAATTACAGTGACCGCTGGACGTTGAAAGTGAATATTGGCTGATTTTGCCTGTCTTATGTTTCTTCTTTCATCCATTGAAAGCTGTATTTTGTTAGTAGCCTTAAAAAGTACCCTGTTATGCTCAGGTACATGATTGGAACTTGAAAGCAAGAAGACAGAAGATGCCTGTTGTGAAAAGCTGATGGGTAAATGTAACTAAACTCCTTGAGTGGTCACACAAATGGTGAAGTTGAAGGAATTCGCATGACATCGAGCTGATGTTTCTCTCCACCCGTGTTTCTGTGTCTTGCTGTGCAAAGTTACACCGTATTGGTTGTGGTTAATATTCCTGGGTGTAGTATTCTGAATAGTACCCCTTGTCCAGTATCTTCTAGGTTCTGGGTCAACAGTGAAAATTTTGCTCTTTATTTTTTATACTTATTTTTTTGGGAGGTGTCATCTGACATGTCCCTTTGCATGGCTGTGTCACAATTTGAGATGTTCTTTGTCGTGGTTTTGTTCGCAGCATATCAGACTGTTCGTTACATAAAATAAAAAATCCTGATATGTGTGGGTTGCACCCTTTATGGTTCTCGTCCATCAAATGATGCATATGCTGGGACCTCTTTTACTCTCGAACTGGCTTCAGACAGACATATATTTGCCCCAGGTGTGTAATGACTAATGAAGCACAAGTGCCCGATGTGTAATGAAGCACAAGTGCTTTCTGTGTCATATCAAGATGTTGGCTCTGCTGTTTCACATTACGTTCGTGCCATGTTTTTGTTAGTCTAAGTGTAGAGCTCCATTTAAGGAACGGACTGGGATTCAGTGACTTGCTTACCTGGCCCCTCCTATCCAACGTACAAGATCAACCTAAATTTTGAACTCAAAAATAAAATAATTCAGAAAAAATGAAAAATTTCCAGTAAATAGTATATGGTGCGTTTTGCATTCTGGAAAAGTTTCGATTCATTTGGACTATTGGTTTACCATTAAATACATTTTCATATTTTTATCTTAAAAAGCTATTAATTCATAAACGGGTGATCCAAATGACACAAAACTTTCCCATAATGCAAAACACACTGTTAGGATTTAATTAATTACTTTAATTAATCATGTAATCCCTGCTTGTAATGTCGGTTCCACAAACCGACATACCCCTTTTGTAACTGCTTGTTCGGTGCTATATATAGCCCCATTCATCATCAATAAAGCAACAGTTCAATTCATTTGTTCCTCTCTCGATTCCTCCCGAATCTCCTTCTAAGACGTTATCAGCACGCACGCTCTGCATCTGAGCGATTTCGAGAAGAGGAAAACGAGCAGCGGGCATACCACACCGTCGACCGACGACGGCGGACCACCGGCGACTCCTCTGCACACCAAGGTGAGCCAAAACATGGCATCCCACGATGCAGACTGCCGGCGTTGGCCATGCTCGCGGCGTCGACGGCTTGCATCCTTGCGGTGCGCCGGCACCCGAGACCGCGGCCTCCCAACGTGGTGCTGCTCCCTGCGGCGCGCTTGGTATTCATGACCAGCGGCTGGGCGACGCCCTCGCCTTCGTCTCGGCGCCAACGAGCGCCGCGGCTGCCGTCTCCGTCACACCACCACGCCCCCCATCACCGGCGCCCGCCGTCGAGAACGAGGCAGTGCCGCGCGGGGCACCGATGCCCGGCTCGCCCGCCAAGCCCTCGCTTCGGCCTGTACGGGTGCTCGCCGCCGTCGCAAGGCTCTTGACGTCCCGCTGACGAGTTCGCCGTCGTGTGGCCGTGGCCGCCGCTCAGGCACGTGGAGCCCGAGCGCCGGGCTCCCTAATGGCGTCACGCCCGGCACCCATCTCCCCGGCGGTTCCTCCTCCGAGGATGGGCGCGGCGGGAGCACCTCTCGCCGCCGGTGAGCGTTGATGCGGCCGCACGCGGAGGTTGCGTTGTGCTGGTCTGCACCTCCGTCATATTGATGGATTGGGGATGGAGCAAATTGGGGATTTTTTTTCTCTTTCCCTGTCGCTCTGCTCTCCTTATCCGCTCGTTGACCGGAGCGATGTAGTACTAGACGATGGCTCCTTTCTGCCCATGTGCATGCGTACAGCGTGCTGGCCAGAAACTATCCATGTTTGATGTTTGTTATTTGCTGTTTGTCTAATACAGCGCAGTAGCAATTTGTCGTATTTTTCAGCCTTTTAGCAATTAGTGTTATAACAACACTTCTAGCAGTGATTCTATTCCTGCTTTAGAATTTTAAATTCGGTACATATTTTCAGTACTGTTTTCTGTTGAGTACCAATGTATTCCAGATCCTTGATGTAATATATTTCCACATTTGTCATATGTCGAGATTAATTATGTCTATTTGCAATTGAGATTTTTAATTTCTTGCAAATACAAATTTCAGTACCTCTATAGTACTGTTTCCCTGTCGAGTACGATGTATTCCGGAATGTATCTAAGATATGTATATATTTCCATGTTTGACACATGTCGAGATTAACATGTCTATGTGCAATTGAGATTTTCAGTTTCTTGCAAATATAAATGCAAAATTCAGAGTGATTTCTTCAAATTGATGTTTTGGGATCATGAGGTAGTGTGTAGATTTATCTACCACTATTGTTTAAGCCTACATTTTGTCATTTCTGACATTATGATTGCCAATGTGCCCTCCCATGCATTTTAATTAAGTTATTACATAAGGCATTCGAAGTGTGAGTATTCTATACTCCGCTAATGCTGCTAGATCTACTCCAAAATTTCAATTGGAGATTATCTACAACGTGTCATACTTAACAATTTGAGGTTCACACTAATGAGTTCAAGCCCACTTCTTGAAACCTCATTTATTTTGCATATTTCATTACGACATAATCATGATGGATTTTAATTTACCAAATGGAAATTAATATTCTCTGGTTCACCATAGAGGTAGATGATGGCTCGAGAGTTTGATGCACTCGCTCTTAATGGCCACAACTATCATATATGGGACATGGACATCAAGATCGCCCTTGTGTCCTGTGGGTTAGTGTGTGCAATCTAGACTCCAGGTGTTCCACTCTCGGCTGGAGTCGCGCCATTGACAGATGAGCAAAAATATGCTGCTTTATACATCATAAGGCACCATATTCACCTAGATCTCAAGTCTGAGTACTTGGAGGAGGAATCCCCAAGCACCTTGTTTCAGGCCCTCAAGACGAGGTATGAACAGCAGAAGGCAGTTGTTATGCCTGAATCACTCCATGATTGGATACATCTCCAACTCAAGGACTTCAAGTCTGTCGGGGAGTACAATCATGATGTTCATAAAATCATTTTCGAATTGCGTTCTTTGCGGGAAGGAACCTACTGATGCGGAGAAGATATAAAACTATGTCTACTATGCTCCCATCTGACAGGATCCTCCAGCAGCAGTACCGTGCTCGTGACTACCAAGTCTATTCCAATCTCATTCATATCTTACTTCAGGCTGAAAAGCATGATGAGCTACTCGCTAAGAATGGCTCTCAGCGCCCGGATGGTTCTCAACCTTTAACTGAAGTTCATATGAATGTCGCGAACATGCAAAAGTTTGATGTTGCCTTCAACGGCAAGCCTTCGAACTTCAATGGTAAGCGAAAGCGCAACCGGAACAGGAAGCCTAGAAACTCAGACCGTGGGAAAGGCACCGCAAAGCATGAGTTTGAAATAACTAAGCTTTGTGACAAGTGTGGTTGCTACACGCATCCCACTAACAAGTGCAAACCCCAAAGCATCTGGCCATTCTGTACCAGCAATCCCAGGGATGCAAAGCACCTCAAGGGAAAAGGTCTGAATCCAACTTCAACCTTCCTCCAGATGACACCAATGGAGCTGCTTGTTCGCGAGATGTTCCTACTGGACCTTGCAATGCCATAACTCTCCATAAGTCAGAGGACCCTATAGGCACGGAGAACATGATGGTTGAGTACGCCCCAACCAAAGTGTTTGGAGACTTAAACTAGTTCTACTATCTCCCTAGTGGTCATTTTTATTAATGTCCATTTGTGTTGTCGTAATAGAACATATATATTGCATCAGCACTCTGATATAAATAAGATTGTATACATTCTATATATCTGACAAAGATTTCCGTATTGGAATTTCTTCAATTCTATATATAGATTTCTACGAGTGTCAATCCAATGGATGTGGAACAAGTATATGAAATGTACCCGCTCTATTGTCTGGATTGTACTACACGTACATCCAACTCGTAGCACATGTTGCATATAATGCAATTCCATCGGTCATGTTTTGCATGAGCTAAACTTTCCTAGTCATGAGATTTAGTGTGCACATATTGTGCCAATGGATCACTTCAGTCACTTGAAAACATTCGAGGTGATATTTGTGGTTCCAACCAACCATTGTTTGGACTATAAATCGAATTAAATCAATTCAAATGGACAAATATTGTTGTTGAATTCTCTTCACATGCCTCCACTATTTAGTGCATGGCTTCGAGGATCGAAGTTCAGCACAATGTCCTATGTGTCCATACACAATTTTTTTTGGTTCCATCTCTAATCAAAGGATTATTCTCAGTGCACGACCCATGTTAATGAATTGCAATTTACCAACTCCACATTGGAGTCATGCAGTTTTACACGCTGCTACTGACTAACTGCATATAGCAGTACTTCCCCTCTGCAATTGATACGTGGAAATCCTCCGAACATTTCCCATCTGCGTAAGTTCGAAAGCGCTTCACGCGTACCGATCTCACCACCGCAGCGTACATCATGGGCCCACATATTAGGGATATATGTGGGGTACATATCCGTCTATCAACAAGTACCCTTGAACCCCTCATAAGGGATTTATTCATAGCCCAGTACGCTGAGTGCTTATATTTAAGGAGGATTGTTTCCAGGCATTAGGGGGAGATTTCAAGTACCACATCGAATGCCAGGAAATCAATTGGGACTTCACGTTCCTCCTCATACCCACGTACTCAAGAATCTGGACTCTACGTTCGGATTCACAAATTTGCATCACATGCAAATATCCTGCCATATTCATTTACTGATCTCAAAGGTGTTACAAACTCCTAATCCGGCTAGAAATGCGCCCGAAAGAGTGGAGGTACCAAGAAAAACCACTCAACTCCCTATTTCATAAAAGGAAGGGGAGTAGTACGGCCTCTGATCAGGATCTAGCTTCTTGCAAGCAACAAAGGAAACTGGGGAGAAATCCTCTAAATCAGTAAATGCAAGTCAACCTAGCGTTGACAAACACCTTATGGGTAGTATACACCCAGTGGAAGGGAAACCTCCACAACCCCAGCTTCAGCTTGCACACACTGGCTGGGACATCGGAACACCTGGACTCACGCGTATTGGGAAATCACGAAGAGTCATCATAGGTGCATGAGATTTCCTCCTACAATATCGACTATGGAGAATCATATAACAAAAGCCTACAACTGTCGACAAACATTTCTCTTGTATGATTGCTAATATCCTTCAGAGTGATTCAGATCCAAAGACCATGGCCATGGCAGAGTGTAAACCACTCGCTCGGACTGAAATAAACAAAGGATGCAATCCAAGCAGAATTAGCCTCGCTCCTCCAATTGAATTCCCTATACAGGATTCAATATGTTTTCTTCTAGAAATAGAATGAGAACAACAAGGTGGTGAGAAAGCAAGGCTTGTAGCATAAGGTCGGGTTTCCGCAGAGATTCGAGACCTACTCTCCATACATGATTGGAATACTCAAAATTTTCCGATAATTATATCATTGGCAGTGTAAAATCGTCTATCTATGCAGTTGATAGATGTAGTGACTACATTTCATGTGGATCACTAGATTTGGACATGTATGGTTCCCGGTGGAATCTCTATCCAAATCGAAATGTAAATGCAACATGCATTGTGTAAAATCAGTGAGTCATTACATGGCTTGTTGTTGTCGGTATATTTTGGTACAACCGACGTAGTGAGTTCCTTACACACAAGGATTACTCCTATAATGATGATTACCCATGCGTGTTTGTCATACACAAGGATTACTCCGTCAATGACGAAACACGTGATCATCTAAAAGACGGAATTTGAGATGAAGGATTTGGTAAACCCAAAATGTGCCTGATACTACAAGTCGGGCTACTTCACTCAAGTATTATGGTACACCAAGATGCCTATATTATAAATATCAGAGAAACCTAAAATGGACAAGTCATGTCTATCTCCCATGCCGGTTGTTTGATCTCTAGACGTAGAGAAAGATTCACTCAAACCACGGGATGGTGTAGAAGGGATATTGGGACTTATAGTTCCATATCATTGTGCCATTGGACCCACCAAAACAATTGGTTGGGAATTAAGAATATCTTTCGATATCTCCAAGGCACCACACATTATTTGACATGTTCTTGTAATTTCAGAGAAATCTGAACTCCAATATCATCAGGATACACTGATGTTGGCTACTTGAATGATCCCCACAATGTGTACCTACATGGTAGAACTGTCACTCCATTGATGTCTTCGAAACAGACTTTTCGGTGACTACACCTACCCGTCATTCTGAAATACAAAGCCACGTTAATACGCGTGGCTTCACGGAATGATAAACCACGTACATTATTCATGTGGTTTTGGTTCTCTCGAATCACCTATCATTATCTACAAAGATAATGTTGCTTGTGTTGCACAGATGCAGCCATGTTACATAAAGAGCAATATCATCAAGCATATTGCGTTAAATGGTTGTATCCCCATGAACTCCTCAAGAGTCGGGGAATAAATATCTTGCAATTCAAATCATGCGATATCCTCGCTGATGTATTCACAAAGTCTCTACCAACTATAACATTCCAGAAATTAATTCATGGGATTGGTATTCGACGACTTCGTGATTTGCAAGGGTCAGGGGGAGAACCTTCCTGAATAGTAACATGTTCAAAGCATCATATTACACTCTTTTTCCCTTTATGAGTTTACTTTCCAGGTTCTCATCAAGGTTTTTAATGAGGTAATATCAACATAAGATCATGTGTCATACTTTCTGTTTTCCCCATCGGGTTTTTAGGAAAGTATACACGACATATTTATTGTCCGCTAAACTCTATGGATTTCATTCATATTGAGTTAACAAAGACAATAATCATTATATGTTGTATCATTTTCTCCTTACTTTTCCCACTGGGTTTTAAAGGAGTTTTAACAACATATCCAATACAATTCTCCTCACATTTTTCCCAAAGGGTTTTTGGGGGAGAACTTCAAACATCATATGTCATACTTTCTATTTTCCCCACCGGGGTTTTTAAAGGAAGTATACAAGACATATTTATTGTTCTCTAAACTCGCTATGGTTTTTCCCTTTTTAAGGTTTTCCCATATGAGTTATCAAGGAGACAATAACCATCATATGTTGCATCATTTTCTCCTTATTTCCCCACCGGGTTAAAGGAGTTTTAGCAACATATCATATACACTACTCTCCTCATATTTTTCCCACAGGGTTTTTGGAGGAAACTATTTCAAGATGATGAAGACATGCAAGGACAAGCATAGATTAGGGGGAGTGTTAGGATTTAATTAATTACTTTAATTAATCATGTAATCCCTGCTTGTAATGTCGGTTCCACAAACCGACATACCCCTTTTGTAACTGCTTGTTCGGTGCTATATATAGCCCCATTCATCATCAATAAAGCAACAGTTCAATTCATTTGTTCCTCTCTCGATTCCTCCCGAATCTCCTTCTAAGACACACCATATACGACTTGCGGGAATTTTTTCAATTTTTTCTGAAATATTTAATTTTCGGGTTCAAATTTTGGGTCGATCTTGTCCGTTGGATGGACACTTGGGTGGATAATGAACAGTGGATAAAGGGGGTCAGGTACAGCGTGACTTGCTGTGGCCAAGTCACTGAATCCAGTGTAACAGCCCAAAGTTCGAGAACCTAAAAACCTGTGTAATTTTTCCACTTTTGTGTTCATTGCATCATAGCATCTATGCATCCATGTGTGTCACTTGGAATCTTTAACTTTTGGTTAGGGAATTGTTGCTAGGGAATTGTTGTTGTTGCTAGGGAATTGTGGAGGTTTGGCAACATTTAAAAAACCAAATTGCCAAACTTGCTCTAACAAATTTCAAAACAATGAAGACGCTCTTACTTGCAAAACAAAATAGTTTGACTTCTTATATTTGCCAAGGAAGTTCCCAGAGCTCCAAAATAATATTTTGCACTTGCTCTAAATTATGAAAGGAGCAACACTTTTGAATTTAGCAAAATGCCATATCCAACCTTTCTAAACAAAAGTGGTTCAAAACATTTTATTTTGAGACGCCAATTTTTGTGGAGCTTCCACATGATATGAAAAGGCTACACAAATTATTTCATAATTTTCTAAAATGTCTAAGTGCCTCATTTAAATCTCCAAAGTCTGCTGGTTTTAAAAGGTTTTATAATTAAAACAGAAAAGGACCAATCTGTGAGAGAAACAGAAGTTCCAGGTTTTTTTCGTAAAATGGTCATCTCTCTCCTAGCCACTGTCGCCATGCCGCCGTGCTCCTCCCGCGCTGCACGCCGCGCCGGGCCCCCTCCTCTGCCCTCACCTGCGAGAAGAACGCCACGACCACGAGGCCGCTCTGCCCACACCGCTCCCCCGAAAATTCCTCTCGTTTCCTCACGCTCTCTTTTCTTTTCCCCACCACGGCCGGACCGAGCTCGCCGTTGACGTCGTCGTCGTCGCCGTCGACAGAGACCGCCCCGACGAATCGCACAGGCCCACGAGGTCCACCTCGCCGTGCTGCTCCTCCACGCGGAAGGAATCGTACCGGAACGCTGAGAATCGTCGCCGCCGTCCATCTTCTTCATCACGGCCGGCGGTGATCCGCCGCGCCATTGCCGTCGTCTCCGACCTTCCCCGCCCCCGCCGGATGCTCACACGCGACGAGGGTGAGCTTCTCGTCCTCCCTGACATCTCCACACTCCCTCTCTCGCCCGGTCGTGTAGGTTCACCGTGAGCCGTGCTCCGCCTCCGCCATGGATGCCGTCGTGCTCGTCCCCGACGACCTGGTGGTTGCTCCCGCCGCCGGTAGCCTCCTCGTGTCACCGTGCGACGAGTCCGTGAGGTCTCGAACTCGAGCGCGTGCTCTGGCCGTCGTGCGCGTGCGCGCCCAGCACGTCGCCGTCGCAGCAGTTCACCGTCCTGGCCACGATCGGATAATCCGAAATCGGAACAATCGGAATTTCCAAATAAAACCAGTACACAAATCGGATATTCCGAGTTAGGAAAAATCCGGATAATCCGAAATTGATCAGTGCCAAATAATATTTCCTTTTTCATCTACTTCCTCCGAAGTTGTATAACTATTTATGTTGTTGTTTAAAATAACTAATTAAAAGGATATATCTAAAATGAAATCTAGAACGGCAATAACTTTTTATCGGTTCGTCAGAAAATTGTGTATGTGATATCCAAATGCTCATAAAAGTATGAACTTCCCGGTAGCATCATATTCATGCATGTTGGAACTGATTAAATATTGAACAATTCTGAAAACCTACTAAAACTATAAAAACTTGGAAAATTCATATCGAATTCAATGTTTAGCGGAAAAATGCTAACAAGGTACCAAAACTCTTAGAAAATTTAGGCCTATCCAATGGTGCCAGTGCCATGCTTCTTTGAAGCCTAGTTTGGTACTGTATATGGAAGGTTAAAAATGCCTCCTTGTTTACATTGTGAAGGTTTGATTCCCAACTTTGCTAAAAACAAGTATGGTACCCTTCTAAATTGTTAAGTGGACCCTAAGGGTAACTTAAATGCATTAATATGACATATCATCATTTTGTATGCATTGCACAATTGCCATGTGTTGATTGTTATTTCTGCTTTCCGGTGTTGTTTGCTCTCCGGTAGATCACGAGTTCGGAGTTGAGCATCGTTACTCCACCGAGCAGTTTGACTACTCCGCTCAACAAGGCAAGCGTAATCCCCCCTCTGAGCATATCTTATCCTATTTTCCACAAGTATTTTCTCCACTATAATATTGCATGCGGTTCCAATCGTCAATTTGATTCGGATTAGAGTATCCTATAGTTGCATTATGATTCCAATGCCATTACCTGTTTACCTCCTATTATCCATAGGTTTGTATTGTTGGCCGGAGCTACTTAATTGTACTAGGTTGATGCTTAGCCATGCTTAGTAAATGCTTAGCTGTACGATGGATGGTGTATGTTGGAAACAGGTGTTGAGATGTGAGGTGGATGGTGGAGAATTGTGGAGACCGGTAATAAAATGCTTAAAGGTGGGGATGAGAGGCCACTGTGGTTGTGGTGCTTTGTCTCGTTCTCGCCGCCTAGGTGCGAGTTTTTTACCTCTTGAACCAAGACTGAGCGTGCAACCATGCATGAGGCCTATGCATTCGCAGTGCAGGAACCCTCATAGACTAAATAACTCGGGCGGGACTAGCCAGGGTCCTCTAGTTCGGGCTTCCATTTGCGCGTGCGTGATGATGGTGGGATGAACTGAGATGAGGATGGCGGTGTTAGGAAAATGAGTGGCCACGGGGCAGGGTGTTGTGATCCACTGCTCCGTCCTCATTGATGATCCTGGGTTAGTCCTTAACGAGGGAGAAGTCGACACCGCTCCCACCCAGCCGGCTTTCCAAGGAAGAGAGCTAATTGTACCGGTAATGGGCCGGACGGTACGCGTGGCAAACATTGTACACCCCTGCAGGGTAAATCTTTTCGAAAAGCCGTGTCCGCGGTTATGGACGACTTGGGAAGTGAAGGTAAGATCATAGAATAACTTCAACGGAATGATTAAAAACTGGGTACTAGAGGTACCACTCACAAATGCAAGGTTGACTTCCTCGAGGGTGATTCGGGGAGGTGCCTTTGTAGAACAGGTACAGTGGTTGATGATGGTTGGTGTTGAGAAATGTGATCAGAAGAAAAGAGTCACTTCTTATCTCTTTTAAAAATGCTCTGAATAGTCGATGCCATTGAGTTATGTTTCCATAAATAAAATCAGCTTTATGCAAAACAGCCATAAAACCTTGAAAGCGTCATCGAGCTAAAGCTGTATATATATAATCTTGCGAGTTCGTCGAACTCAACGTCGTTTGTTTTGTTTCAGAGGAGGACTTCACCGACCTCGAAGGTGGGTTCTTTGTGGACGTCGACGAGTAGTCTGGGGTTCCCAGGTGGCAGCTTGGGACATCCCGGAACAGCTGGCGCAGGATGTTTATTTGTAGGCCTCTTAGGCCATAATCTGGATCTTGTTGTTTAGAACAACTTAATTTGCTTCCGCTTGTTGTAATGTTGGGTCTGTGACCTCTGGTTGTCATTTGCTATCTTTCTCTATTATAAGAGTTGAACTATAATGATTTGTGTCGTAGAGTCTGTGATGTGCCAGTTGTTCCACAAGTCTTGATCTCTCTATTATGATTTGATAGTGTGTCTGGGGGTATCGGATAACCGGGACACAGTATCACTGTATAGCAGTCGGGTCGGGCGCTACAAGTTGGTATCAGAGCAGTACTGCCTGTAGGAAACCCTTCTACTGGTCGATGTTGAGTCTAGTGTTTGTGAAAATATTTTTAACCTAAAACTGAGTTGAGAAAACCATCTTAGGATTCTTTTTACTCCTTACCTGGTATCGCTCCAACTCTGAGTCACCTTACCTCTATTTGATTTTAAAAGGTTTCGTTATCTCATCTGGTGTTTCAAAAATTAGGTGACACGTTGGGTGGGCCGTTCCTAAATCTGTTAACCTGTTACTCCAGCTCACGAGTTACAAATAGGCGTCAGAGTAGGAACCACGTGATCTTAAAGGCTGGGATCCATCTCTAGTTATGTATCAGGTTGTCGGATTCAGAGTCTCCAACTCCTTTTGCCGGACCAATGCAACTCCAATTCTTCAAGACCACGGTTAAAACCCAGAGAATGGAGGAGCCCAAGGTCTTGAACCGAAGGTCCCGGATTGTGCTGTGATTCTGGCATGATGAATTGTGTGGGTTGTTACCCATGTGATTGTTATGCTACTTATGATTCTCGGCACATGAAGCTGACCTTTAACCCAAGTCCTTTATGTGGTCTGTGTGGTAAATGGTTGAACCTTGATTCCCCACACCTCGGATGGCTATGTAACTTTAACTCTGCCATAGCTGGAGATTCTGTCTTGGAATCATTTGGGCAATGACCAGAATTCGCTTAGCGAATCCCCCATCTATGTTCTTGACTCTGCTGCATCTCTCCTTTTCTGGCATGGTTATCACAATTGAGTAATAACCGGTGCATCTTGATGACGTGAAACACACGTTCGTTGGGAGACCCCAAGAGGAAGGTATGATGTAGTCAGCAGCAAGTTTTCCCTCAGAAAGAAACCAAGGTTATCGAACCAGTAGGAGCAGCAACTCTTCAGAAGGTTGTCAACGGCGCCAGAAAAATAGTGTTGTTGATGGGAGTCTGGACTGTTGACGTGGAATCTGCACACAACACAATCAAACTACTTTGCCCCAACGAAACAGTGAGGTTGTCAATCTCACTGGCTTGCTGAAAACAAAGGATTAAACGTATGGTGTGGAAAATGAGTATTAAATTGCAGAGAATGAAAAAGGAACAGTTTGCAGTTTGTGGTTGTTTAATCAGTGTAAAAGAATGGACCGGGGTCCACAGTTCACTAGTGGTGTCTCTCCATAAAAGATAACTAACATGTTGGGTGAACAAATTACAGCTGGGCAATTGACGAATAGTGAGCGCATGACAATGCATATACATGACATGTTGACTACTATGATATTTAATTGGGCATTACGACATAATACATAGATCGTTATCCAACAGCATCTATGACTAATAATCCACCGCCGGGTTGTCATCCGAGTTCCCCATTGGTATTAAGTTGCAAGCAACGGATAATTGCATTAAGTAAAGTGCGTAATGTAAACAAACACATATGTCCGTGGACATAGCATCGTTAGGTTATCCCTAGTGGCAACAGCACATCCACAACCTTAGAACTTTCTGTCACTGTCCCAGGTTAAACGGAGACATGAACCCACTATCTAGCATAAATACTCTCTCTTGGAGTTACAAGCAACTACTTGGCCAAAGAATCTACGAGTAACGGAAAGCATGCAAGATCTTAAATAACATATAAGATAGATTGATAATCAACTTGACATAATATTCAATATTCATCGGATCCCAGCAAACACAACATGTAGCATTACAATAATATGATCTTGATCATGTAGGGCAGCTCACAAGATCTAAACATGATGGCACAAAGTGGAGAGACAACCATCTAGCTACTGCTATGGACCCGTAGTCCAAGGATGAACTACTCACGCATCACTCCGGAGGCAGGCATGGCGATGTAGAAGCCTCCGGTGACGATTCCCCTCTCCGGCAGGGTGCCGGGAAGAGGTTCTGAACCCTCCCGAGCTAGGGTTGATGACGGCGGCGTCTCTGGAACTTTTCGTGGATATTTGCTCAGGTACTTAGGGTTTTCGCGTCGGGGGAATAAGTAGGCGAAAGGGCGGCGGCTGGAGAGGCCCGTGGGGCCCACACCACCCCAGGGCGCGGCAGAGGGGGGCCCCGCGCCCTGGCCACGTGTGGGGCCCACGTGGCTCCTCTCCGTCGCCTCTTTGGTCCGTCAGATGAGTTCTGGTAAAATAGGGACTCCCGTGTAGTTTCGTCCAATTCCGAGAATATTTCCAGACTAGCTTTTCTAGAATACAAAAACAGCAGAAAACAAGAACTGCCACTTCGGCATCTTGTTAATAGGTTAGTCCCAAAAAAATGTATAAAAGTGATATAAAGTAGATGCAAAACATGTAGCAATTGGTATAAAACAAGCATGGAACATAAAAAATTATAGATACGTTTGAGACGTATCAGCATCCCCAAGCTTAGTTCCTACTCGTCCTCGAGTAGGTAAACGATAAAAACAAGATAATTTTGGTGGTGACATGCTACTATCATAATCTTGATCATATAATATTGCAAGGCACATGTAAATGAATGAAGTGATCCAAGTCAATGGTCTATAATTTGCTATCAAATAGATAATGAGTAAACAATGAATCACACAAGCTAAACGTTTTCATGAATAGTACTTTCGAGACAAGCATCAAACAGTTTTGCATAAGTGTTAACTCACAAAGCAATAGTTTCTAATAAAAGGTATTTAATCAACACAAAGGAAGAATTTAGTTTCAGCATTTGCTTCAACTTTCAACATATTTATCTCATGGATATTGTCAACACAAAGTAGTATAACAAGTCCAACACATTGCATATAACGCATGTTGTACAAAATTGACACTAGTGTTTGCTTGTGGAAGACAGAAAGAATAGGAAAACTGACTCAACATAAAAGTAAAAGAAAGGCCCTTCGCAGAGGGAAGCAGGGATTAAATCATGTGCTAGAGCTTTTAGGTTTTTGAAAACATATAGAGATTGCATAAAATATTTGATACTCCTCCCAACCGTGCTAACACAAGCCATGGCTAACCGAATCCTCGGGTGCCTTCCATCAATCACATACCATGGAGGAGTATCTATTTTTGAGAGGTGTTTGTTAATTGTCAACGAATGGTAGCGGGTGAGAACAGTATTCTACCTGTCGAACGGACTTTTAAGAGCGGCTCCCATGAAGGACGTTATTTCTACCAGCAAGGCAGATCATCCCTCTTTCTCTTTGGTTTACACACATTCAGGTATTTCACTGTTTGTCATTGCTTACTGATGAATCAGGGCAAAAGTGTGAAGAGAATTAATTGGTTAAAGTTGTAATTAATTGGGACTGGGCACCCCGTTGCCAACTCTTTTTGCAAGTTATTGGATAAGCGGATGTATATGCCACTAGTCCAGGTGTAAAAGTCCACTCGACAAATAGAATAAAGAATAACCACACTAATTCCTCATGAGCTAGTAAACACTGACACAAAAAGGGAATAATAACATTTTGAAATAATTTAAAGGTAGCACATGAAAAATTTACTTGGAGTGGCAAGGAAATACCACATATAGGTAGTTATGGTGGACACAAATGGCATGGATTTTGGCTCAAGGATTTGGATGCACGAGAAGCATTCCCTCTCAGTACAGAGTTTAGGCTAGCAAGGTTATGTAAGCAAACAAGAATATCAACCCGTACACCAAGTTTTATATGACAAACATATTGCAAACGTTATAAGACTTCATACCGTCTTCCTTGTTAACCAAACCCTGTTATTAGAAAATATCTAGACCTTAGAGGTACCACTGATGCAAACCAAATTTTCAACAAGCTTTACGGTAGTTCTTCACTAATAGGCTTAACTCATGTGATGCACAAATTTAATCATGATCTACTTGTTAACTCAAAACAATTGACAAGCATCAAGTTATCCATTTTAGTGATCTACAAGATTAAGCAAGTTTTTCCTTATACCAATTACCACATGCAACATTTTCTGAACCAACCAAACACCAATTAATTTATTTCATCAACTCTCCAAACAAATATAAGTGAAGCAAGAGAGTACTTTCTACAAAAGAAAGCTAATAGCTCTGACAAGAGATACATGAAAACATGAGCTAAAAGCTGAACAACGCTAGATATGAATACTCAACAAATATAAGTGAAGAATAGGAGTATTCTCATGAAAAAGCGGAGCGTGTCTCTCTCCCAATCAAGAATGATAGGGTCCAGTCAAGCTTTATTGAAAATAAAAATAAAAATGCAATACTGAAAATAAAAAGCACACAGACGCTCCAAGAAAAGCACATATGATGTGAAAGAATTAAAATATAGTTTCACTAGAGATGACCTGATAATTTTGACGATGAAGAAGGGGATGCCTTGGGCATCCCCAAGCTTAGACGCTTGAGTCTTCTTGAAATATGCTGGGGAGATCCATGGGAGCCTCCCCAAGCTTAAGCTCTTCACTCTTCTTGATCCTATTATATCATCCTTCTCTCTTGACCCTTGAAAACTTCCGTCACACCAAACTCAAAGTAGATCTCATTAGAGGGTTAGTGCATAAAAAATTCACATGTTCTGTAAAGACGCAATATGATTTGTTACTTTTAGCATTAGCTACAGCCACTGATGTTATGTGAAGCTCTTCCACCCAAAAAAGAATTTCACTCAACACTAGTAAAAGAGAGAATGCGAAAAATAAAAAGGCATAATCTGTCTAAAACAGAACAGTCCGCAAAGACGAATTTTTTCGAGGCACTTACGACGCTCAGATCGAGAAACTCTGAACTAATGAAAGTTTCAGACATTCATAAAGATTACGCACAAAAAATTTCAGATTTTTTAAACAATCTGGTGATTTTAGGAATTTCGTACAGTGAACAACAAAATCTGTTTCTGCGCAGCAATCAAAATTAAGCATCATCTTATCATTAGAGGCTACTCTTAGCACAACAATGCGAGAAAATAAAGATACAAAGGAGTTGCTACAGAAGTAAACAAACTCCTTGACTCAATAAAAGAAAAATTGCAGAAAAATAAAATGGGTTGCCTCCCATAAGCGCTTTTCTTTAACGCCTTTTAGCTAGGCACAAAGCATGCATCAAGTATTACCAAGTGAAGAAGCATCAACATTGAGGTCGGGAGTTTTCTCAACAATGCAATTTATCTTGTCTATGTAAGTTTCGGAATTCCCTTTCTCAATACCTCTAGGCTCATCATTTTCATCAAATGGGTTCTCAGGAACAATCCAATCAAAATTCTTTTCTAGTGCCTCCTGCATTCCTATAAGCTTAAAAGGTATAGGTATTTTAACTTCCCCCTCACCATTAGTTTCCTTAGTGTACTTGAGCCTTTCTTTTTCAAGTTTTTCAAGTGTATTAACAACGTCAATACAATAACCAAGCATCTTGTATTTAATAAAAACTTTTCTAGCTTCCCTAGCAACATCACCAAATTCTTTAAGTAGGGTTTCTAAAACAAAATCTTTCTTTTCACCATCTTCAGTATCATGGAGTTTTAGAAACATGTGCTGCATTATGGGACTAAGGTTGACAAATCGAGCTTCCAACATGTGAACTAGAGAAGTTGTAGCAATTTCATAATTTGGAGCAAGTTCTACCAAGGATCTATCTTCAAAATCTTTAACCATGCTAACATAATTCAAGAATTCCTCAATGTTATTTCTTCCAATAATAGACCCACTACCCACAGATATGTCTTTTAAAGTGTACTTAGGGAGAAGCATGATGAAATAATAAAAACTAAACAGAAAATAAACTAGATGCAAGTAACTAATTTTTTGTGTTTTTGATAATTGAAAGCAAACAAGATAAAATAAAATAAACTAAGCAAGACAAAAACAAAGTAAAGAGATTGGAAGCGTGAAACTCCCCTTGCAGAAGACTGCTGTCTCCCCGGCAACGGCGCCAGAAAAAAGCTTGATGACGTGAAACACACGTTCGTTGGGAGACCCCAAGAGGAAGGTATGATGTAGTCAGCAACAAGTTTTCCCTCAGAAAGAAACCAAGGTTATCGAACCAGTAGGAGCAGCAACTCTTCAGAAGGTTGTCAACGGCGCCAGAAAAATAGTGTTGTTGATGGGAGTCTGGACTGTTGACGTGGAATCTGCACACAACACAATCAAACTACTTTGCCCCAACGAAACAGTGAGGTTGTCAATCTCACTGGCTTGCTGAAAACAAAGGATTAAACGTATGGTGTGGAAAATGAGTATTAAATTGCAGAGAATGAAAAAGGAACAGTTTGCAGTTTGTGGTTGTTTAATCAGTGTAAAAGAATGGACCGGGGTCCACAGTTCACTAGTGGTGTCTCTCCATAAAAGATAACTAACATGTTGGGTGAACAAATTACAGCTGGGCAATTGACGAATAGTGAGCGCATGACAATGCATATACATGACATGTTGACTACTATGATATTTAATTGGGCATTACGACATAATACATAGATCGTTATCCAACAGCATCTATGACTAATAATCCACCGCCGGGTTGTCATCCGAGTTCCCCATTGGTATTAAGTTGCAAGCAACGGATAATTGCATTAAGTAAAGTGCGTAATGTAAACAAACACATATGTCCGTGGACATAGCATCGTTAGGTTATCCCTAGTGGCAACAGCACATCCACAACCTTAGAACTTTCTGTCACTGTCCCAGGTTAAACGGAGACATGAACCCACTATCTAGCATAAATACTCTCTCTTGGAGTTACAAGCATCTACTTGGCCAAAGCATCTACGAGTAACGGAAAGCATGCAAGATCTTAAATAACATATGAGATAGATTGATAATCAACTTGACATAATATTCAATATTCATCGGATCCCAGCAAACACAACATGTAGCATTACAATAATATGATCTTGATCATGTAGGGCAGCTCACAAGATCTAAACATGATGGCACAAAGTGGAGAGACAACCATCTAGCTACTGCTATGGACCCGTAGTCCAAGGATGAACTACTCACGCATCACTCCGGAGGCAGGCATGGCGATGTAGAAGCCTCCGGTGACGATTCCCCTCTCCGGCAGGGTGCCGGGAAGAGGTTCTGAACCCTCCCGAGCTAGGGTTGACGACGGCGGCGTCTCTGGAACTTTTCGTGGATATTTGCTCAGGTACTTAGGGTTTTCGCGTCGGGGGGAATAAGTAGGCGAAAGGGCGGCGGCTGGAGAGGCCCGTGGGGCCCACACCACCCCAGGGCGCGGCAGAGGGGGGCCCGCGCCCTGGCCATGTGTGGGGCCCACGTGGCTCCTCTCCGTCGCCTCTTTGGTCCGTCAGATGAGTTCTGGTAAAATAGGGACTCACGTGTAGTTTCGTCCAATTCCGAGAATATTTCCAGACTAGCTTTTCTGGAATACAAAAACAGCAGAAAACAGGAACTGGCACTTCGGCATCTTGTTAATAGGTTAGTCCCAAAAAATGTATAAAAGTGATATAAAGTAGATGCAAAACATGTAGCAATTGGTATAAAACAAGCATGGAACATCAAAAATTATAGATACGTTTGAGACGTATCAGCATCCCCAAGCTTAGTTCCTACTCGTCCTCGAGTAGGTAAACGATAAAAACAAGATAATTTTTGAGGTGACATGCTACTATCATAATCTTGATCATATAATATTGCAAGGCACATGTAAATGAATGAAGTGATCCAAGTCAATGGTCTATAATTTGCTATCAAATAGATAATGAGTAAACAATGAATCACACAAGCTAAACGTTTTCATGAATAGTACTTTCGAGACAAGCATCAAACAGTTTTGCATAAGTGTTAACTCATAAAGCAATAGTTTCTAATAAAAGGTATTTAATCAACACAAAGGAAGAATTTAGTTTCAGCATTTGCTTCAACTTTCAACATATTTATCTCATGGATATTGTCAACACAAAGTAGTATAACAAGTCCAATACATTGCATATAACGCATGTTGTACAAAATTGACACTAGTGTTTGCTTGTGGAAGACAGAAAGAATAGGAAAACTGACTCAACATAAAAGTAAAAGAAAGGCCCTTCGCAGAGGGAAGCAGGGATTAAATCATGTGCTAGAGCTTTTAGGTTTTTGAAAGCATATAGAGATTGCATAAAATATTTGATACTCCTCCCAACCTTGCTAACACAAGCCATGGCTAACCGAATCCTCGGGTGCCTTCCATCAATCACATACCATGGAGGAGTATCTATTTTTGAGAGGTGTTTGTTAATTGTCAACGAATGGTAGCGGGTGAGAACAGTATTCTACCTGTCGAACGGACTTTTAAGAGCGGCTCCCATGAAGGACGTTATTTCTACCAGCAAGGCAGATCATCCCTCTTTCTCTTTGGTTTACACACATTCAGGTATTTCACTGTTTGTCATTGCTTACTGATGAATCAGGGCAAAAGTGTGAAGAGAATTAATTGGTTAAAGTTGTAATTAATTGGGACTGGGCACCCCGTTGCCAGCTCTTTTTGCAAGTTATTGGATAAGCGGATGTATATGCCACTAGTCCAGGTGTAAAAGTCCACTCGACAAATAGAATAAAGAATAACCACACTAATTCCTCATGAGCTAGTAAACATTGACACAAAAAGGGAATAATAACATTTTGAATAATTTAAAGGTAGCACATGAAAAATTTACTTGGAGTGGCAAGGAAATACCACATATAGGTAGTTATGGTGGACACAAATGGCATGGATTTTGGCTCAAGGATTTGGATGCACGAGAAGCATTCCCTCTCAGTACAGAGTTTAGGCTAGCAAGGTTATGTAAGCAAACAAGAATATCAACCCGTACACCAAGTTTTATATGACAAACATATTGCAAACGTTATAAGACTTCATACCGTCTTCCTTGTTAACCAAACCCTGTTATTAGAAAATATCTAGACCTTAGAGTACCACTGATGCAAACCAAATTTTCAACAAGCTTTACGGTAGTTCTTCACTAATAGGCTTAACTCATGTGATGCACAAATTTAATCATGATCTACTTGTTAACTCAAAACAATTGACAAGCATCAAGTTATCCATTTTAGTGATCTACAAGATTAAGCAAGTTTTTCCTTATACCAATTACCACATGCAACATTTTCTGAACCAACCAAACACCAATTAATTTATTTCATCAACTCTCCAAACAAATATAAGTGAAGCAAGAGAGTACTTTCTACAAAAGAAAGCTAATAGCTCTGACAAGAGATACATGAAAACAAGAGCTAAAAGCTGAACAGCGCTAGATATGAATACTCAACAAATATAAGTGAAGAATAGGAGTATTCTCATGAAAAAGCGGAGCGTGTCTCTCTCCCAATCAAGAATGCTAGGGTCCAGTCAAGCTTTATTAAAAATAAAAATGCAATACTGAAAATAAAAAGCACACAGACGCTCCAAGAAAAGCACATATGATGTGAAAGAATTAAAATATAGTTTCACTAGAGATGACCTGATAATTTTGACGATGAAGAAGGGGATGCCTTGGGCATCCCCAAGCTTAGACGCTTGAGTCTTCTTGAAATATGCTGGGGAGATCCATGGGAGCCTCCCCAAGCTTAAGCTCTTCACTCTTCTTGATCCTATTATATCATCCTTCTCTCTTGACCCTTGAAAACTTCCGTCACACCAAACTCAAAGTAGATCTCATTAGAGGGTTAGTGCATAAAAAATTCACATGTTCTGTAAAGACGCAATATGATTTGTTACTTTAAGCATTAGCTACAGCCACTGATGTTATGTGAAGCTCTTCCACCCAAAAAAGAATTTCACTCAACACTAGTAAAAGAGAGAATGCGAAAAATAAAAAGGCATAATCTGTCTAAAACAGAACAGTCCGCAAAGACGAATTTTTTCGAGGCACTTACGACGCTCAGATCGAGAAACTCTGAACTAATGAAAGTTTCAGACATTCATAAAGATTACGCACAAAAAATTTCAGATTTTTTAAACAATCTGGTGATTTTAGGAATTTCGTACAGTGAACAACAAAATCTGTTTCTGCGCAGCAATCAAAATTAAGCATCATCTTATCATTAGAGGCTACTCTTAGCACAACAATGCGAGAAAATAAAGATACAAAGGAGTTGCTACAGAAGTAAACAAACTCCTTGACTCAATAAAAGAAAAATTGCAGAAAAATAAAATGGGTTGCCTCCCATAAGCGCTTTTCTTTAACGCCTTTTAGCTAGGCACAAAGCATGCATCAAGTATTACCAAGTGAAGAAGCATCAACATTGAGGTCGGGAGTTTTCTCAACAATGCAATTTATCTTGTCTATGTAAGTTTCGGAATTCCCTTTCTCAATACCTCTAGGCTCATCATTTTCATCAAATGGGTTCTCAGGAACAATCCAATCAAAATTCTTTTCTAGTGCCTCCTGCATTCCTATAAGCTTAAAAGGTATAGGTATTTTAACTTCCCCCTCACCATTAGTTTCCTTAGTGTACTTGAGCCTTTCTTTTTCAAGTTTTTCAAGTGTATTAACAACGTCAATACAATAACCAAGCATCTTGTATTTAATAAAAACTTTTCTAGCTTCCCTAGCAACATCACCAAATTCTTTAAGTAGGGTTTCTAAAACAAAATCTTTCTTTTCACCATCTTCAGTATCATGGAGTTTTAGAAACATGTGCTGCATTATGGGACTAAGGTTGACAAATCGAGCTTCCAACATGTGAACTAGAGAAGTTGTAGCAATTTCATAATTTGGAGCAAGTTCTACCAAGGATCTATCTTCAAAATCTTTAACCATGCTAACATAATTCAAGAATTCCTCAATGTTATTTCTTCCAATAATAGACCCACTACCCACAGATATTTCTTTTAAAGTGTACTTAGGGAGAAGCATGATGAAATAATAAAAACTAAACAGAAAATAAACTAGATGCAAGTAACTAATTTTTTGTGTTTTTGATAATTGAAAGCAAACAAGATAAAATAAAATAAACTAAGCAAGACAAAAACAAAGTAAAGAGATTGGAAGCGTGAAACTCCCCTTGCAGAAGACTGCTGTCTCCCCGGCAACGGCGCCAGAAAAAAGCTTGATGACGTGAAACACACGTTCGTTGGGAGACCCCAAGAGGAAGGTATGATGTAGTCAGCAACAAGTTTTCCCTCAGAAAGAAACCAAGGTTATCGAACCAGTAGGAGCAGCAACTCTTCAGAAGGTTGTCAACGGCGCCAGAAAAATAGTGTTGTTGATGGGAGTCTGGACTGTTGACGTGGAATCTGCACACAACACAATCAAACTACTTTGCCCCAACGAAACAGTGAGGTTGTCAATCTCACTGGCTTGCTGAAAACAAAGGATTAAACGTATGGTGTGGAAAATGAGTATTAAATTGCAGAGAATGAAAAAGGAACAGTTTGCAGTTTGTGGTTGTTTAATCAGTGTAAAAGAATGGACCGGGGTCCACAGTTCACTAGTGGTGTCTCTCCATAAAAGATAACTAACATGTTGGGTGAACAAATTACAGCTGGGCAATTGACGAATAGTGAGCGCATGACAATGCATATACATGACATGTTGACTACTATGATATTTAATTGGGCATTACGACATAATACATAGATCGTTATCCAACAGCATCTATGACTAATAATCCACCGCCGGGTTGTCATCCGAGTTCCCCATTGGTATTAAGTTGCAAGCAACGGATAATTGCATTAAGTAAAGTGCGTAATGTAAACAAACACATATGTCCGTGGACATAGCATCGTTAGGTTATCCCTAGTGGCAACAGCACATCCACAACCTTAGAACTTTCTGTCACTGTCCCAGGTTAAACGGAGACATGAACCCACTATCTAGCATAAATACTCTCTCTTGGAGTTACAAGCATCTACTTGGTCAAAGCATCTACGAGTAACGGAAAGCATGCAAGATCTTAAATAACATATAAGATAGATTGATAATCAACTTGACATAATATTCAATATTCATCGGATCCCAGCAAACACAACATGTAGCATTACAATAATATGATCTTGATCATGTAGGGCAGCTCACAAGATCTAAACATGATGGCACAAAGTGGAGAGACAACCATCTAGCTACTGCTATGGACCCGTAGTCCAAGGATGAACTACTCACGCATCACTCCGGAGGCAGGCATGGCGATGTAGAAGCCTCCGGTGACGATTCCCCTCTCCGGCAGGGTGCCGGGAAGAGGTTCTGAACCCTTCCGAGCTAGGGTTGACGACGGCGGCGTCTCTGGAACTTTCCGTGGATATTTGCTCAGATACTTAGGGTTTTCGCGTCGGGGGGAATAAGTAGGCGAAAGGGCGGCGGCTGGAGAGGCCCGTGGGGCCCATACCACCCCAGGGCGCGGCAGAGGGGGGCCCCGCGCCCTGGCCACGTGTGGGGCCCACGTGGCTCCTCTCCGTCGCCTCTTTGGTCCGTCAGATGAGTTCTGGTAAAATAGGGACTCCCGTGTAGTTTCGTCCAATTCCGAGAATATTTCCAGACTAGCTTTTCTGGAATACAAAAACAGCAGAAAACAGGAACTGGCACTTCGGCATCTTGTTAATAGGTTAGTCCCAAAAAATGTATAAAAGTGATATAAAGTAGATGCAAAACATGTAGCAATTGGTATAAAACAAGCATGGAACATCAAAAATTATAGATACGTTTGAGACGTATCAGTAGCCTCCTCGTGTCACCGTGCGACGAGTCCGTGAGGTCTCAAACTCGAGCGCGTGCTCTGTCCGTCGTGCGCGTGCGCGCCCAGCACGTCGCCGTCGCAGCAGTTCACCGTCCTGGCCACGATCGGATAATCCGAAATCGGAACAATCGGAATTTCCGAATAAAACCAGTACACAAATCGGATATTCCGAGTTAAGAAAAATCCGGATAATCCGAAATTGATCAGTGCCAAATAATATTTCCTTTTTCAGCTACTTCCTCCGAAGTTGTATAACTATTTATGTTGTTGTTTAAAATAACTAATTAAAAGGATATAACTAAAATGAAATCTAGAACGGCAATAACTTTTTATCGGTTCGTCAGAAAATTGTGTATGTGATATCCAAATGCTCATAAAAGTATGAACTTCCCGGTTGCATCATATTCATGCATGTTGGAACTGATTAAATATTGAACAATTCTGAAAACCTACTAAAACTATAAAAACTTTGAAAATTCATATCGAATTCAATGTTTAGCGGAAAAATGCAAACAAGGTACCAAAAATCTTAGACAATTTAGGCCTATCCAATGGTGCCAGTGCCATGCTTCTTTGAAGCCTAGTTTGGTACTGTATATGGAAGGTTAAAAATGCCTCCTTGTTTACATTGTGAAGGTTTGATTCCCAACTTTGCTAAAAACAAGTATGGTACCCTTCTAAATTGTTAAGTGGACCCTAAGGGTAACTTAAATGCATTAATATGACATATCATCATTTTTGTATGCATTGCACAATTGCCATGTGTTGATTGTTATTTCTGCTTTCCGGTGTTGTTTGCTCTTCGGTAGATCACGAGTTCGGAGTTGAGCATCGTTACTCCGCCGAGCAGTTTGACTACTCCGCTCAACATGGCAAGCGTAATCCCCCCTCTGAGCATATCTTATCCTATTTTCCACAAGTATTTTCTCCACTATAATATTGCATGCGGTTCCAATTGTCAATTTGATTCGGATTAGAGTATCCTATAGTTGCATTATGATTCCAATGCCATTACCTGTTTACCTCCTATTATCCATAGGTTTGTATTGTTGGCCGGAGCTACTTAATTGTACTAGGTTGATGCTTAGCCATGCTTAGTAAATGCTTAGCTGTACGATGGATGGTGTATGCTGGAAACAGGTGTTGAGATGTGAGGTGGATGGTGGAGAATTGTGGAGACCGGTAATAAAATGCTTATAGGTGGGGATGAGAGGCCACTGTGGTTGTGGTGCTTTGTCTCGTTCTCGCCGCCTAGGTGCGAGTTCTTTACCTCTTGAACCAAGACTGAGCGTGCAACCATGCGTGAGGCCTATGCATTCGCAGTGCAGGAACCCTCATAGACTAAATAACTCGGGCGGGACTAGCCAGGGTCTTCTAGTTCGGGCTTCCATTTGCGCGTGCGTGATGATGGTGGGATGAACTGAGATGAGGATGGTGGTGTTAGGAAAATGAGTGGCCACGGGGCAGGGTGTTGTGATCCACTGCTCCATCCTCACTGATGATCCTGGGTTAGTCCTTAACGAGGGAGAAGTCGACACCGCTCCCACCCAGCCGGCTTTCCAAGGAAGAGAGCTAATTGTACAGGTAATGGACCGTACGGTACGCGTGGCAAACATTGTACACCCCTGCAGGGTAAATCTTTTCGAAAAGCCGTGTCCGCGGTTATGGACGACTTGGGAAGTGAAGGTAAGATCATAGAATAACTTCAACGGAATGATTAAAAACTGGGTACTAGAGGTACCACTCACAAATGCAAGGTTGACTTCCTCGAGAGTGATTCGGGGAGGTGCCTTTGTAGAACAGGTACAGTGGTTGATGATGGTTGGTGTTGAGAAATGTGATCAGAAGAAAAGAGTCACTTCTTATCTCTTTTAAAAATGCTCTGAATAGTCGATGCCATTGAGTTATGTTTCCATAAATAAAATCAGCTTTATGCAAAACAGCCATAAAACCTTGAAAGCCTCATCGAGCTAAAGCTGTATATATAATCTTGCGAGTTCGTCGAACTCAACGTCGTTTGTTTTGTTTCAGAGGAGGACTTCACCGACCTCGAAGGTGGGTTCTTTGTGGACGTCGACGAGTAGTCTTGGGTTCCCAGGTGGCAGTTTGGGACATCCCGGAACAGCTGGCGCTGGATGTTTATTTGTAGGCCTCTTAAGCCATAATCTGGATCTTGTTGTTTAGAACAACTTAATTTGTTTCCGCTTGTTGTAATGTTGGGTCTGTGACCTCTGGTTGTCATTTGCTATCTTTCTCTATTATAAGAGTTGAACTATAATGATTTGTGTCGTAGAGTCTGTGATGTGCCAGTTGTTCCACAAGTCTTGATCTCTCTATTATGCTTTGATAGTGTGTCTGGTGGTATCGGATAACCGGGGACACAGTATCACTGTATAGCAGTCGGGTCGGGGCGCTACACCCAGTCCTTAAGGAACAAGGCTCAACAGAAATTTGAGGTTTAGACTAGATCTTGTTGATTATGCCATTTTGAGCTGGTTGTCTTTCTCAAGGCAACTCTATTAGATCTTTCAATTGATAATTTCTGGAAATTTGAAAGAAGTTGAAAATATTAATGGTGAAGATTACTCTGAATTTTGAGCCGGCTTTTCTCAAGACAATCTTATATCTTTGATTTGATAATTTCTAGAAATGGGAAAGATGAAAATATAAAGTATGGCAAGGATCACTCCGAATTTTGAGCTGGCTTAGTTGTCTTTCTCAAGTCAACTCTTTTGGATCTTTGAAGTGAAAATTTCTTGAAGGAAAAATTGGCTAGAGGACACCGTTATTTTCCGGTCTTTGCCAAAACACACCGCCGGAACATATCTTTGCCCAATACAATTAAAATTTCGTGATACATTTGTTGAAACACACCGCATGATCTATAACAGAAAGTTTGACATTTTTACATGGAAAAATAAATTACGACGATGATTACGCCGATCATATCCGAAAGATGGTCTAGCCCTTCACATTCTATGAAACTATTTTCTTTTACAGAAAGGAAAAATATTTGTCTTAATTCATTGAATAAGAAGGAGAAGTACCAAGTCTCAAGCCCATAAGGCTACAACCGACAAAACAAAAAGCCTAATCTCCCGACAAAGATAACCCAAATGTTTGGCGCCGGCAAGAGACCAAGATCGCATCTCGCATTACGTTCATTCCATAGCTCCCACGAGACAAGCATGACGAGGGTGGCTATCGCTTTCCTCCTTCCGGGGTGGGCATGAGTGACGTGAAGCTACCAAGATTTAAGGTCTTGGAACTTCCCCCAATCCACCGGGTCAAAGTCGACGAGCCCGAGCCAATCTTTCACCATGGTCCAAATCCGAGAAGAGAAGCGGTGGCATTGAAAAAGGAGATGAGCTGCGGACTCGGGGATCCTCTTACGAAGGGGACACACGCCACAATTAGGCCATCCGCGGCGTTGGAGCCGGTCCGCTGTCCAAAACCCGGTTTTGAATGATAAGCCAAGAGAAAAATTTATACATTTGAGTGAGAATTGTTCTGGCGAATTGGGCTTGTAGGCGGAAGCCGACGAGTAGCAAACCGATCGAAGAGGTGAGCTTCCAAATGATCGTATCACGAATCCCATCTTGGAGGTGTAGTTGAGAGTTGGAGTGCCAAAGGTGAAACTAATCACACATTGACTTGTCTTCATAAATAGTGATCACAAAATCGCATAACCGTTTACATTTCTCCCGTGCCGAAATTTGTCTGGTCATTTTAAGAAGTGACATGGCGATCGAGGCGTGTCATCCTCACACGCACCTTTAGTCATCCGCTATCCATAGGCCTTCGTGGCCGTCCAAGCTACCGGTTGCTATTACTCCATACACTTTGCTTGGGCCGTAGACTGCTGGGTCAAATAGCACGAGCCAGCGGTGACCATCCAACCTTTTTCGTTCTGGGCCACAAGTTTGTACAGCGACCTGGCCGATTTGTGTTCATGGCGGAGGATCCGCTATCCAACCTATCAACTACCTGGACGCCAGGAAAGATGCTTCCGACCCGACCGCAGAAAACGACTGTATATGTAGTAGCTGGCAAATTTTATTTATTTTCGTAAGGTAAGTAATGAATATGCCAGAGGTGTAATAAGTAATGAGCTGCAGTAGTTGCCAAAAAACCGATTCATGCCAGTGAGCATTACACCCATACGATTTTTCACGAAAATGAATGGAATCTGGAGGAGCAAGACAAGTTTTTTTTGGTTAATGGGTGAGTGGAGATGCATGCTCGCAGTCTCCCGTTCCATTCCACAGGTGGGAAGAAAGGAGAAAGGGCAATCCCCAGGACCAGGCTCTCAGTGATTCAACCGTACAATTAAGCTTGTGGCTGTGGGGTTTGCGTCTCTCACTGACTCGTCCCGTCCGTTATAAGAACCAGAGAGCTTCAGCACAAGAGGGCAGACGTGGAAAAAGAGCAGATACAGTTCATCCCGGTCAAGAAAATACTTTCATCATGGACTCCCTCTCCCTGTATGAGATCTCCTGCTTTGCTGCTGGTTTTGCAGGCAACCTCTTCGCCTTCGCTCTGTTCCTGTCACCTGTGTAAGCAACCATGTACACGCTGTTTCTTTGTGTTCTTGGTTTGATCATCGTGTTGGGAGGTTTCTGATGGATTGATTGTGTTGCCTTTCAGACCGACGTTCAAGAGGATCCTCAAAGCCAAATCGACGGAGCAATTTGATGGGCTCCCCTACTTGCTCTCCCTGCTCAACTGCTTCATCTGCTTATGGTATGGGCTCCCCTGGGTCTCCGACGGCAGGCTCCTCGTCGCCACCGTCAACGGCACCGGAGCAGCGTTCCAGCTCGCCTACATTTCCCTCTTCTTCATCTACGCCGACAGCAGAAAGACAAGGGTAATTTTCTTCCCACCCTGAACCCGTTTCACTTTCATCTAAGGACACCTGCAGAGTACCATTATACTACTTCAGGCTATACTGAAATCTGTTGTCCATTTCCTTCACAGCTGAGAATCACAGGCCTCCTGGTGCTCCTGGTCTGCGGGTTCGCGCTTGTTGCATTCTCCAGTCTCTCTTGCTTCGATCAGCCGATGCGGCAGCAGTTCGTCGGCGCCGTGAGCATGGCATCGCTCATCTCCATGTTTGCTTCCCCACTAGCCGTCATGGTACGCCTTCCAACCAATCAACCTGGCCTCCTAGCTCATGTTCTTCATGATATGCGATAGTCGCGCAACAGCGTAACATGGAACTGTTCTCACATGTCTCTCCATCCTTGGTTCTTCAGGGCGTGGTGATTCGGACGGAATGCGTGGAGTTCATGCCCTTCTACCTGTCCCTCTCTACGTTGCTGATGAGCGCCTCTTTCGCGATATATGGGTTGCTGCTGCGTGATTTCTTCATCTACGTGAGCACCCTAACGATCCCATTTCGAATTGCACTTGCTTGAATCGATGTATATTTATCTGAATGCGTGTGCTGACAATTAGACTTCTCTCCGTCTGAATTTTCAGTTGCCTAACGGGCTTGGAGTTGTCTTGGGAGCAACACAGCTAGGACTGTACGCTTACTACAGCAGGAAATGGAGATGCAAGGATTCATATGCGCCGTTGCTTGCCTGATCAAAACTGAAGCGATCGATCATTGGTTTTGGCTAGGTTAGAAAGAGTGGTCGGGTTCTGTAGGAGAGAATTCTATGCCCTGTTTTCCCTAGTTGGTGCTGATTCTGTTTGTACAGTTTTGCTCTGTTCATATGTTGTTTCCTTGAAAAGAATACAAAGGGGAAATATTTCATTTGAACCTGTCTTTGTTTCTGAACGCCTCTCCACACAACTAATTTCAGTTCTGGATGTTTCTGCTAGAAACATGTCATGTCTTTTTTTTTGAGATCAGAAACATAACATGTCTGTATCTAATTTTCACTACCACTTACACACGAGACGGTTGGGTTTTACTCCCTCCGTTTTTTAATATAAGATGTTTTAGATGTTACACATGTTTTCTTTTTAGCGAAACATGGCAGGAGCTCTGCCTATTCATTTATAGAAGAAGAGAAACGAAGGTCATTACAAACCCACGCGACAGAAATCCGCATGCGGATTAGTCCCCAAGGTGTACAACACTTGCCGACCTTGGGTACAACACACCTAACACCTGACGGAGCTCCTCGAAAGCTAGGAAGGCCACCTCCAGATAGGTTTTTGCTTGGCATTGAAGATGCGCCAGTTCCTCTCCTTCCAAACATTCCACATGACATAGATGATTCTCGCACTTCTAACACGGGCCCGGCAGAGGTGGTGCTCGAAATGATCTTGCACCACGCAGTCAACAGAGTCATGAGCCCCAGAGAAGGGTCCGAGCTTGTCCACGGACCACACATCGATGGTGTTCCACACCGCCACCGTGAATGGGCACTCCATACACAGGTGGGTGGCAGTCTCCGGATGAGCGAGACAGAGCTGGCAAGTGGGATCGTGGGGCCAACCCTTGGTGGCAAGTAGATCAGCCGTGAGGATACGCTTGTGAAGGACCAACCAGGCGAAAAACTTGGCCTTGGGCTCCGCAAAAGCCCTCCAGACTTTAGAGGGCTCGAACTTAGGAAAGGAGCCTTCGAAATGAGCAGCGTAGGCCGAGGCCACGGAGTAGCAGCCATTCTCCGTCCAAAGCCACATGTTTTCTACATGCATAATAAAATGAGTGAACATATAAAGTAAAATGTGTCTACATACATTTGTGTGCATGTGAATGTGGACAAAACCTAAAACATCTTATATTAAAAAATGGAGGGAGTACTTCCTTAAGCCATTGGTACCTCGCCTCCGTAGCGGAAGCCATCTAGGGCGTGTTTGGTTACTCGCATGGATTTTGAGCCTCCCGTATCTGTGGCCCAACTCAGCCTGGCACTGGAAAAATGTGGCCTGAGCCATGTTGTGCAGCCCGTTTGGTTGCCAACAATGTTCTAGCCAGATCCGTTCGGCTGGGTGCAAATTTCACAGAGCAAATTTCAAGTTGTTTGGTTATGTGCAAATGCCATGATGTGGTTACCTTGTTGCCTGAGTGGTAAACATAACAAAGTTACCAGCAATGTTCATAGTATTGAACTAAACATGTCCTTACTAGTTAGCAAAATAGAAGGTGCATCACAAATTCAGCATAAGAACTGCTGGTTATGCACCACAAGTTCATCATCTGAGGAGGGGTTTGTTGGATGTATACCTAAAAGACAATGTATTTATACATCTGATTCATTAATTATGATTTGTATTCCGTATGCTATAACTGCGGTGGCTCCTGAATACGTGATTCAGAGGAAAGCTCATTCGCACGTGTAGGGAATATGAACACGTAAAATATACCCTAGTTCTTTTATGGACTAATTTGTTGATTGCTAGATGACTGTGCTTTCCTAGTCATGGACATTGTTTGTGTCAGCATCAATGAGTGGCATATTATTGGATAATAATATGGCCGGGTAGACCCAAGTTTTGGTATGCTAAGAGATTCCGTTAAAATGTCTTTTTGTCCTTAGCTTTATCACAGTAAGGTTATTATATAACATGTCCTGAAACCATGAGGTTATTAGGGTTATGCTAGAAGAATTACTTTGGTACTATCAATCGCCACAGCCGTAACTAGGTGGTCAAAATGGCAGTCACTGGGTGATTACCAAGGGATGCATATATCCTAATGTTCTGAGATGGGAAATTACTCCTCGGTGATTAGAGAGATACGCCCTGGGCCCTCTCGGTATTAAAAGGTATCCAATATGTTCTGCAGACAATGCATGGTGAAGTTACACTGTATGGGATATCATAATACGGATACAAGTAAAGAGAACTTGCCGGTTAACGAGATAGACAAAGATGTAATGAATCAAATGAGTGATTCATGGTGTCATCCACGGATCTATATCTCGGGCGAAATTTTGGTATCGCGAGTAATGGGAATGATATATTAAATAGCCAACAGGTTCAACAGAGTGTCTTCGCATAACGGTAGCAGTTATTCAGGTTGTCCACGGACCTGACCCTGGCCGGTGATTAGATGAGTATATCTAATTATGGCTACATGTTATCGAACCTGTAGGGTGGACACGCTTAAAGTAGTATTGGTTAGTTGTGTATATTGGTTGGTCTGGAACATGGAGAGAGTATCACTGGAATAGTATCTGGGTGATAGATATGGTTATATCAGAGAGATTGCATTGTGATAGAAGTTGTTATCATGGTCGGATTTATTCCGAGGGTTTATAAAAGGATGGAAATATTTATCCAGAGAATTTTTCTGCGGATACTGGGTGTCCAGGTTCATATAAAAGTGTTTTATATGATAAGTAATTAATTCTAGGAATTTTCTGTAAAAGGAAAATATTCATTTAGGAATTAATTAGACAAAATAATTAATTGATTAATTTATTAATAATTGGAAAAAAATATAAAATTGAGCCTACCATGGGGGCTACCAAGATGGGCCCTAGGGGCCCACCAAGGTAGCCGCACCACCATATGGTGGTGGTGGGCCAAGGCGCCATGGGGGGAGGCTCCCCCAGCCGAAATCCTAATGGGCCCTTGCGGCCCATGGGGGAGGCGGCGGCCAAGGGCCGGCCGGCCTAGGGCGGGCCCCACCCCCATAGGTCAGTGCGGCAGGTGGGCCCCACCCCTAGGTCGGTGCGGCCTAGGGCGGGCCCTACCCGACGGCGACGGTGGTGGAGGGGAGGGGAGTTGGAGTCCAACTCTAACTCCTCCTCTCAAACCGAGACTTGGGCTAGGGGAAGTCTTTCCCCTTCCCCAAATCGCTCCACCCCTTGGGCCATCTATATAAACCCCCACCCCCTCCTATTTGGAGACACACAAGTTGACGCAAGTCTTCTCAAGTTTAGATCTCTTCTAGTTGGTTTAGAGGATTCCTCTCCAATTAGATTAGATCTAATCTCTCTCTCTCTCTCATGTGTTGAGATCTCCACCTTCATATACACCAGTAGTGCTTCAAACTTGGATGGCGAAGCCCTACTGAACCTTTCCCGGCGTACGCGTGCAAGCTCTCGGAGGGGTGAAGTGTTGGATCCTGACGGTTGACCCTCACGCTGTTGGATCAAGGTAACGCGAGGAGGAGAGGACGTCAGAATTTCTCTACCAGGCTTGGTTGAGGGAATTGATGACAGTCTACATCAACTACGTCATCAACACTTCTTCCGCGACTTCGGTGTTGGTAACGTATTCCATCTAGATCTTTGAATCTTCATATTCGCATGTATCTTCATAGTAGATCTTGGCAGTTGTTGTGTAGCTATACGGAAAATTTTAATTTACCGTACACGCAACCCAATAGTGGTACTTTCCAATATGCGATCTATGCGTAGATACATGATTTGATCTAGAGCACATGTTGTGCGGGCACTGCATAAGTTTGTGCGGGTATGTTATTGAAGTTTTTTCTTCTAACATTCAAGTTATTTATGTTGCTTCCCAATATGCGGTCTTGTCTTGTTTCCAATGGCATAGTAAGATCTCGGACTTCTGACAATCCGCGAACCTTCCGGCTGCTCCTAGTATGCCCGTCGGCGCCAGCGAAGTGCTTCAGTAGCTTCGAATCTTTCAATAGTTGGCCTCGTCGACTTGATAGCGGAAGGGGCATGTAGACTAGGTCTACATGGCGGGGTCACGCGCACATGCGATCGTCTATATTGGGACTCGAGATGTTTTCGTAATATCTGGGTCTCAATCACCACGCAATGTCAATCTAGCTATATGAGTAATTATGCTTGGTGAGGGCCGTAGTATTTCCGGTTTGTCCCGTTGATCCTACAGCCACGCTAAAATATGCAAACAAATGTTAGAGGCGTCTAACTCGGTTTTGCAGGAAACAGTGATGTGGTATAGTCTCAAATTTAATTTTTTGAGTTGTTAACCTAACATTGTTTTGTTTTGGCCGGCGCGCCATTGGTCCGTGTTCATCGAGCTATGGTGATAGTGGAGAATAGGAGAAGGCGAGCACTTGTCGTAAACCTTGACATGGTCACACCGGTGGAGGCGCCACCGGAAGAAGGAGGAAGAAGACTATACTACATCACGAAGTGTTATTTACTTGTGCATGTTTTATATCTGTTTTCTTGCTCTTCCCTTGATTGCGCATTAGTGTGATTATTAGGGAGATTCCTCGGTAGCTGTGATTTTAATTAATTGAGCTAAAAATATCAAGGAGTTCGTGCTCTTCCAACTCGTAGCAGCGTCAAACCGGATGCTTGTCATCGGGCGCCATGTATCCATGAGTCATGTGTGCCAAGAGTTTGGGAGGCGTGCAGTGTACCATACCTGCAGTAAAAGTGGTTGGTTGTCTTGATGTTCGGGCATAACTAGTTATGAGATCGGAGCACATCCATCAAAAGATGAAGCGGAAATCACGGCAGGAAGTGATTGGTCTATTGACCTACCCGTTGTAAGCTACGTTCATTGTGATGTATCCATCCTTGATCGTATGTTGAGCGTGGATTTTGTATACACTAATTTGATCATGAAGAATATCAATTTTAGTGGGAGCACTTTGTTTAGTTTTATTCTGCTAGTGCTAGATAATAATTATGAACATGTCTTAGTGAACTTAATTGTTGTAGATCAATGGCTAAGATAACAGCCACGTTTAACCTTGGACCACTGATTGAGAAGAAGCCCCTGACTGCGAATGGGAGCAACTATGCTGATTGGGTGCGTGCCCTAAGGATTGTTCTTAGAACGCAAAGAGCGAGTGCGTTCTCGATGGCCCTCTTCCCGAGGAGCCGACTGACGATGCGTCAGAAACTGAAAGAGAAGCGTACACCTTGAAAAGTGATACCGCGATCTCTGTTCAGTGTCTCATGTTGACATGTATGGAACCTGAGTTGCAGAAGAAGTTTGATCAAACTGCTGCATACGACATGGTTGTCGCACTCAAGGCCATGTACTAGACTCAGGCTAAGACTGAGCATTATGAGATAACAAAAGCACTATGGTCATGTCACATGGCAGAAGGAGGCTCCGTGAGCGAGCATGTAATCAAGATGTTTGGTTATGGAACGAGGCTCGAGGCTCTGGGATTTCCTATTCCTGCCGAGCTGAGTATAGATTTGGTGTTGGCATCCCTCCCACCGTCTTACAGCGGTTTCATCATGAATTACAACATGAATGTGTTGGAGAAGACACCAAATGAGCTCCTTGCAATGCTGAAAACTGCTGAACCTAGTGTGAGGAGGGAAAACAATCAGGTTTTGATGGTTAACCAAACCGCACAGTTCAAGAAGAAGAGAACCAAGATCTCAAAATGCTAAGGCATTGGATAAGGCTATAAGCCCGGCTCAGGAGGAATCCGAGTGTTTCTTTTGCAAGAAAAAGGGACACTGGAAAGGAACTGCAAGAAAATTCCTGCTGCAGAAGAAGAAGCCGGCTAAAGGCAAGAAAGGTATAAGAGTTATACTTGAAATGATATTTTTCAATCTTACTATTAACTCTGGAGTATCAATTGCTAAATATTTTTATGCACTTGATATAGGAGATGCGGCAAGTAAGGTGGCGGAGGAGTAAAAGATGGAGATGTGCGTCAAGCTCGGCGCATGAAGTTTCATTCACAAGATGAAGGCATCTCCAATTTACTTTTCAGTTTTAGTTTGAAAGATTTGTGGGTTTTGTAATAAGGTCGCAATCTTGGCGACAGTAATACTCTTGCGGATTTGTGGGATTTTATGTCCCGTTTATCGTAAGAATATTTTGGATCTATCCCTTCGTGGATGATCAAGTTACAAATCTTTTGAGTTATGGAAATATCATTTGTTCTGAAATATGTTGTGATTATGTTGACACCACCTTCGAGTGGCACTATCATCTCAAATGCGTCATATGCATGATGGAAGGAAATTTGAGATATTGTTGAGTAAAACAAGTGAAAGACTTGGTGAATTACACACTTCTTTGAAGTTATGAATTCATTAAGTATCCAGCACACAGTGAAGTCAATAAAGGATAAGTTGAAAGATAGTCAATAAAATTTATTGAGATCTTGAAACTTCACAATAATATTTTAGAATATTTTGTCTTGGTAATATGATGAATTGAAAGTCAAATTTTGGTTCATGGATTTGATCAAAGTTTTGATTAAATAAATTACTAAGATTCTTCTTTGCAAAAATAGTATTACAAGAAACCCAATTTAGAATGTTAATTGTTTGTCTAGTTTTAGCACAAAAAGTTAGTCTTTAAATTCATGTCATCATTTTGAAAGATAAACATAAAGGGACGTGATAGTCTTAGATACTTAGAATTTCTGAAAAGGAGTTCAGTTCTGAGATAAGAAAATGACTTAGTAATAATATTTATCTTGATGTTTGTGTCATAGTTTTGAAAGATAAACATGATGGGACACAAAGAATCTGGGGTCTAGTTTTATGAAAGATTAGAACTTGGTCCTAAAGGAAGAAGATAAATAAAATTACTTTGTAGGTTATTCCAATAAGTTAATTGGAAGTCTTCTTTAAAACACCACATAAGTGACAATGATTTGCCACTAAGATAGATGTGATTCTTGAGGTAATTTATTCCTCTAAGAATTCAGTGAGAGGATGATGAATCTTGAAGAGATTATTGAATCTTCGGAAATAGTCATCAGATATTGTGCAAGCGGAAGCAATTCCAATTGACAAGTCTTTTAGACTAATACCGAGAGTCATTGCAATTTAAGCATGACGTCTTGTCAAGAAATATTCATTCAACCAGATTAAGAGCATACAAGTTTCTAGGAAACTTAATATGCTGAGACAAAGTAAAGAAAAGGAATGTGCTAGAATAGATCTCAACCGATTTTGGCTTAGATGTCATAAAATTAATATCATTGTTATTAAGTTATGAAAACTTAATAAGGATCTTTTGTTGGACGAAAAGATGATCACAAAACTTTGTTTTGTCATGAATGGTATTCTGACTAAATCAAGAGTTGACTATAAAAAATCTCAGGATCTATAGCAAAGTTTTTATGATCAAAATGGTATTTTATGATAATGTGTTTATATAAGATATTGACAAAACATATTCCTCTCAAAGGAAAGTAGATCGAGGATGTGTACTATGTACAGCTCGAGGGTTTTGTTAATTGAATATTGATCTAAATCATAAATGGAGATATTTGTCTAGGACAAATAAATCAATGATATTAAGGTTAAGTGAGAAGTAAGAAACAAAAGGTTTGTTTTAAAACTTCACAAAGGAAAGAAAGCAGGTCATAGTTTCAAGAAAAATCTGTGGGAGCTTATTTATATTATTCGGTTTTCAAGAATGATATAACATTCGATTGTTTGTTTTTGATGCAATATGATATGTTATTAAAAATGATTAATGACACATATATTTGGAACATAATAATCACACCGCATAAGGAAGTTTCCTTATAATGGTGAGATATAATGTTGCGGAAATTTTACTAAAATGTTTTGAATATTATTCAAGAATATGGGAGAATTAAAATTCTCATAAAGTTAGAGAAATTCATATGCAAGAACCATGGCTGTTTCGTACGATGGCGAGCATGATCAATCGATTTGAAATCTTGATCATAAAGGAAATTTCTTAAGATGTGAAATTTTAAGATCAAACCAAAATAGTCAAACTTAATTGTTGACAAGTTGAATTTGATAAAAGTTCAATTGACTCCAATTAAGATGAGAATTCTCCATTCGGTGTATTTTAAAGAAGATATTTCAAAATTGAGAAATGCTCAAAATGTAAGAGTTACATTGGAAAATCTTATGAGATAAGTATAAAGGATAAGTCAAGGTTAGATGACGGAATTTTCTCAAATCCGTACATCGCATTACAAGGGGATGTTTCTTTAAAACATAAGGCTATATTACGAAAACTACAACAAGTAGCAAAGACAATGGGAGTGTAATAACTTCCAAAGGAAAGGTTGTTGGTTCATTGAATGAACTAGGTGTTGTTCTTTACAAAAGAAACAACTAATTGTGAAAAGAATCAAATTGTGTTCTTGGATGAAGTACCAAGGTTTCACCTTGGATGACCAAATGCTACAAGTGATCATATGATCAATAAAGGTTATGCATAAAAAAAAGATAATCTTTATGCATAAAAGTATAAAGTTCACATAGTCCCAGAAGGGACTAAAAGGACAAAATGTCTGCCCCACAAGAGTAAGCATGAGAAACACCAAACATCACCCAAGATGTTAAACTTATGCAAACTAGACATTGCCAGTTGTGCAAGTGGGAGACTATTGGGTGTATGCCCAAACGGCAATGTATTTATACATCTGATTCATTAATTATGATTTGTGTTCTCTATGCTATAACTGCGGTGGCTCCTGAATACGTGATTCGAAGGAAAGCTCACTCGCACTTGTAGGGAATATGAACATGTAAAATATACCCTAGTTCTTTTACGGACTAATTTGTTGATTGCTAGATGACTGTGCTTTCCTAGTCATGTACATTGTTTGTGTCAGCATCAATGAGTGGCATATTATTGGATAATAATATGGCCAGGTAGACCCAAGTTTTGGTATGCTAAGAGATTACGTTAAAATATCCTTTTGTCCTTAGCTTTATCACAGTAAGGTTATTATATAACATGTCCTGCAACCATGAGGTTATTAGGGTTATGCATACTAGAAGAATTACTTTGGTACTGTCAATCGCCACAGCCGTAACTGGGTGGTCAAAACGGAAATCACTGGGTGATCACCAAGGGATGCATATATCCTAATGTTCTGAGATGGGAAATTACTCCTCGGTGCTTAGAGATACGCCCCGGGCCCTCTCGGTATTAAAAGGTATCCAATATGTTCTGCAGACAATGCATGGTGAAGTTACACTGTGTGGGATATCATAATACGGAGACAAGTAAAGGGAACTTGTCGGTTAACGAGATAGACAAAGATGTAATGAATCAAATGAGTGATTCATGGTGTCATCCACGGATCTATATCTCGGGCGAAGTTTTGGTATCGCGAGTAATGGGAATGATATATTAAATAGCCAACAGGTTCAACAGAGTGTCTTCAAATAACGGTAGCAGTTATTCAGGTTGTCCACGGACCTGACCCTGGCCGGTGATTAGATGATACATCTAATTATAGCTACACGTTATCGAACCTGTAGGGTGGACACGCTTAAACTAGGATTGGTTAGTTGTGTATATTGGTTGGTCTCGAACATGGAGAGAGTATCACCGGAACTAGATTTAGGGGTGCGCCTTGGCGCACAACCCCCCGAGCCCTTTGTTGACGACGCGTCATACACAATGCTAATAATTAGCGGTTACAAAAAATAGATCCACATGTAGGGTCGAGGACTAAATTAGAAAAAATATAGACACAAAATAACCTCGGAAGAACATTAAACAAAACGTCAGCCGTCTTGCCCATAATTGTTCCAACATAATAAAATAAATAAAGTTACTACGGTATATGTAAAGATGAACTTAAATAAGTAACGATCCATGGTTTCACAAAGTACATGAAAAGCCAAACCATGTAACGAAAGTTAAAATATGAATCCTCACACACAATGAGCCAGCCATGAGGTAAACACCGTCTTAACCATTACACGAAGATCCACGATCAGGAAATAAGGCTCGGCGGATAGATGAGCCAACGATATACTTGTCATCCCTACCATCATCCGCAAATGAAAACATTTTAGCAGGAAAGTACTGAAATAAATAACAACGAACAATCTAGAAAAAAGGAACAAAGGTGAATATTACCTCTATGTCAGACCACGGGATACAACTGGATATCCATCTGCGAAATGTCCGATAGGTGATCCCTGACAAAAAAACACATACGGAGTACGTGATAACCCACAAGTATAGGGGATCGCAACAGTCTTCGAGGGAAGTAAAACCCAAATTTATTGATTCGACACAAGGGGAGACAAAGAATACTTATAAGCCTTAACAACTGAGTTGTCAATTCAGCTGCACCTGGAAAAGCACTAGTAACAGGGGTGATGTGAAAGCAGCAGTAATATGAGAGCAATAGTAACAGTAACACAGCAGCAGTAACACGGAGGCAATGGCACCAGAAAATAGTTGATACTACTTCTAATGACATATAGGACCAGAGAGCAATGATGATGACAAATGGACCGGGGTTCCCAGCTATCTACACTAGTGGTAACTCTCCAAACAAATAACAGGTGTTGGGTGAACAAATTACAGTTGGGCAATTGATAATTGTAAGGGCATGACAATGCATGCTTATGATAAGATAAGGTTTACTGTAGTATTTAATTGGGCATTACGACAAGGTACACAGACCGCTATCCAGCATGCATCTGTGCCTAAATAATCCACCTTCCGGTTAGCATCCGCACCCCTTCCAGTATTAAGTTGCAAACAACAGATTATTGCATTAAGTATTGTGCATAATGTAAACAACACATTCATCCTTAGACAAAGCATTGCTGTTTTACCCCTAGTGGCAACAACACATCTACAACCTTAGAACTTGCTGTCACTATCCCAGGTTAAATAGAGGCTGAACCCAACTATCTAGCATAAATACTCCCTCTTGGAGATACAAGCAACTACTTGATCAGGGTAACCACAAGTACCGGAGAGCATGCAAGATCTTAAATAAACAATAGTATGATAATATGATGAACAATCTGATCATAATGTAACAATTCATCGGATCCCAACAAACACAACACCAATTACATCATATGGATCTCAATCATGTAAGGCAGCTCATGAGATCATTGTATTGAAGTACATGGGAGAGAGAGTACCAACTAGCTACAGCCAAGAACCCGTAGTCCATGGGGGAACTACTCACAAACCATCATGGAGTCGAAGTGGAGGCGGTGGAGTCGATGGAGATGGCTCCGGGGGTCAATCCCCGTCCCGGCAGGGTGCCAGAACAGGAACTTCTGACCCCCGAAACGAGGTCTCGCGATGGCGCGGCGCTGCGGAAGTCTTTCTGGAGTATTAGATATATATTAGGGTTTTCGCGTCGGGGTAAATAGGCGAAGGGGCAACGTCGGGGGTCCCGAGTGGGCAACCACCTGCTCGCGCCGCCCCCCTTCTGGCCGCGCGCCATGGGGGAGGCCGTGGGCCTCCCCCTGGCTTGCCCTTCTGGCTCCGTGTGTCCCTCGGAAAAATAGGAGGTTTGGCTTTTGTTTCGTCGAATTCCGAGAATATTGCCCGAACAGCTTTTCTGGAACCAAAAACAGCAGAAAACAGGAACTGGCACTGTGGCATCTTGTTAATAGGTTAGTCCCAGAAAATGTATAATAATGATATATAATGCATATAAAACATGTGACAATGATACATAAAACAAGCATGAAACATCAGAAATTATAGATACGTTGGAGACGTATCAAGCATCCCCAAGCTTAGTTCCTACTCGTCCTCGAGTAGGTAAACGATAAAAAGAAAATAATTTCTGAAGTGACATGCTACCAACATAATCTTGATCCAATAATAATGTAAGGCATGTGAGCTGAGATCAAATCATTCAAAGCAAATGTCTATAGTTGATATAAGAGATAATAAAGCAAGAGTCAAACAAGCTAAAAGTTTTCATGAATTATCGCTTTAAAGACATGAAACCGTACAAGGTTCATTAAAGATGGTTTAAGTATCCAGCGTAGAAGTTCTATCCTTCAATCCAAGCATCAAGCAAATTTTCATAACACAGAAGGATTCAGCCAAGTAAACATAAACATGAACGTCATGAATCAACTGTTTCGAAGTCTACTCAACCGGTGAGCGCAAGCATTTGGTATTGGCACCAGGATGTTATGGCAAAGAGAACATTAATGGGGGTTTGGAAGGCCAATGGAAGAAAGTCTCACAAAGCTATAAGTGATCATTAGACAAGAGGAAGTCTTATAATCGAAGCTATGTAAGGAGTAGTGATTGCCATGCAACGGATGCACATAGAGCTATATGTGTATGAAAGCTCTCCAATGGAACTAGTGGGGGTGCATCCAACTTGGTTGCTCATGAAGACCTAGAGCACTTTTGAGGAAGCTCATCATTGGAATATACAACCCAAGTTCTATAGTGTAAATTCCCCACATAGTTATACTAGTAGAACATGAAAACTCTCTCACATGGAGTATAGGTGCTAAACACGAGCACAAATGATGACTATGAATACTGCAGGTGCTAAACATGAGCACAAGTGTGGATAAAGGATAGTAATGTTGCCCCCTTTTTCTTTATTCTTTTTTTTTTTTTTTCCTTTTTTCTATTTTTTTTCTTTTTCTGTTTCTCTTTTCGATGGCCACATAGCACTTTTCACTTTCAGGGGCAACATTCTAATATGACAACACACTTTTTGGTACATATAACTCATAACGAACAAGACATGATGTATGAAACTGTATGCCTCTGCCAGTGTAGCAGGATATGCAATGATCTAGCGTAACATGGGTAAACCACACATCAGCTGTATAGAATCATGCAAAGCAATATATAAGTGATGAATGACAACAAGTCATGTAATGTAAATGGAAGTTGCATGGCAATATATCTCGGAACAGCTATGGAAATGCTGTGGTAGGTAGGTATGGTGGTTGTTTTGAGGAAGATGTATAGGCTTATGTGTAGGAGAACAAGAGGAAGTCCTCCCACGGGGTTGGATGTACCGGCGAAGTATGCACAACTCTCAATGTGAGCAGAAGGCAATGCACAGCACCGAAGAGGCTAGCAAATTTGGATGGTGGAAGTGCCAAAAACCGTAGCTTAACATTAGTCAAAAAGAACTCACAAGTTTATTGCAAACAACTAGCAGGTTCAACATTAAGAGCATGATTAAAATTCACTCCAAGAAGGGCCGTTCACGGCGGCACAAGTACCCCGTTAGATCCCTCGACCTTCAGCACAACTTAGTTATTACAATGAACTTTCAGACATGGAAAGCTATCAAGTCCAACTACACCTTCAACAATTTTTTAGAGTTTGTAGTACGGTACAAGCTTAAAGACAACAATCCACTAATGATTTTAACTTAATTAACCAGCAAGCTTTACCATCTAAATACCTCAAAACGTTTGCAAAGAATCAGATTATCAAAGTTCAATGATCTACAAGATTATGCAAGTTTTTCATTATACCACTACCACATGCAAAAATTTCTGGACCAACACATCAACCAAGCAACTCTCCAAATAAATATAAGTGAAGCAAGAGAGTACTTTCTATAAAATAACTAATAGCTCTGAACAAGAGATACATGAAAACCAAGAGCTAGAAGCTAAACAGTGCGAAAATGAATACTCAACAATATAAGTGAAGAATAGGAGTATTCAAATGAAAAAGCGGAGCGTGTCTCTCTCCCAAACAAGATAGATAGGATCCGACATTGATATGATCAGAGAATAAAACAAAAATAAACACAAGACGCTCCAAGAACAGCACATATGATGTGACCGAATTAAAATATAGTTTCACTAGAGATGACCTGATAAGTTGATGATGAAGAAGGGGATGCCTTGGGCATCCCCAAGCTTAGATGCTTGAGTCTTCTTGAAATATGCTTGGGTGACCCACGGGGGCATCCCCAAGCTTAGGCTCTTCACTCTTCTTGATCACAATATCATCCTTCTCTCTTGACCCTTGAAAACTTCTGCCACACCAAACTTCTCATAAACTTCATTAGAGGGGTTAGTACTCAAAAACATTAATCCACTTTGGTTCTGTAGTGACACATTGCAATACTCAATAAAACATTAGCTACAGCCCTCCACGTCTAGAAAGCCTTACTTAAAGTCCACAAGAGACAATGCAAAAAAACAGAGACAGAATCTGTCAAAACAGAACAGCCAGTAAAGACGAATTTTTTCGAGGTACTTCCGTTGCTCAAATCGGAAAAAGTGAAGTTAATGAAAGATGCGTACATATCTGAGGAAGATGCGTGATTTTTTATAGAATTTTTCGAGTTTTCTCCAGGGAGAAAAGCTCAAATTCGTGACAGCTAAAAATCTGTCCCTGCGCAGAATCCAAATCTAGCATCATCTAATCATTAAAGGCTCTTCTTGGCACAACAATCGAAAAATAAAGATACAAAGGAGTTGTTACAGAAGTAAGCAAGCTCCTTGACTCAAAAAGCAAAAGAAAAATTACAGAAATAACACATGGGTTGTCTCCCAAGAGCGCTTTTCTTTAATGCCTTTTAGCTAGGCTTGATAGTTTTAATGATGCTCTCATGAAAATAGAAAATGAAGCAAAAGGAGCATCAAGAAGCAAATTCAAAACACATTTAAGTCTAACCCACTTCCTATGCATAGGAAACTTGTACACAAATAAATTCATAAGAACAAAGTGACAAGCATAGGAAGATAAAACAAGAGTAACTTCAAAAGTTTCAGCATATAGAGAGGTGTTTTAGTACCATGAAAATTTCTACAACCATATTTTCCTCTCTCATAATAATTTTCAGTAGCATCATGAATAAACTCAACAATATAACTATCACATAAAGCATGCTTTTCATGATCTACAAACAAATAATTTTTATCAAGCTCATAAGTAGTGGGATTTAAAATTTCGAACCCACATGTAACAATTTTATAACAAGATGATTGATCATCTCAACAATATATGGGACTAGATAAAGTCAAGACTTCTCCAATCCCATTTTCATTAGTGGTACAGTCAATATTATCAAGTAACATAGGACCATCATCTAGAGCTTTATCATAAACATTTTCTAAGCAAAACTCTTTAGTACCATGCATTTCGATATCAGCCACAAATAAAGGATTATCATAAGATTTTCAAAATAGCATGGATTATCATATATAACAGTAGCATAATTATTCTCACAAGTTTTACTCATAGGAAAAATTTCAAGAGAATCAACAGGAACATAACATTCATCCTCCTTGGGTAAGCATGGAGGGCAATCAAATAATGTAAGAGATGAAGAGTTACTCTCATTAGAAGGTAGGCATGGGTAGCTAATCCATTCTTCCTCCTTTTGTTCATCACTCTCCTCCTCTTTTTCATCTAATGAGCTTTCAGGTTCAGCAATTTCTTCTTCCACAGGTTCCTGCAAATTGTGAGTGCATTCTTGTGCATTAATGAGTCTCTCTTTGTAATCAACGATATAAGGATTATTGCTGTAATGTTCTATGCAATAATCAAGGATAGAAGAGACATAATCTTTAAGGTCCTTACAAGCAATACAAGTTTCATAATTTTTAGCCATGAAAGATTCTATCTCAGAGGCTCCCATAAATAAAACAAATTGTTCTACTTCTTCGAACCCAAGATGAATATAGTTATTCCAATGATAGTTCACAATTAAAACTTCTTCACTAAAGCCACATTGGAATTTAAGATGTTTAGTATCCTGTTTAGAGCAACAGTTTATATCATGGCGTTTAAGCAAGATATTAGCAATTGTATTCAACTTTTCTAACACAGCACTCATGACTTCACCCTTTTTTGATTCTCTATACTTCATATATAATTCTATAAGCTCCATATAGGTTGTGGGTTCTTCCATAACAACAGTTTTTAATTTTTGGTTTTTCAAATTTTTATGGATTTTCGAATTTATAAGAAAAACAAAACAAAACAAAAATAAACTAAACAAAAGTAAACTAAGCAAAACAAAACTAAACAAAAATAAACTAAGCACAAATAAACTAAGCAAAAATAAACTAGACACAAGTAAACTAGACAAGACAAAATAAAATAAAAACAGAGAGAGAGGTAGAGTGTACTCCCCAGGTGAACTTATGAGTAGAGCTATGCTCCCCGGCAACGGCGCCAGAAAATAGTCTTGATAACCCACAAGTATAGGGGATCGCAACAGTCTTCGAGGGAAGTAAAACCCAAATTTATTGATTCGACACAAGGGGAGACAAAGAATACTTATAAGCCTTAACAACTGAGTTGTCAATTCAGCTGCACCTGGAAAAGCACTAGTAACAGGGGTGATGTGAAAGCAGCAGTAATATGAGAGCAATAGTAACAGTAACACAGCAGCAGTAACACGGAGGCAATGGCACCAGAAAATAGTTGATACTACTTCTAATGACATATAGGACCAGAGAGCAATGATGATGACAAATGGACCGGGGTTCCCAGCTATCTACACTAGTGGTAACTCTCCAAACAAATAACAGGTGTTGGGTGAACAAATTACAGTTGGGCAATTGATAATTGTAAGGGCATGACAATGCATGCTTATGATAAGATAAGGTTTACTGTAGTATTTAATTGGGCATTACGACAAGGTACACAGACCGCTATCCAGCATGCATCTGTGCCTAAATAATCCACCTTCCGGTTAGCATCCGCACCCCTTCCAGTATTAAGTTGCAAACAACAGATTATTGCATTAAGTATTGTGCATAATGTAAACAACACATTCATCCTTAGACAAAGCATTGCTGTTTTACCCCTAGTGGCAACAACACATCTACAACCTTAGAACTTGCTGTCACTATCCCAGGTTAAATAGAGGCTGAACCCAACTATCTAGCATAAATACTCCCTCTTGGAGATACAAGCAACTACTTGATCAGGGTAACCACAAGTACCGGAGAGCATGCAAGATCTTAAATAAACAATAGTATGATAATATGATGAACAATCTGATCATAATGTAACAATTCATCGGATCCCAACAAACACAACACCAATTACATCATATGGATCTCAATCATGTAAGGCAGCTCATGAGATCATTGTATTGAAGTACATGGGAGAGAGAGTACCAACTAGCTACAGCCAAGAACCCGTAGTCCATGGGGGAACTACTCACAAACCATCATGGAGTCGAAGTGGAGGCGGTGGAGTCGATGGAGATGGCTCCGGGGGTCAATCCCCGTCCCGGCAGGGTGCCAGAACAGGAACTTCTGACCCCCGAAACGAGGTCTCGCGATGGCGGCGGCGCTGCGGAAGTCTTTCTGGAGTATTAGATATATATCTAGGGTTTTCGCGTCGGGGGAATATATAGGCGAAGGGCAACGTCGGGGGTCCCGAGTGGGCAGACCACCTGCTCGCGCCGCCCCCCTTCTGGCCGCGCGAGCCTATGAGGAGGAGGCCGTGGGCCTCCCCCTGGCTTGCCCTTCTGGCTCCGTGTGCCTCGGAAAAATAGGAGGTTTGGCTTTTGTTTCGTCGAATTCCGAGAATATTGCCCGAACAGCTTTTCTGGAACCAAAAACAGCAGAAAACAGGAACTGGCACTGTGGCATCTTGTTAATAGGTTAGTCCCAGAAAATGTATAATAATGATATATAATGCATATAAAACATGTGACAATGATACATAAAACAAGCATGAAACATCAGAAATTATAGATACGTTGGAGACGTATCAGTACGTTAAACGCAGGTAAGCGCACGAAGTGAAAATTCGACTAACTAATCATACGTTCCTGCATTAACTCGGCCACAACGATATCATCTGGAGGTGTTGGATGCCTTTCGTCGGATATGTCATCCGAAAGTACGGTATCGCCGATTACGTCAACGTCCCTTGAAGGAGAATCCGACAGGACAGAAATTTCTGCTCTTTGAGAGATACATCGCATCTCAAACGCTTCCGCCCAGAAGGTAGCCTGCAGCAAGCTCCTATTACATTTCGTAAGCTCTTGTAAATTAACATCATCAACAAACACTACCAGATTTAGGGGTGCGCCTTGGCGCACGACCCCCCAAACCCTATTTTGACGACACACCGTACACGATGCTAATAATCAACGGTACAAATAATTATATTCTTATGTAAAGTCAGGAACCAAATTAGACAAATAAAGGCAAAAACTAATTCGTGCAACTAAATGGCATGCAAACACAACGAACTTGTGATGAAGCTTCCCACGATCAAATGGATTATTCACCTGCGTCTTTAAAACGCCATCCCAATAGCACACCGAAAAGACGCGTTGTTTCGTCTCCACCGACGACGGTGACACACCGATGTACTAATGCCCCGCAATAAATTCCCAACGCGCGCACGACCCCCCAAGCCATGTTTTTATGGCCGGTATTGTTAGTCTCCCCATGGGATTTAACCGGTGTTTTTAAACCGCTGACCCAATCACGTGAAAGCAAGATTCATCCCTGCCGGTCCGCCGCCCTCGGACTTGTTCACCTCTCTTCCAGGCACCTCCGTCAGAGGACATCGGCATATTTTACCTCGACGCACGAGGCTGTCCTCTCAATTTCTCTCTCCTTCGGAGACCATCCGTTAAGGTTTCGGTGGTGTTTCTCATCCTCCGTATCGTTGGAGCTTGGGGATATCTATACTACTTTGTATGCGTGCAGGTTTCGGTCGTTCGTGGTATGTTCGCCGATCTAATCTTGCATTCATCCTGTTCTTTTAGAGCGAGCGGTTAATCGATGAAGAAAAGAAGAGGAATTACCCCTCTCTTTTCAAACGCCATCTTCCTGTTTTAAGATGATTTTAGTCGGTGATTCAATATTAGTCTTTGTCGGTGATTCAATATTAGTCTTTGGGTGATCTTATCCGTGGATAGAGCGCTAGAGCTGTTGATCTTGTTCACTCGCGTAATGTGAATTTGCAGGCATAGGTAATATGCTGTAAACAGATTTGGGTCCTCGATAGCCAATATAGGTACGTATTCTTACTCTTTGAATTATGAAGTTAAGTACCAAATCCGTCAGCTTACATTGGCCATGTCCATATTTTCAGCCTCTTCTTAGATAGGTGCAATGGAGAACACGCAATCAGGTTATTTTTGCAGAAATATATACTATTTGAGCAAATATAGTTTGGTTGTTTCATTACAATACGAAACTATGAGTCGTAACCTATACTCAAATGAACTGTGTGATGTCCTTCTGTGTAAAAGTACCAGAACTCTTTTCTATATAGCATATTTTACCTTATGTTTTTCCATGTACTTTAATAGTAGGTGACGCCAATACGCTGTAAACTAACTTGAATGGTTTACTGCGTTTGCTATTGTAGGCAGCAGCGAGGATAATAGTAACTCGGTCATGCAGTATGATACGGAGTCTACCACAGCCTCAAGCGGAGCAAGGTCCGGAGAGTGATGGTTTAATTGTGTATGTGCTGAAGTAACTACCGATGTCTATATAGCTGCACTAACGTGTTTTTTTGTGTGGTTAGATCCCATGGACTCTGATATGGAATGTAGCAGCCTATGCTTTCAAGTGGAGCAAACGGTGAGTGTAGCTGAATATCTTGAGAGAGGTAATGTAGGTGTTGTTGAGGACTTTTACAGTAAAACTGAAATGCTATTTTTCTTGTCAATTATTAGCTCCTGTAAGTACTGGTGTTTCATATGTTCTATTCTTTGGTTTAGGACCTGGATGTCCCGTTGATAGCAGAAGTTTTGTTCCGGATTTTGATGGCCTATGTGAGTTCGGTAACTACGTGCGCATGACAAATAACAATGCGAACCGCCTGCAAGTTTGCGGTTGGAGGGAGGAGGATAGGCATACCATACTACGTGTGTACCATGGAAGATTCGTTCGTTCCTTCCCACAGCAAAATGGTAATAATTTATCTGTGTCATTGTCATTGTAGGGGGCTGATAAATCCATCATATGCTTACTGTTATTCTTGGTTCCTCCGACAACAGTTTTCAGCTTATTTCACAAGCACCTACCTCTTGGAGTTCACTAATCAATCAGCTATTCTAATCAAAACCAAGATTGGACGCGTTCGTACGAAAGACACGGTGGAGTTGAAGATCAGTCCTGATAAGCTGGGAACCGTAGCATCAAATTGGAGCCGATTTGCGAATAGCACAGGGCTAAAAGAAGGGAAAACCTGTGTATTCTCATTCAAAGTCAAGAGGGGTCTGCTTCATATAATAATGGATGTTCTGTAGACTACCGTATCATCAGCTAGCTACCTATATATATGTAATGACAAGGTGGTGTGCTGTACGTGCGCTTCCGCGCAACGCTTCGCTCCTGACCTAGCCGCCAGAGACGGCGATCAGGAGGCGACTGTTTTCCGGCCGATCTCCACCGTGAAACCCGATCCCCTCTCTCTCCGCCTGCTGCTCCGGCGACGGGAGGGAGAGGGGATCCGATTTCCTCCGCTCTGTAGTTAGGTTTTGGTTTTGTAGATCGTGGTGTGCCGTTGGGGTGGTGGGAGCGGCGTCCGGACGAATAAATCTGCCTCAACTCCACTCCCACACTGGCGGTGTCCTTCATGGCAGCGTCTTGGAGTTGATGGCATCGTGTGTTTGTCGATCTTTCGTATTGGCGAACTTAGGGTTCATGGATGGTGTCGGTGAGGCGGCGGCGGCGACCCCATCAGGTGTGTCTCTCCTTCTGCTCTGTCCCCGTTGCTGCGGCGTTCTCTCCGACATCATGGTGGAGCAGGGAGGATGTGTCGTCCAGGAATATGTGCAGACGGTTGTCTGCGCATGTGACAGCTGGAAGATGGTGTATCCTGTGTTGGGTTTGTGGATGGAGGCTGCCAGTTCTGACTTGCTTCTTCGACGTACTAGTCGTGCGGGGGTGTCAATTCTAAAGTTCGATGGCGTGTCCGGGGACATGTTGCCCCGGTCTGATTCGTTCAACGGCAATGGTTTTGCTTCTGGCAAACTACTTTGGAGGTCCGTAAAGCTGATGATCAGCGATGGAGCCACGTCGAGCTCGGGTGAAGAGGTGATCTATCTCGCTTCACTTTGGTGTCTACTTTGGTGGTGCCGAAGGATAGGGATAGGCGTTGGTTTGTCACATAGGTTTATCCTATCTTTACAGATCTGTAAGATCGGTGTATACGTGCTTTGTATCTTGTTCTTTATTTATCAATGAGAAACGTATTACCTTGCAAAAAAAGGTGGTGTGCTGTCACATAAAAGTACTGTGTGCATGTATTTGTTTGTGCTAGCCGAGTCCCGGGAGTCGGCATGGGAGTCGACATCAACGGGGAGTCGGCTTCGATCAGTCTGGACGGAAGAGATTTTCCTCTATATATCAGCCTCGACACAGATACTAACACCAGCCAACACAATTCACTGTATGGAAGAGACGACACAAAGGCTGGAGAGGAAGAAGGTCCAGTACAAACCCTCGACTACTGGTCAAGCCTTGGATATACCTCTCAACGGTGCGACCCCAATCTCGTCGGCTCCCTGGAGTCGGTTTCAACAGCGTGCGGTTCTAGGTCATGCGTTTGCCCCTTCTGTCAGGCCTCTGGGCACCCATAGCAACAAGTCGTAGAGTATGTGACGGCCAACAGACCCGTCAACAACCTGGAAGCACAAAAAAATTGGCCTAACAAAAAGTGAAAACAAATTACGCGTTTTATTAATTTTGATTCTCTTCCATGTTATTTTTCCGTGCCGTCTGTCCTACCGTTCACTATCTCTCGAGACTTCACAAGGAAGGAACGTTTCTCCAAGGAGCCAGCCATATTGGCTTCTCCGTCTTAATGCACCGTCCGATCACGCCGAGTCCCTGGAGCCGGCGTGACTTTATGTGGTAAAGTCACTTGATCCCAATCCGTCGACGCATCCCTTCGACGTCAACTACTCCGCCAACGCCTTAGCTCCTTATATCTAGTCGACCGGCCTGGGCACCTCCCAGTCTCCATTGTGGACGCACATCTTGGAGACAGAAGCTGCGCCGGTGATGGTACTCTTCGATCTTGCGAATTCTAGGACGATCCACTGTGATCCAGCACACTACCACCAAGATAAACAAATAAGGAAAGACAAACAGATTAACACGGCAAGAAACTACAAACTAATCTCAACAGAACCGACTTTAACCGGAAGAACAACTGACCACTAAGCCAGCCAGCTCCAACAGGGAGACGGCAACGCCCACCAACCAGAATAACTCATCACACACAGAAATGACAAAAACACGAAGCCAAAAAGGCAAAAAAAAACACCCACACATGAGATATTCCCGAGTAAGAGAACGCCCTGCAAAGAAAAATAGCAAAAGAGGTCATAAAACTAATATAAAAACACGAAAAAAACCAAACAACAAGAATATAAAACAAAAATAGCAAGAAACCGATCTGCAAAAACAAAATTGCCGAGCGTGATCGCCCGAAAGATACCCGTCGCATCGTCCTTCGAATAACAGGCTGAAATCCAAACACTAACGTTGTTTCGAATAACGAAGGAAAAATCTACTTGCGATCACCACATAATTAACGGGTCAAAATAGACCATATTCATATGCAATGAGGAAGACGATATTAGAAAAAAGAACAAAAAAAAAATTGTGCCGATAAATAACACGCAAGCAGAAAGCAAATAACCTAGACCACAAACACAAACATCTCGTGATGATGCCCTGTACCGATCAAATGCATCCTTTGACTCCATTTTTAAACTACGTCCCAATAGTCGGTCAACACTATCCACTCGTCGTACCATCCGGCTCCGGGAGCCGTCCAGAAGGACATCACTGAAACCGAGGGGTCACGAACCTGAGTACAGAGAGCCGACGTACGGATATGAGATTAATACGAACTCAGGGAACGCAGTTAATCGCATACAAATAACTTCAACCTGCTAATCCATCACGCTCATTACTTCCTCCTTCAACCCCTCACTTTACCTGCCGACTCCAGGGAGCCGGTAGACAGCTAAGCGTCATGTCGCTCACCACGGACTCAAGGAACGCATTCACTCGGCAGGAATAACTCCAACCTATGAACGGTTAGCTGAAAAGCAACAAACTCCTGACTCCAAATCACCGTCTATTGGTGTACCGGCAGAGCATCACCACACACGCCTCAATAAGCAACCATTGGAACACTATGGTTTCACACACGTCGCGTTAATACGGCACAGGACACACGAAATGTCACACACATCACGTACCCATGCCTGTGCTAATAAGAACCACTCCCCGTCGCAGAAAACACCTTCTCAGCTCCCCTGTTACCGACACTTGAAGACCCGGAGGTAAAATGGTGTAGTGAACATCGATTCCAAGCACTACAACTTGGAGCTAGCATCACACTTGCCATGACAAAGGCATGGGACCCGTGCTTTAATATAGAGAGACATGCGACAGAAAATCAAGAGGGTGATAAGGCAAGCAGTAACCTCAAAGAGATTCTCCCCGCACTCATGCTGGTCGCCGATGTTGTCTCAGGAGGCCTCTCTGATCAAGAGATCCAAAGCCAGCTTCACTAAAATCTATAATCATGTAGTCGGGCCTTCCTTTTCTATATGTGTTGCACCTACTGTTTCTTCCGGATGTAAAATGGACGCAAGCCGTTCAAGCATTGAAGGCAAGAAACCTACGTCATATTAGGATGTATCCTAACAATGTGATAAAGAGGTTATAGAGTAGGTGTTGAAATTCCTACAACAACGGGGTGTAAGAATGCAATCCTTAGGAATTTTAGATGTGTCGCCATTGGATGAGGCCGACTCCCTGGAGGCGACGCACCGTGTCACGCCGACTTGGGGTGCGGCAAGGCGAAGAGGGACTCATATCGGACAACCAGATATCTGAAGTGCTCTCGAGATGACGTCTACTGGTCTCCAGCTCGTGGTGACATCCGGTGATGTCACATGGACACATGAACGTTCCGAGGACCACCTCATAGTACAACGACCAAATGATTTATTTAAACGTCACGATCACATCGTTTCCACGGGATGTCCATGCCGCACGTCAGCCACGACGTGACATCACCATGGTCGTGACAACACATCTCCGGTCAAATGCATATACTCCATCTGTCTTTAAACCGCTATCTCAATCCCGTGCCAGCGGGACCAACTGGTCAAACCGATGAAACTATACACAGACCCTCGCCGCATACGTGATTGCGTGGATCACACGTTCGTTGGGAGACCCCAAGAGGAAGGTATGATGCAGTGTAGCAGCAGTTTTCCCTCAGTATGAAACCAAGGTTTAATCGAACCAGTAGGAGCAAGAAATCACTTCTGAAGGTTGTTGGTGGCGCCGTTTACGATCACCAACGTGGAATCTGCACACAACACAATCAAACTACTTTGCCCCAACGAAACAGTGAGGTTGTCAATCTCACCGGCTTGCTGAAAACAAAGGATTAAACGTATGGTGTGGAAAATAGTAGTAAATTGCAGATAATGAAAAGGAACAATGTTTGCAGTTGGTTGTATTATCAGTGTAAAAGAATGGACCGGGGTCCACAGTTCACTAGTGGTGTCTCTCCATAAAAGATAACTAACATGCTGGGTGAACAAATTACAGCTGGGCAATTGACAAAATATTGAGCACATGACAATGCATATATATGACATGATGATTAGTATGATATTCATGTGGGCATTACGACAAAATACATAGACCGTTATCCAACAGCGTCTATGACTAATAATCCACCGCTAGGTTGTCATACCGAGTTCCCCGTTGGTATTAAGTTGCAAGCAACGGATAATTGCATTAAGTAATGTGCGTAATGTAAACAAATGCACTAGACCTAACGGCGCACCCTTAAGCTAAGCATCGGTTATTTTATCCCTAGTGGCAACAGCACATCCACAATCTTAGAATTTATTGTCACTCTCCCAGATTACCGGAGGCATGAACCCACTATCTAGCATAAATACTCACTCTTGGAGTTACAAACATCTACTTGGCCAAAGCATCTACTAGTAACGGAAAGCATGCAAGATCATAAATAACATATAAGATAGATTGATAATCAACTTGACATAGTATTCAATATTCATCGGATCCCAGCAAACACAACATGTAGCATTACAATAAGATGATCTTGATCATGATAGGCAGCTCACAAGATCTAAACATGATAGCATAATGTGGAGAGACAACCGTCTAGCTACTGCTATGGACCCGTAGTCCAAGGATGAACTACTCACGCATCATTCCGGAGGCAGGCATGGTGATGTAGAGCCCTCCGGTGATGATTCCCCTCTCCGGCAGGGTGCCGGGAAGAGCTTCTGAACCCTCCCGAGCTAGGGTTGACGGCGGCGGCGTCTCTGGAACTTTTCGTGGATAATGGCTCGGGTATTTAGGGTTTTCGCGTCGGGAAGAATAAATAGGCGAAAGGGCTGCGACTGCAGAGCCACGAGGGCCCCACACCACCCCACAGCGCGGTAGGGGGGGGCGCGCGGCCCCATGGTGTGGTGCCACGTGGCCCTCCTCCGTCTCTCCTCTGGACTCCGTCTTCGTGTTGGAAAAATAGGAGGTTTTGTCCAAGTTTCGTCCAATTCCGAGAATATTTCCAGACTAGGTTTTCTGGAATACAAAAACAGCAGAAAACTGGAACTGGCACTGTGGCATCTTGTTAATAGGTTAGTCCCAGAAAATGCATAAAAATGCTGTGAAGTGTATATAAAACATGTAACATTTGGTAAAATATCAACATGGAACATCAGAAATTATAGATACGTTTGAGACGTATCAAGCATCCCCAAGCTTAGTTCTTCTCATCCTCGAGTAGGTAAAACGATAAAAACAAAATAATTTCTGAGGTGACATGCTACAATCATAATCTTGATCAAATAATACTGTAAAGCACATGTTATGAATGAAGTGATCCAGGTCAATGGTCTATAGTTTGCTAGCAAGTATATAATGAGCAAACAACTGAATCATATATGTAAAAACTTTTCATGAATAGTACTTTCGAGACAAGCATCAAAGAGTTTTGCATAAGAGTTAACTCATAAAGCAATAGATTTCGAGTAAAAGGTATTTAACCAACACAAAGGAAGATTTAAGCTTCAGCAATTGCTTTCAACTTTCAACATATATATCTCATGGATATTTGTCAACACAAAGCATATAATAAGTGCAATATACGAGCATATAAAAATTGTTGCACCAAATTTGACACTAGTGTTTGCTTCTAAGATAGAAAGAAGTAGGTAAACTGACTCAACATAAAAGTAAAAGAAAGGCCATTCGCAGAGGGAAGCAGGGATTAAATCATGTGCTAGAGCTTTTTAAGTTTTTGAAATCATATAGAGAGTAAAAATAAGTTTTGAGAGGTGTTTGTTAATTGTCAACGAATCAGAAAATGGAAAGTAAAATATGACCCCTGCCAACCAGACTTTTAAGAGCGGCTCCATGAAGGACGTTATTTCTACCAGCAAGGCAGATCATCCCTCTTTCTCTTTTGTTTACACATGCAGAAATTTCACGGTTTGTCATTGCTTGACTGATAAATCAGGACAAAAATGTGAAGAGAATTAAGCGGTTAAAGTTGTAATTAATTGGGACTGGGCACCCCATTTGCCAGCTCTTTTTGCAAAATTAATGGATAAGCGGATGTATATGCCGCTAGTCCGGTGGTAAAGTCTGCTTGACAGTTGACATAAAGACATCCACCCCGTCCTCATGAGTTGGTAAACATTGACACAAAATAGGAGTAATAATTTTTGAATAGTTTAAAGGTAGCACATGAAAAATTTACTTGGAATAGTAAGAAAATACCATATATAGGTAGTTATGGTGGACACAGATGGCATGAATTTTGGCTCAAGGTTTTGGATGCACGAGAAGCATTCTCTCTCAGTACAGAGTTTAGGCTAGCAAGGTTATTTGAAGCAAACACAGGATATCAACCGACACAGCAAGGCTTATATGAAAACATATTGCAAGCATTATAAGACTCTACACTGTCTTCCTTGTTAACCAAACCCTTTTACTAGAAAATATCTAGACCTTAGAGATACCAATCATGCAAACCAAATTTCAACGAGCTTTATGGTAGTTTTTCATTAATAGGTTTTAACTACATGATACAAAAGCTTAAACATGAACTACTTGATAACTCAAAACAATTGACAAGTATCAAATTATCCAATACAATGATCTACAAGAATATGTAAGCTTTTCCATTATACCATCTACCACATGCAACATTTTATGTTCCAACCAAACACCAATCAATTTGTTTCAACATAAACTCTCCAAACAATTATAAGTGAAGCAAGAGAGTACTTTCTTTAAAAAACTAACAGCTCTGAATAAGAGATGCATGCAAAACAGGAGCTAAAATCATAGCAATAGCTAGATAAGAATACTCAACAAGTATAAGTGAAGAATAGGAGTATTCATATGAAAAAGCGGAGCGTGTCTCTCTCCCAATCAAGAATGCTAGGGTCCAATCAAGTTGACCATAAGAAAAATAAAATACTGAAAATAAAAGCACACAGACGCTCCAAGTAAAGCACATATGATGTGAAAGAATTAAAATATAGTTTCACTAGAGATGACCTGATAAGTTGCTGATGAAGAAGGGGATGCCAAGGCATCCCCAAGCTTAGACGCTTGAGTCTTCTTGAAATATGCTGGGGTGATCCATGGGAGCATCCCCAAGCTTAAGCTCTTCACTCTTCTTGATCACATTATATCATCCTTCTCTCTTGACCCTTGAAAACTTCCGCCACACCAAACTCAAAGTAATTCTCATTAGAGGGTTAGTGCACAATCAAAAACTCACATGTTCTATAAGGACACAAACATGACCGTTACTTTTAACATTAGCTACTGCCACTGATGTTATGTGAAGCTCTTCACCCTAAAAAAGAATTCCACTCAACACTAGTAAAAGAGAGAATGCGAAAAATAAAAGACAGAATCTGTCTAAACAGAACAGTCCGCAAAGCGAATTTTTTCGAGGCACTTACGTTGCTCAGATCGAAAAACTTTAAACTAACGAAAGATGCGTACATATCTGAGGATCACGCACAAAAAATTGCAGATTTAAATAATTTTTCTGTGATTTTACAGAATTAAAACGGTGAACAGCAGAAATCTGTTCCTGCGCAGAAATCCAAATCTAGCATCATCTTCCTATTAGAGGCAATACTTGGCACAACAATGCGATAAAATAAAGATACAAAGGAATTGTTACAGAAGTAAACAACTCCTTGACTCAAAAAAAAAGAAAAATTGCAGAAATAAAATAATGGGTTGTCTCCCATAAGCGCTTTTCTTTAACGCCTTTCAGCTAGGCGCAGAAAGTAAGAATCAAGTGTTTCCGAGTGATGAAGCATCAACAATCTTACGCTTAGCTCTCTTACCCTTACCCTTATCTTTAGGAAATACTTGGTTACACATAGGTGAAGAGGCGAAATTCATAGTGCCTTGGCCCACATCTATTATTGCTCCAAAGCGTTTCAACAGAGATCTTCCAAGCGTAATTTGTCCTACTCCTGCACATTCAATGACAAGATAATCAATAGATATTGTTATCCCCAGGAGTTTTGTAAATACTCCTTCGGCTACTCCTCTTGGTAATTTAATAGTATTATCACCCAAAATTATACAATCTTCGCATTTGGAAAGCTCCCAAAGATTTAAGGAATAAAAAATATCCTTGGGCATTAAACAGAATTCAGACATAATATCACAGCGAGCATGAAAAGTTTCACCATTGATAACAACTTTTACTGAGGGAACCCATCCCGATGGTTCAAAATTTACTGGCACATTATCATAGTGTTCACAAATTTGATTATACCCTTCTTTTAGACCAGATATGTTTGTTTCAAGAGTGTTAAGTCTATCACTTATGCTTGTCAAAGCCAAATCAATTTTACTGATTGGAGGGCTAGAAATTGTAATCATTTTTTATAGCATTAAAAGCTTGATCCCATCATAACGAAGGAAATCTCCTCCTACCACAGCATCTAAAGCATATCTGTAGCGAAGAACAAGACCAAAATAAAAGCTACTAAGAAGCAGACTTAAAGTCATTTTAGGTTCAGTTTTAGCATAGGACTAAAAAATTCTAGACCAAGCATCTTTAAAACTCTCCTCACTCCCTTGCTTACACTGAGGGTTGTGCCTGTGTTAAGGCATCAATCGGGGTGTTGCGTTGCCGATGATCCATTCCGAGCAACGCCTGCCAAAGGTTTTGGCCGGGGATTGGTAAATCCGTAACCTCCGGTTGTATCGCTTAACCGGTGACACACAGCATCACTGTATAACAGTCGGGTCGGGGCGCCACAAGTTGGTATCAGAGCAGTACTGCCTGTAGGAAACCTTCTACTGGTCGACGTTGAGTCTAGTGTTTGTGAAAATATTTTAACCTAAAAATGAGCTGTGAAAACCATCTTAGGATTCTTTTTTACTCCTTATCTGGTTACTCTCTAATCTCGGAGCAATCTTAACTCAATTTGACTTAAAGGTTTTACTTCTCATCTGTTACTTCAAAATTAGGAGAAACGGGTTTGGGTTCTACCTTTAGTGTTATGTGTCACGTTGCTCCCGCTGCGTTACAAACCAAAATCCTCAGTATCGTTGGGTTTAACCCAAGGACTTGAACAGAAGGTCTCGGATTGTGCCAACTAGAGTGTGTTGAATCACATGGTTTCTTAACTATCTGAGACCCACGCTAGTAGTACATGATGCTGATCTTTGACCCGAGTTCTATCTTGTTGATTCCTTTTCACAAAGTATTATCGTCCCTAGTCTGTGTACTTGAGAAGACGCTAATGCTATTGTTTTAACCATTCGGAGAGCAAATTGATCAGCTGTTAGTGAAGGATTTCATCCAGCCTAGCAGTTCACCATGGGGTTGTCCGGTACTCTTTGTCAAGAAGAGGGATTCTACGTGCCTCGTCTAGTCTCTAACTATCGACCGTTGAATGCGGTGACAATCAAGAACAAGTATCCTATTCCCCGGATCAATGATCTGTTGGATCAGTAGCTGGTGCAACAGTATTCTCCAAGATGGATCTGAGGTCAGAATACCATCAGATCAAGATCAGAAAGGAGGATATTCCAAAGACGGCATTTGTTACTCGCTATGGCTCATATGAGTATACCGTCATGTCCTTTGGTCTCACAAATGCTCCAGCTACTTTCATGAGGCTCATGAACTCCATCTTCATGGATTATCTCGACAAGTTTGTCGTCATTTACATTGATGACATCCTCGTTTATTCCAAAACCGATGAAGAGCATGCTGAACATCTTCGGTTGGTTCTGACACGACTTCGAGAACACCGCCTCTATGCCAAGTTCTCCAAGTATGAGTTTTGGTTGGATAATCTTGTCTTCCTTGGTCATGTGATATCCGCTAATGGTGTGGCTGTCATTCCCGACAAGATTCAGTCCATTTTGGATAGGAAAACTCCAATGTCAGTCAAGGACATTCGTAGCTTTCTCGGATTGGCAGGTTATTACCGCCGATTCATCGAGGTTTCTCCAAGATAGCCAAGGCTCTGACTGACCTTCTCAAGAAGGACAGAAAGTTCGTATGGACGGCCGAAGCTGAAGAGAGCTTCAAAACACTGAAAGCCAAACTCACGTCCGCTCCTGTGCTTGTCCTGCCGGACACAAGCAAGGATTTCGTCGTCTTCTGTGACGCCTCTCTGCAAGGCTTGGGCTGTGTGCTAATGCAAGATGGCCATGTGGTGGCGTATGCTTCCCACCAATTGAAGCCGCATGAGCACAATTACCCAACTCATGATCTAGAACTTGCCGCGGTGGTTTATGCTTTGAAGCAGTGGAGACCATACCTATTTGGTAACCGTTGCGAGATCTTCTCGGATCACAAGAGTCTGAAGTACCTCTTCACCCAGCCGGATTTAAATCTCAGACAAAGGCGTTGGTTGGAGTTAATCAAGGACTATGATGTGAGTCTGAACTATCAACCCGGCAAAGCAAACGTCGTGGCTGACGCGCTTAGTCGGAAGTCCTATTGCAACAATCTGATGATTGAAAAGGCCCAACCTGCCCTCCATGAAGAGTTCTCTCGTTTGAACTTAGAAATGGTTCCCTCTGGCTACCTTGCAAATCTGGAGATTAAATCTACCCTTGTAGACCAGATTAAGGAAGCTCAAACCCGTGACAAGGGTATTCTAAAAATCAAGGAGAACATTGCTAGCGGGAAGGCCAAATGTTTTTCTGTCAATGAATCCGGAGTTGTTTATTTTGGTGACCGCTTGGTAGTGCCAAAGAAACGAAAATTGAGGGAGCTCATCCTACAAGAAGCTCATGAATCACCTCTCTCTATTCATCCCGGGAGTACCAAAATGTACCAAGACCTTCGACCACAATTCTGGTGGACTCGGATGAAACGAGAAATTGCCAAGTATGTTGCTGAATGCGACACATGTCGACGGGTAAAGGCTGAACATCAAAGGCCTGCCGGCACTCTCCGCCCTATTGCAGTTCCCGAGTGGAAATGGGATGAAATTGGTATGGACTTCATCACCGGGTTTCCCAGATCTCAAAAGGGCAACAATGCAATATGGGTAATCATTGATCGACTGTCCAAGGTTGCTCACTTCCTACCAGTCCGCGATGATATACGGGCAAGTCAACTTGCTGACTTATATTTGGCTCGTATTGTTCCATTGCATGGGGTCCCTCTGAGGATCATATCGGACCGTGGAAGTATCTTTGTATCCAAATTTTGGCAGAGTTTCCAAACTGCTATGGGGTCCCGTCTCAACTTCAGCACCGCCTACCACCCCCAGACGGATGGTCAGACCGAAAGAGTGAACCAAGTTCTGGAAGACATGCTTCGGGCATGTGTAATCTCTTTTGGCAAGGGTTGGGAAAAGTATCTCCCTTTCGCGGAGTTCTCCTACAACAATAGCTATCAAGCTAGTCTGGGCATGGCTCCATTTGAGGTTCTCTATGGAAGAAAATGCCGTACCCCGCTGAATTGGTCCGAGACCGGAGAGAGAGCACTCTTTGGTCCGGATGTGATCAATGAAGCTGAGGAGAAGGTTAGAATCATAAGAGAGAATCTGAAGATCGCTCAGTCTAGGCAGAAGAGCTACTATGATAAGCACCATCAGGAAATTCACTACGAAATTGGTGATAAAGCTTATCTCCGCGTCTCTCCCCTTCGTGGCGTTCGCCGCTTCGGTATCAAAGGGAAATTGGCCCCTCGCTATGTTGGCCCTTTCACCATTCTGACCAAGCGGGGAGATCTTTCTTATAAGTTGGAGTTGCCAGTCATCTTCCCAAATGTACATGATGTGTTTCATGTCTCCCAACTTCGCTGGTGTTTCAAAGATCCTATCCATGGGGTCAATCATGAGGAGCTAGATCTCCAGGAAGATCTTACTTATCGCGAGCATCCTATTCGTGTCCGGACGAAGCCGAAAAGAAGACCCGTAACAAGACTACCAAGTTCCTCAAAGTTCAATGGTCTCACCATTCCGAGGAAGAAGCAACTTGGGAAAGAGAGTCTAGTCTTCGTGAGGAGTATCCCGACTTCTTTTCGCAACCTTAGAATCTCGGGACGAGATTCCTGTAAGGGGGGTAGAATTGTAACAGCCCAAAGTTTGTGAACCTAAAATGTGAACCAAATTTTCACTTTTGCATTTCATACATGCATCATGGCATCATTTGTTTAAGTGCTCAAGTTGAAACAAAGATTTGGAGAACATGTTGAAACAACGGAAACAAAAGCAATAATTGCTTTCAAACAACTTAAACACAAATGAGTTTGTTGTGACAAAACCAACTCAACTAAACTTCCATATTTGTCAAGGAAGTTCCAAGAGTTCAAAATATTATTTTGCATTTGCTCTAAAAATTTCCAAAGGAGCAACCTCTTTGAATCTAGAAAATGCCCTATTTTAATCCCAAGGAACAAATGTTGTTCCAAACTTTTTATTTTGCAACCCCAATTTTTGTGGTGCTTCTACATGCTGTTGGGAGGCCACAAGAATTTTCTCAAATTTTTATAAAATGTTTTGGTGCCTAAATTAAATCAGTGAATGCTGCTGGATTTAAAAAGAAACAGAAAAGGACTTGTTTGTGATGGCAGCAAAAGTTCCAGGGGGGTTTGTGCGAAAACTTCATCTCCTTCCTCTGTAGCGACCGAGGCCGCCGTGCTCGCATCGCACCCGCTCGCCGTCCTGCACCAGCTCGACGCCGGGGCCCCCTCTCTGCCTCCACACGCGAGGAGAAGAAGAGCACCCCGAGTCCACGCTGCTCCCCACCCCTCGCTTGCCTGCTTCCTCTCCCCCTACTGTCCTCCCCATGGCCGAAGCTCCGCTCGAGCCCGCCGTGCTCGTCGCCGCCGTTTGAAGCTCCTCCGAGCCAATCGAAGCCCACCACCAGCTCTGTCGTGACCTCCTCTCCCTTCTCGTGGAAGGAATCGACCAGGGAAGCTGTACAGCGACCGTGCCGTCCGAGTTCTTCTCCGACCACTGCGCCGCTCCGCCGTGCGATTTCCGTCGCTCCGGTCCACCGCCGACCACGCCGTCTCCTTCCGCATGCTCAGGGTGAGCTCCCCGTGCCGTAGCACCCCTTCCCCTTGTTCTAGCCTCGCCGTAGTCGCCGTAGCCGCCGTAGCCGTCGCCTCCGTCGCCGTAGCTCGCCTCGCTCACGCGCCCGGTCGTGGAACCGGCATAGCCGGGCTGATGGCCGTTCTTCACTGGCCCATAGCCGGTCCAGGAGCCGGCCCAAACCGGGCTGGAAACCGGACTCCTCTGGAACTATGCCGGCCTGCCAACCGGCCCAACCAGGCTGGAGGCCGGGTTGACTGTTTTTTTTAATGTTCCTTTTTCCATTTCCTCCCCCTTTTGCGCATGCTTCCCGCTTCCCCTCGCGCATTAGGGACATCGACTCCGATGATTCGACTACTTCATCCCTCTCTCTCGAATTCGTGTAATTAAAATATTGTTGTTGTTAAAAATAATTTAATTAAAATCACATAATTAAAAGAGGAAATTTATAAAAGTAATAACTTTTTATCGGGACCTCAGAAAAATGTGTTCGATATACCAAAATGTTCAGAAAAACGTGATTTATCCAGAATCATCATCATCATGCATAATTGTTCACAATTACAATAATGTACTTTTAGTAGTATTAGAATCATTAAGTTTTAATATGGGGTTTATTCCAAATAATGCAATAAATATAACGGGGACCCCATTTAACTTGTTGGTCATGATCAATGCTTTTAGGGTGCATTTAAAATGTCATGCCATCATGTGTTTGCACATTGCATATGTTAAGCATGTGTGGTGTTTGATTGTTCCCTTCCGGTGTTGTTTGTGCATCGGTAGATCAAGGAGCTGAAGTGCCACCCCCGTATCGTGACGATCCCTACTACCAGTCGTATCAACAAGGCAAGCGAAATCCCCCTCTGAGCATATCTTATCCTATTTTCCGCAAATATTTTCTCCACTGTAATATTGCATGCGGTTCCAAATGTCAATTTTATTGGATAGAGTATCCTATAGTTGCATTAAGTTTCCCATGCCATTACCTGTTTTCCCCTCCTATTATCCATAGGCTTGTATTGTTGGCCTGAGGTAATTATCTATGCTATGTTGATGCTTAGCCATGCTTAGTAAATGCTTGGCTGTACGATGGATTGTTCATGTTGGAAACAGGTGATGAAATGTTCGGATGTTGGTGGAGAATTATGGTGACAGGTAATAAAATGCTTAAAGGTGGGGATGAGAGGCCACTTTGGTATGTGGTGCTTTGTCTCGCTCTCGCCGCCTAGGTGCGAGTTCTTTACCTCTTGAACCAAGACTGAGCGTGCAACCATGCGTGAGGCCTATGCATTCGCAGTGCAGGAACCCTCATAGACTAAATAACTCGGGCGGGACTAGCCAGGGTCCTCTAATTCGAGCTTCCATTTGCGCGTGCGTGATGATGGTGGTATGAACTGGGATGAGGATTGTGGTGTTAGGAAAATAAGTGGCCGTGGGGCAGGGTGTTGGAGGCACTCGTGTCCTGCCGCCACTGATGATCCTAGAAAGTCCTTAACGAGGGAGAAGTCGACACCGCTCCCACCCAGCCGGCTTTCCAAGGAAGAGAGCTAATGCGCAGGTAATGGGCCGGACGGTACGCGTGGCAAACATTGTACACCCCTGCAGGTAAATCTTTTCGAAAAGTCGTGTCCACGGTTATGGACGACTTGGGAAAGGACGATAAGACCATAGAATAACTTGAACGGAATGATTAAAACTGGGTACTAAAGGTACCACTCAGGAATGCAAGGTTGACTTCCTCGAGGGTGATTCGGGGAGGTGCCTTTGTAGAACAGGTACAGTGGTTGATGATGGCTGATGTTGAGAAAGGTGATCAAAGAAAAGAGTTACTTCTTATCTCTTTTAAAAATACTCTGAATAGTCGATGTCATTGAGTTATGTTTTTATTAAATAAAATCAGCTTTATGCAAAACAGCCATAAAACTTTGAAAGCCTCATCGAGCTAAAGCTCTATATATAATCTTGCGAGTTCGTCGAACTCAACGTCGTTTGTTTTGTTTCAGAGGAGGACTTCACCGACCTCGAAGGTGGGTTCTTTGTGGACGTAGACGAGTAGTCTGGGGTTCCCAGGTGGTAGCTTGGAACATCCCGGAACAGCTGGCGCTGGATGTTTATTTGTAGGCCTCTTAGGCCATATTTTGGATCTTGTTGTTTAGAACAACCTAATTCGCTTCCGCATGTTGTAATGTTGGGTCCGTGACCTCTGGTTGTAATTTGCTATCTTTCTCTATTATAAGAGTTGAACTATAATGCTTTGTATCGTAGAGTTTGTGATGTGCCAATATTCCACAAGTCTTGATCTCTCTATTATACATTGAGGGTTGTGCCTGTGTTAAGGCATCAATCGGGGTGTTGCATTGTCGATGATCCATTCCGAGCAACGCCTGCCAAAGGTTTTGGCCGGGGATTGGTAAACCCGTAACCTCCGGTTGTATCGCTTAACCGGTGACACACAGCATCACTGTATAACAGTCGGGTCGGGGCGCCACATCCGGAGGGCGAAACTCGTCTCCCCTCCTGGTCCAACACCACCTTCGTGCCTACCGAGGCACTGAAATCAAAGCCTCGCGACTCGGCCACGGCTTTCATTAATGAGTCGCTGATTAAGGTCCGCGCCTTAATAGGTCATGGTCTTACTGGCCTTGATCTTCTTTCTTGCTGGACCAAATGGCGCATCCAGCCCGTGAGTCCACGACAACGATCCTTCCTTAAATACACTGGCACCTCTGCTGATGTCGATCGCATCAAGGCTGCGGACTGGACGCCTGAGGATTGGGTGGAATTCGTCACCCGCGTGACCGAGGAGAAAGACATCTCCTTTGATAAGGTGGGGCTTGCCCCTTTTAGTGTTAACAACAAGCCTTTTGAGGTAACTTCTTTTCCCTGTCTTTTTGCCTTTGTAGTTGAGTCGCATTCCTTTCTTAATACTGCGACTTATATTTTCCTGATCCAGGCTGATGAGAATTACTGGTTGCTGCCTGCGACCGACGCCGGCACTGCCACTCCCAAGCGTGCCACAAGAAAGAAGTTGCTGCCCGCTCTAGAGGGCAACGAAATTGCTGGCATCCCCTCTGTCGCCACTGCGGCCTCAGAAGGTGAAGAGACTGAACTGGACGAGGATGACAGTCCAGTGCCAGCCGCGAGTTCTGTTGCCGCGGCTGGCCCAACTCCCCGCAGAGCCTCCAAGAGGCTATCTCGTGAGGACCAGAGCTTGATGCTCTGGAAAATCCTGAGGCCACGAAGCGTCGCAAGCCTGCTACGGGCGCGACCTCCTCCGCTGCCAGGCGTGTGTACAAAGCCACCGCCTCAGCTGAAGAAGACATGGGTCCCCATTCTGGTAATTTCTGCTGTCTTGACATCTTGACTGCTTATTCTTTTTCCTCTACTGACACGCAAACTTCTGCTCGTAGATTCTGGGATCCAAGGCCCGTCATCGCCGTCAAGTGACGACCTTATGGCCTCTGTGAAGATGGCTCCAGAGTTAGTGACTTTCCTTGCGCTTATAACACTTTTATTCTGGTTTATGTGCTTCTTCTTCACACAATGCCCTTGTTTTTTGCAGAAGTGCGGTTAAATCCGCGACTGAGCCTGGAGTCGTTTCTGAAACCGCGGTTGAGCCGCGCTTATCACCTGCGGCTCATACCGCCATGGTGGAGGGCGTGGCCACCACTGATGACTTGGCTACGGCCTCTGTTCTTGACACAGCTGCCCAAGAGGTGGCTCTGGAGGACAGAACGGATCTCCTTAGTATCCAAACGTGGAGAAGGTCAACCCTTCCTCCATAGCTGCAATGGCCAAGGATGCTGACGCGCCGCTGATTGAGTCGCCAGCGGCTGATAGCCAGCGGTCGCCAACTCTGCGTGCTGAGGTCGCTTCCTCCTCCTCCATGAGCCGTGCTGAGAAACTGTCAGAGGCCATCATTGCCTCAAATGACCAGCAAGCCGCGGAGCTCCGCAAGGCGCTATCTGATCTGTCTGCGGCTTACAAGGTAAACTTCTGTCTCCACTTATCTGTCTCTAGCCCCCAAGGATCAAGTTTCTTTTTTGACTGTAAAGGGAGACTTGATACTTTTCTTTTAGCTGTTGATATGTACGTACTAGCTGATGTGCTCTTTGTAGGAGGAACTACGTTCCGTAACAGCTGCAAGACTCGCCTTGGAAAAACAGTTGGGGAGACTCCTTCTGAACTGGAGAGGCTGCGCGAGCTCCTTGCCAGCGTGACGCTGAGCTGAAGAAGAGGGAAACCAGGATGGGCGAGCTGTCTGATGAGAGCTTTAAGTTATCTGAACAAGCCAAAGCCACTGAGCTGCGCTTAAGAAGGTTGAAGAAAAGTTCCAAGAGAGGGTCGAGCAGCTGGACCTCCAAATCAATGCTCAGAAAACGCCATTGCTCAAGCCAACGAGGACGCAAGGCTCAAGGCTGTTGCAATTGGCGACCTTGAGAAAAAATTGGCAAAAGTTTCTATGCCCATAACCTTGTCCACGCCAAAGTTTGTATCATGACCCAAGAGTTGGCTGGTATGTGTTGCGACTTGCCTCTGTATCGTGGTATCTGACCACCTTCTTTTTGTATGTAACTGGGCTAACTGGCGGACATCTTGTTGCAGGTGAGGATTCTGCACTTCAGCGTGCGACCACTCAAGAACAGCTGAATAACATCCGCGAATTTACGCGGAGGACTTGTGATGCCATGAAATCGCTGTCTAACTGTCTGCTGCCGACCAAGCCAGTCCCCGGTGATTCTGAAGGCTTGCTGAAAAGACTACTTAAGGCGCCTCAGTTCTTTTTGGACTGGAAGGAGTCCTCAGCTCGCACCGGTGCGGCTCATGTTCTTGCTTTGGCCAAGACATACTATCCCTCTTTTGATGCTGCCAAGGTTGCACAAGGCAGGCCCTCGAAGAAGGTGGATGGCACCGAGCTGACGGCCTCAGAATATGCGGCGACTTGGAAGAACATGCGCGGCCATGCGACTGAGCTGGTGGAGGGGATAGATCTTGCGTCCTATCTGGGCAAGTATAATGCAGATGGAAGCAGATGGGAGAAGTTACCCGCTCCATCATCCAGTGCGGTGAACCCGCAGGAAAAGAACCCTTCACGGGTGTGTCCAGCTTTGCAGCCCCAAGCCCGCAACGGAGAAGCCGTCCGACGAACCTGCGACTGCTCCTTCTGGCAAGCCTGGTAAGCCGCCAGTTCCTCCTGCGCACAAGCCAAAATCTGGCGCAAGTGAAAAAACAATGTGTTGATGAATTTAGCCCTTAGTGGCTTGTAATAATTTGTTAGCATTATGTATGTCAAAGACAATGTTATGGTTGTGTAAGTACTCTCAGCAGTACATGTTTCGACCAATAGGCTGGTCCTTATGATTTATCTCGGTTTTTCCTCACTTAGGCCCTTGCGCGGCTCAGTATTTCCCAGGTAAAAAGTGCGTGTTCAGGGTCGAGAGCGGCCATGATAGGCGATCAAACTCGATTGACGCCGCACCCCAGTACTTTGGCCGCATAGTGCAAGTCGCATCCAAGAGAGGTTGAGTATAATCACGATAAATGCCACTCGTTTGGCGATCCCAAGGTAATAGGCCGCGCTAAAAAGCTGCCGCGCCCCCAAGGAACCAATGATTAAAAAATAAAAGACTGACAACTCAATTGGTAGTTTGAGATGCTTTATTTCAAAATCATTATATGATACATAGGGTCGGTCGCGCCTAGGTGGCGACCAGAAATGATGCTTGGGTCGGTTGCGCCTAGGTGGCAACCAGAAATGGGTCGATCGCGCCTGAGTGGCGATCAGAAGTGATACAGAGGTCGGTCGCGCCTAGGTGGCGACCAGAAATGATGCTTGGGTCGGTTGCGCCTAGGTGGCAACCAGAAATGGGTCGATCGCGCCTGAGTGGCGATCAGAAGTGATACATGGGTCGGTCGCGCCTGGGTGGCGACCAGAGGTGATACATGGGTCGGTCGCGCCTGGGTGGCGACCAGAAATGAAGTTGTTCAGCCCTGAGTGGCCAGCTTGATGACGTGAACCTTGGTGGTTTTGTTGCGGCTGCTGATAGCAGCTCGCAATGCCTGGGATGTGTCCTTATTGGCAATGGCCTATAGCCCTTGACTTCCTTGCCTCCCTTGCGGCCGTAATCTGAAGTCGCAAGTCAGGTAGGTGCCTCTTGGCCTCCACGATGTCATCAAAATTCTCCTGCGACTCGCGCATGGGTGCGCTCTCTGCGATGCAAGCTGCTCTGGCCATGGCCTTGTCGCCTTCTTCGCATTCTTGAGCTATTCTTCTGTCGCCATTAATGGTGATGACTCCCCTGGGGCCTGGCATTTTAAGCTTCAGGTACACATAGCACGGCCTAGCCATAAACTTTGCGAATGCTTCCCTGCCAAACAGCGCATGATATGGGCTCTGGAAATCTACAACCTCGAACCAGATATACTCGCTTCTGAAGTTGCTTTGTGTCCCAAAGGCGACCTCCAAGTTGATTCGCCCCAATGGCTGAGCTGATATTCCTGGCACGACACCGTGAAACGTTGTTCTTGATGGGTGTAGCTGCTTTTCTTGGAGGTTCATTCTTTTGAAGGTTTCGTAGTATAATATATTGATGCTGCTGCCTCCGTCCATCAGCACTTTGCCAACTTGTATCCTGCGACTTGAGGGGTGACCACCAGCGCGAGTTTGCCCTCTTCATTTATTTCTCCTGGGTGGTCCTCGCGGCTCCAAACTACTGGCTGCTCGGACCACTTTAGCCACTGAGGTACGGCTGGTACTATGGCGTTAACAGCCTGATTGCGTCGTCGTAGCTTTTGCTCCCTCCTTGAGGTATTGACCACAATGGTGTGATACTGACCCAACTGTTTTGGGAACTGTGGCTGATCTGGCTGTGGATTTGGGACAGCGTTGTTGCTGTTGTTGCCTCCGCCGTGGTTACCTCCCTCATTGTTTTGATGATTGTTGTTTGTGTTGAGTGGTTGCCCATCCTTCCACTTTTTGTAATGATAGCACTGTGCCTTTGTGTGGTTGGGTGGCTTCCCATCTTTTCCTATATGGATGTCGCAGGGGCGGTTAAAAACCTCTTCCAAGTTAACTGGGTGAAAATTCCTTCCTCTGCCGCTGCTTTGCTTGTACCGAGTGTTCGTATTTGCGACTAACCCCGAGTTTCCTTCCTCGTTTTTGCGCTTGTTATAACTCGCATTAGCATTGCTAGCTTGCTGTTGTTGAGGCTTGCTACTGGCCTTCTTTCCTTGCCAGTATTTTCCTCTTCCTCCCCATCAGATGCGTCCCTGGTTTTATCCGAGCTAGCATACTTGTTGGCCGCCGCCATTACCTCGCTTAGGCTCTTGACTTTGTCCTTCATGCGACCTAGTTTGGACCAGCGGCTCAAACTTGCAATTTTTCTCCATGACAAGGACTGCTGAACTGGGTGGTATGTTGTCTGAGGAATGTATGATTTCTGCGACCCTTCTCATCCAGTGGCGACTCGACTCACCTTCCTTCTGTACACAATGCTCAAGGTCCTCTATACTGCAGAGTTGCTTGCATGTTCCTTGGAAATTCTTGATAAAAGCTTCCTTCATTCATCCCAAGAGTTTATTGAATTTGGCGGCAAGTTCTGCAGCCATATGTGAGCTGCGCCTTCTAACATCATGTTTAGGTACCGTGCGCAGATCTCTTCGGATGCGTTTAGGATGCTCATGCCCATCTCGTAATTGTTGAGCCAAGTAACAGGGTCCATGCTTGCGTTGTAGTTGGCGACCTTGCGAGGTCCTTTGAAATCTGCAGGAAACGGTTCAGACCTGATTCTTTCGCTGAAACAGACTGGGCCTTTGAGTCACGACGATAGATTGGATGAAGCTGGCCTTCCCATTGGATTAGCCGCCGCGCGCGGCTGCACAACTTCTACGGGTTGAACTTGCTGAGGTTGATTTTGAGCCGCAGGTTGATTTTCCCTTTGTCGCCTAGCCGAACTTGAAGTCGCAACGTGCGGCGACTCCGCGTGGATGCTTCTTTCCGCCGTTGCTCTGCTATTGTAGGGGGTGGAGTGCAGCCGTCCCGCGTGTTCGGACATGTTTGCCTGCTGTATTACCGCTGTGCTCAGCATCTCAATGGCGCGCCGCGCCTCTCTGTCCATTGGTGTGTTTCCTGCTGGCGCTAACCTGGCCAAGATGTTCGTAGCCGCAAAGAGATTCTCCACTGGGCTAACATAATGTCCTTGCGGCGTGTGGAACCTTTGAGGCTGCTGTGGCGGCTGCTGAACAAAGGTTGGCTGCGGCAATGGCGGGGGCATGATGGCCCTGTTGTTAGCTTGTACTATGGCCCTTGATCCAGGTGTTTCCGCTGCTCTTGGTGCTGCGAAGGACGGAACCGCTGGTACAACTGATGGTACAGCGATCGCTTGAACCGCTGGCGTGGCTAATGGTGCCACGGACCGCATAACCATGGCAGACGGTGCCATGTGTGTGGGTACCGCGACTGATGGTTGTGCGACTCCTGACCATGCGACCGGTGCACTGTGTTGGTGGCGACTGACGGGATCGCGTTGGGTGGTGCCACGGTTACCGGCGTTTCAACCGCGGGAACCGCGATTGTTGGTCCAGCGGTAGGCGATTGGAACAGCTCCATAGGATTTACTGTTCCTGGCTGCAGGCGACTCGCATGGCGTCTGTGTGGCAGGGTGGCCTGTACTCCTTGCAAAGTATTGGTGTCCTCGATGAGTCGCTGTTGCTCCTGTTGGAGGCGTGTTCCTCGCGCGCCAGCCTGGCTCTCTCATCTGCGATTCTCTGACTTCATCATATAGCCCGATCCTGGTAGCCTCCAATTCTGTCACTCTAGCGGCCGCGTTAACCGCGGATATTGGCGTGAGCAACACACTTCCCTGTGGCAGCGTGACCGCTGCGTCGGGGGCTACCCTCGACCCTGATTCCGCGGGCGCAACTCCGGGTGGAGTTCTCTGTTTGCGACTCCTGAGGCCGCGACTCCTGGCGTTAACGCAGCGGATGCCGCGACTCCTGATGCGTCTGGCGCGGCTTGTTCTGTTGCTTCTGGCGGCGTGGGGGCTAAGCTGCCTGGTGGCATGCCCAGCCCTTCGTCCGCTTCGTGGTCCTGTAGACCCCTTCCATGTGCCGATCTTCTACAGAGGGCGAGTCGCCATCCATAGGGCCTCCGCATAGCCTTTCCTCGAGGACATACTCAATGGATTGGCCTTCTTCGTCTTCAAGAGGTAGCGACTCGTAGTTGATAGATTCTTCTTCTTGGTCCACCGTTACCGCGACTCCTTCTTCTGAGTCGCCATGTTGCGATGGATCTTCTGACTCGCCGCCAATGAAGCCGACGAAGACATGGACAGATCCAAACGGGATGATGTGGCCGGTTTCTAAGTAATCTGCTTCCGGCCCCCAGCTTGAATCGTCAATGAGGGGTGTGCCATTGACCGTGATGATACGGCCAACGACAAGATCTTCAGCTCCTTTCATGGATCCTGCGCGGAACGTGACGCTCTTGACCGCAGGCCCCACGGTGGGCGCCAACTGTCGTGGGTTTGTCACGTCAGGTGCCATAGATGACTTCGTAGGTGTGGGATTACGCGAGTCAAGCATCTCCGAGCTTGGGATCGCAGGAACAAAGATCAACACAGATTTACCCAGGTTCGGCCCCCTCAATGTGAGGTAAAAGACCTACTTCCTGCCTACCCTAGATTGGTATTGATATGATAATCGAGGTGTTACAATGGGGGCGATCCGATTTGGTACTCGCCGTATGAGCTAGGGTTTTAGGGCCTGACCCTCTAAGTCCTGCGAGTCCTCTATATATACATAGAGGCTCGTCAGGTTACAAAGGAAACTTTCCCCTCAAGGAATATATTAACCGGGACCTATCCGGAGACTGGCTAGCCTCCGTGCCTTCTAGATTCTCTCCTTGTGGCGGTTAGATGTTGGGCTTGATCCCATGTGGGCTTTTGTCCGTGCGAGTAAAGTAAGTCGCACTGGGCCGCGGGTTAATCCAAAAGTATTCCCCCGACACATGGCAGAAAAGAAGCTGCGCCACTACTTCCAAGAGCACGCCATCACCGTGGTGAGCACGGCCCCGCTCGGAGACATCATCTGCAACAAGGACGCAACCGGTCGCGTCGCCAAGTGGGCAATCGACCTAGCTCCGCACATGATACACTACCAGCCGAGGAACGCCATCAAATCCCAAGTCCTTGCCGATTTTCTTGTCGACTGGGCAGAAAAGCAATACCTGCCGCCTGTGCCCGACTCCTCGCACTGGCGGCTGCACTTCGACGGCTCCAAAATGTACGAAGGTCTGGGCGCCGGCATCGTCCTCACTTTGCTAAAAGGCAACCGGCTGGAGTACCCTGTCCAGATCCACTTCAAGGCCTCCAACAACGTCGCCGAGTACGAAGCGCTCGCACACGGCCTCAAGCTCGCCAAGGAAATGAACATCCAGCGCATCCTCTGCTTCGGCGACTCCGACCTCGTCATCCAGCAAACCTCAGGCAATTGGGACGCCAAGGATGCCAACATGGCCGCCTACCGCTTCTTCGTGCAGCAGCTCTGCGCCTGCTTCGAAGGATGCGAGTTTCATCACATACCCAGGGCAAACAACGAGATAGCCGACATGCTCGCCAAGCTCGGCTCCACCCGGAGAGCCATCCCACCCGGTGTCTCCCTCGAGCACATCTACAAGCCGTCCATCACGCCGTCGCCCGAGTCAGATTCTATCGTCATGCCAGCCGACCCCAACGCACCAGCCGGTCTTCCAGACCCGGGGGCTGGAAACCCGGTGGGCGGAGATGGACACTCGGGATCTATCACCCCAGCCGGCTACGAGGCCCCAGCTGTACCCATCCCCTGACCAAGGGCTCGGGCATCCTCCCCGATCTGTGCCACCCGGTGTTCCACGCTCGTGTTGCAGCCGACTAAAGACGCCGGAGTAATGGCGACTCCCAAATCCTCAAGCCGGCTCTTTGTGGTCTCCTCCATGACGGCGGGATAGTAACCTGCAACCGGGCAAACCCGTCACGACAAAGCCGCAAGGAAAAACAAATTTCGAGCGATAGTTCGAAGACTCACTCCGGATGGCCCCGTCGATGTGCCATAGTTCGCCCTTCTGCTCCTCCACGGCCTTCTTCAGCCGGTCGATCTCCTTGAGGTCGTCGTCCCGTTGCTGGTTGTAACCCCGCGCCAGCTCCTCGAAGGCCTTCTTCCTCTCCTCCTGCGCCTTCTCCGCCTACTCCTTGGCCTTGACCAGCTCGGCCGCCTCCGACTACTGCTTCTGGTTCAGCTCCTTGAGGCGCTCAACCTCCTGCGCCAGTTCGCTGAACTTGAGGCTCTCCAGCTATGCGCGCAGCGCCTTGTCGGACTCTGCAAGGCGAAGGAAGACATCAACAACTCGAACCCAACCACGCCCAGAGGAAAACCGGCTGAGAGAAAGCTCACCTTTGACCGCCCCGAGCTCCCTTTCCAGCCGCCGGATCTTCTGGCTCGACTCCTTCCGGGAACTCTGAAGGAAGTAGCTGTCAGCACCAAAACTCACACCGGCTGCGCACAACCGGACCCAAACAAGTCAAGACGGCCTACCTCGAGTAGTTCCTGGAAGTCCTCGAACTCCGAGAGCTGAAGCCTCAGCTCCTTCACGAGATCCCGGGCAAAAGCCTCCGGGGTGTTCGGCCGACGGAGCCCCCCGGCGTTGGCGGTGATCGACGGGTCCGCCGCAATGACCGACTGGGAGGCACCGACCGCAGCTACAGGCGGCATCTTAGTCTGCGCCCTTGTCGTCATCTCCACCGCGGCCCGCGCCACCTTCTCCGCCTCCCTCATCGAGGCGGCGGCCTTCTTGGGATCCACCGGCTATTTCCGCGCCTGCACCCTCCTCGGTGGCTGCATCGGCGCCACCATCACCGTGCCCGCCCCCGGGGCGGCTTCATCGCCTCTGCCTCCAGCCGCTGCCTCCGCCCGTCTATCAGGAGGACCAGTCGGCCCCGACTGGCTGTTCGGCAGAGGGAACTGCTCAGCCGGCCAGCTCCCACCGACTGCCTCTTCCAAGCCGCCCCCCACCGCCGGATCGGCAGCCGGCGCTGCTCCGCCTGCCCTGCCCAAGGACTTCGGCGGGCTGCGGAAAAAGCTACACGTATGAACTACCGAAAGCAAAAGAACGTCGAGAATCGAAGGAAATCAAACTCACGCGTTGACGTTGGGGGGAGCGTCCTCTTCTGCCGCTTCTTCACCGGCTCCACCTGATCGGTCGGCGCCACCGGCTGGGCCCGCTTGGGGCACGGGATGGACGGCGACGCCGTGTCCGTCTCGGCGTCCTCCGCCCGGCTGGCGGGTTCAACCGGCTTCGCCTGCTGGGGCCGAGCGGTGGAATATTCTGCACTCTCATCAGAGTCGTGGATGAGAATAATCTCACGGGATTCACTCTCAACAAGCTGATCGATTGGCTCACCCGGCTTACCCCTGAGCAGCCGGCGCGACGTCCCTTTCCGCTGCTTCCTCCTTGGCCGGCTGGTGGGCCCCTGGCTCGTGCGAGTTCGGGTCAGATCCGGCTCGTACTCGGGGCCATCTGGCCCATCCTCCAACAGCTGGATCGGGAAGAGCAGCATAGCCGGAACAAAACACTCAAGAACGCAGGAATAACGAAGCAGGAGTCAACCCACAAGCTCGAGTTGCTAAAGATCTTACCTGCGGCGGCGGGTGGTCGCGATCGTAAGGAGCGACCGAGAAGCCCCACTCCTTCGGGATGCGCTCCTTGGCCACGTGCCAGAGCTAGGCGTCCAGGATCTCCGGCCGGTAATTCTTTGTCGATACCCGGGTGGGGTCGTACCGGCCAGACATCTGGCAGATCTTGTGCGACCTCGCCTGAAGAGGCATGACCCGACACCAGAGACAGCATAGGGCGAGGTCCTTCGCCAAGAGCTCCGCCTCAGCCAACTCCTTCAGCCGGGCTTCCAGCTTATGCACCGCAGCCTTGTCGCCGCGGTACCTCAAGCCCCAGTTCTTCTTCGTCGGAGCAGCGGGAGAGAAGGGCGGCAGGTTGATATGGTCCTCGTCTGTCTGGTTGCAGATGTAGAAGTACGTCCGCTGCCAGTCCTTGACAGTCTCCACGGTCTTCACAGGCGGCATCAAGGTGTCGGATCATTTGTAGATCACGACGCAGCCGCAGTCGACGAACACACCCTTCTGGCCGGGCTTGAACCGGCTGCGGAAGTGATACAACCGGCAGAAGAGGTCAAGGCTGGGCCAGATGCCCAGGTAGCCCTCGCACAACGCCACGAAGGAACTCAACTGCGCGATGGAGTTGGCCCCGAGGTGATGCGGCTGCAAGCCAAAGAAATCAAGAAACTCACGGAAGAATGGGCTCGCCTTGAGTACGAATCCCCGCTCCATGTGGTCCGCGAAGACCACCCACTCATCCGAACGTGGCGCTGGAACCCTCTCGTCCTCGCCGGCAACCCGCGCCTCCACCGCCGCCGTCCCCGAGATGTAGTCGTCGTCCCAGAACTTCGGCAGTTCGTCCACCTTCACGCACGATCCCCGCCAGTCGCCGTCACCCTCTCCGGCCATCTCGTGGTCCAGCGCGACGGAGGAGGCCTTCCCCGACACCGGCGTTGAGCCGCGGTGACTCGTGGTCGCCGTCGCAATCTTTGCTTCAAGGAGAAGAAGAATCCGCGGCCGGAAGAAGAGCGCCGAGGGGGTCCTCTCCGTCGCCGGCGGTGAGCAGCAGCGGTCTTCGGTCGTCGGTGCCAGCGCTCGATGCTGGTAGCAAAGGCGAAGCACGAGGAGAAGTGGAGCGGCGGTGGCGAGATTTGGAGATGGGAGGAGGCGAATCCTTTTCCCCGAAGCCGACGCCACTACTCGCGCCACGTGGCGCACGACCGCCGATCGTGGGCAGCGGTTTCCACCCGCAGAAGATCCGCAACCGTCTCCCCCGCCACAGAAGATCCAGCACGGAAGCCGAGGATGCCGCCTCGACTGCTGGCCGCCGCAGTGCAGACGGATGGGACGTGCGGACGTCATCGCCCACGTCAGCGCTCGTGGGCGGATCAGCGGAGCCCCCGACGCATCGCATTCCAGCCGGGCCGACACTTTGGCTTCGTCCCAGCCGGACTAATCCTCCCAGTTCGGTTTTCTGCGGAACGCAAGATCTCATCTACATCGGCTAATTGAAGCACTCAATCGAAGAACTCAAGGCATCTTCTGATGAACACGTAGAAGCCTTATTGGCCGTAGCCGGCCGTAAGGCCCAAACGTGTTCGGGGGCTAGTGATGTGGGGATAAACCCCGGGTGGCAAAAGCCCCCCCCCCCCCCAAAAACGACCCTTTCAAGGCGAAATTGGGGCCAAGGAACCAGTCGGGATCGCCTGCCCCAAGGGCAGCCGCCCCCGCCTGCCTCCTCCAGCCAGGCCGCCCACTCTCCTTCGCGCCCAGGCCGCTTGCCCCGAGTGCAGCCGGCCCGACCGAGTACTTCAGCCGAGGGATGCCGCACATCGACCGCAGGTCCCTGGTCAACCGGCGGCATAGGATTCCTTGGCGTGAACCACAAGGCGATGAAGACACAAGACGGACCGCAAGATTCAAGCCACCCACGTCAACTAACCCGAAGGAGCAATTCGACAGGACCCCCAGCATAGGATTCCTGCACTGGCTGGCCGCCAACCCCGATCCGGCCGGACCTATGTAGGCTAGCCTACGGCCCTACGCCTCCAATGGTCCCTAGGCGGCCGGGATCCAGGGTCAAAGCTCTCCCATTGGACAGCGGATGCCAGGCCGTGGAGAACAAGCCAGCCGCCGCGAGGATCCGCGAGAGACACTGACTAGATTGATGTGACCGGCTGACTAGACCAGCCGGCCCCACCTGTAAGCCAGACGGCCAGGCCTATATAAGGCCGTCCGGCGCCCCACTTAGGGGGGACTTGATACCTCATCTTCTTTCACCCCTAGAGAGAGTAGAACAACAGCCATGAACGGCTTCCCGAACAGCTCGAGGAGCAACTCTGTATTATGCCCACCCATAGTCGAGAGATCAGGCATGAGTAGGGGTTTTACCTCCACCGTGAGGGCCCTAAACCTGGGTACATCGTGTCACCGCGCCAGCGCGCAATCCCGCCTTCGGATGCCGACGCTGCAGATCGCTGCTCCCACTCTCCCACTCAAGCTACCCCATGTAGCACTGCCGTGTCCGATAGCACGTCAATAGAAACCCCCACCCCCTCGTATTTGGAGACACACAAGTTGACGCAAGTCCTCTCAAGTTTAGATCTCTTCTAGTTGGTTTAGAGGATTCCTCTCCAATTAGATTAGATCTAATCTCTCTCTCTCTCTCTCTCTTTCTCATGTGTTGAGATATCCACCTTCATATACACCAGTAGTGCTTCAAGCTTGGACGGCGAAGCCCTGCTGAACCTTTCCCGGCGTACGCATGCAAGCTCTCGGAGGGGTGAAGTGTCAGATCCCGACGGTTGACCCTCACGCTGTTGGATCAAGGTAACAAGGCGAGTGGAGAGGACGTCAGAATTTCTCTACCAGGCTTGGTTGAGGGAATCAACGACATTCTTCATCAACTACGTCATCAACACTTCTTCCGCGACTTCGGTGTTGGTAACGTATTCCATCTAGATCTTTGAATCTTCATATTCGCATGTATCTTCATAGTAGATCTTGGCAGTTGTTGTGTAGCTATACGGAAAATTTTAATTTAGCATACACGCATCCCAATAGGGTTACTATACTGCCTCGCACCACAAGTTCATCATCTGAGGGATTTAGTATACAGCCTCACGAAATATACAAATCTAACATCAGTTTTAGGAAGTTCTACATACTAGGGGACATCATAGCGGGCATGACTTCAATCACATCAGCAGCAACAACATCATCACCCCGTCGTCCGGAAGAGCACACGATAGTAGGAGTAGTACCACCTCTTCCCGTCTGCCTCAGTCCCGGCAAGATAGGCGACACGCTCCTCTTCATGGTCCATGAGGTAGCTAAGAGCAAGCTGGAGCGTGTTGACCGCCAGAGGATTCTGCACACGCGGTCTACCGAAGATGATCTTCATCTGGTCATAATTCTCAATTAGCGTGTTGATGAAGCACTCGTCCTTGGAGTGAACATGAAACGATTGAACTGTTATCCCGTGACACATCAAGTAGAGAGTAGGACGAACTAATCGAATAAGCTAAATTGCGAAAGCTTACAGTCACATGCTTGAGGAATGCCGTATCGTCCATGTAGAAAGTGGTGGGCTCCTCACGCCCTTCCACACCTTCAGATTGTTCCAAATTGCGGAGATGTGTCCACTGGTACCTCCACTTCCTAAGATGATTGTATAACTATGTGGTGGTCACCATGGAGCCATAGAATAGGATAACATCTTTGCAAATCTTCTCCAAACTCTTGTCTTTGATGCCGCAGTCAATATCGAGCCCATCCTTGACAAGCTCGGCCCTAGTGAGGACGAACATGGGCAAAGCAGCTAGCCACTTCATTGGTGCCCCATTCTTAGCCCTTTGCAGTGCTAGGAACCCATCAGGTGCCTTTGCCCTTTGCTGTGCGACGAACACATCAGACGCCGGAATGTATCGCAACAGCTTCGTGGGCAAAGGCAGCACAGACGTAGAGGAAAGATCAGGGTCCTAACATATTGAAGAACACATACGAAGCGCATCAAGAGCTAAGCATGTGACTACTAGTCAAAGAACTACCGCACCAGTAGCTAAGTATGGACTGCAAGATAAAAGAACTACCGCACTAAGAGCTACGCATGACATACAAGATCAAATAACCATTGCATCAGGAGCTAAGGATAGACTACAAGATCAAAGAACTACCACATACTACTCAGATCTACCAGATACTTCCACATACTACCAAATACTACTCCGATCTACCAGATACCATCACATAGTACCACAAACTACCAGATCTAGGGTACCAACGGAGGAGGGGACTTACACTGAAGCTATAAACAGCCAGGGAAGCAACAGAGGAGGAGTTGGAGGACGACATATCGGAGTCGAGGACAAAGACGGTTTGCCGCCGATGACCAAGCTCCGACCGCCGGAGGAGTAGCCGCCGCTCCTCTGTGGAAAACCTGCAAAGGGTTGAGCTTGAAGAGAGGGGGGGAATGGAAGCGGGAGTTCCGATGGGGAGGTGGAGGGGGCGAAATAGGCAAGCAAAATTGAAGGGCGGTGACCGAAATTTGTCCCGCCGCTTTTTCGCCTGCGTGCGAGCTCGCGCGAGCTCGTGCCATCTCCGAGGTTGGATGAACTCGGCTCCATGCTCCCATTCCCTGCACGAGGAACAGGGCACTCGAGGGTGGCTCATCGGAAACGACGATTCGGCCATTCCTATCGGGTCTGGCCCGAGGCTGCTTTAAGGTTCGTGCGGTGTAGGACGCGAGCCGGGCCAGGGAACCAAATGACCAAAATTTGCATCCCCAGGGCCTAGTTGGGGACTAGGTGGGCTACCAAACACGCCCCAAACACACTCGGGTTTGGAACTTTGTACCGACCTGGAGGCTGCAGCAGTACGCGGTGCGGGCCGTCGGCCTGCAGGAGGGGAATCCGGGGGGGGGGGGGGGGGGATCCCACCCAGATGGCTTTCAGCCTTCGGCTCTTTCCTCCCACGCGCACGAGATGGGCCTTGGCCAATTCCACGAAATGCACTGGAGGTGCATGAACCGGCCGGGGCAATGGAGTTTGGTCTGGCTGCTGGTAGTGCAGTAGATCGCAGCCCAACACAGCTTGTCTCCGGCCATGTCTCGGCGAAGTGCACGGCAAGGTGTATTTGGATATTTTTTGATCAAGAAATATATTTAATATCATAAAATATCAATTACACTTTGCCTCTGCACCAATTATATGCACGAAGACACCGCCACAGTGAGTAATCACTCGCATTAATAATAATCTAATCACCACCAAAGACATCACCCGGACTATAAAAGAGGTTTCAGCAACGTCACCAAGAAGTAGGGTTGAAAATGGAACGGAAACATGCTTTATCGTTTTCATTTCTGTTTTCTTGCCGGAATCATAAACGGAATCGGAGACACTGGAAACGAATACGAAAGTGGAAATACCCGGAAATGAATACGGTACGGAAAAGGGATAGATACGATATGAAAACGAGCATTTGTCGGAACATAATACCAGTATAATGTGTTGGTCTGCACCCAAAAGACACACATAAATACATAGCTAACAAGACAAACAATTGTGCACAACCTCAACCAGCGACAGTTGAACATAAAGTGCCACACACATAGTTTAACATTTCGACAACCACGAAAGTTTACAAAAATAGTTTCATGTGGACACTAAGACACTCATTATTCTTAAACAAATATTTTAGAAACATTTATCCTACAAGAGCAATAAAGCACCACATATGCTTTAGCAACACATCAATTCAATTCCATCTCGCCTTCATCAGAGTCCTTCTCCCTGGTCTTGCATGATTACATCTTGTATGTAACCAGTGTGTACGCGCCTATGCGGAAACTTTCCATATTCGTTTCCGTTTCCTTCAGAATATGGTATATCGTTTCCTTTGTCGTTTTCATTTTAGAATATTCCTTTTCCATTTCGTTTCCGTATTTTTTTTTTTTTTTTGCTCTTTGGTTCCTTTTTCTACGGAAATAACCGGAAAGTGTCCTTACCATTTTCAACCCTACCAAGAAGGGAACAATGCACAATTTTTATGGTTGCCATATCGAAGACATTAAGTTTTCAACTTGGAGTAAGTTTGAGTTCTCAAAACAACGCCTTAAACAAGATCATCGTCATGTACAACCAATAAAGTGAGAACTTGGATTTTCATCATGAAAATCAAGACTCGGTACTCAAGAAGCACCACCAAAAATGAGATCCTCTAGTGCTGCCGCCCCCCACTTGCCGAGGTGCTGCTGCAAGTCACCAAAAACCAGGCACACAAGTATCATGCCCGGACAAGAAACAATGCCCCGCAGGCCAAATCCATACAACAGCCTGTGCAGCGTAGTCTTCATTGCATCCAATACACCCCTCCGGAATAACTTCAATTCCTCCAACCTCAGCGTGTGCCGTTGCAGGTTGATTCTTGATTCGTATGTCTCGGTCGGCGTCCTACGAAATTTCCCTCCCATTGTACTCCTCCCCCTTTCTGTCATTGCTGCAAAACACTCGGGGTCTGAGGCCCCTTTACAGTGAAATTCAGACTCTCAACATTCAAACACATATTTTCTTAACTGAATACACTTGTCAATCGAGCTTTCATTCTTCCAATCATATCAGTTACTAACTTCACATGATGAAATCTGTTACTAGCTAGTTAAATCAATACTGAACACGGCAACAGTACAGAGTCAGACTATACACTAGTTTCAGTAGACTCGATCGAGTCAAAAGACTCACAACCTGGAGAGGACCACACCTATCTGGACGCTCTTGACCTCCTCCCTCTCCATAGACTCGGTGACGAGCTGCGTGTACTCGTGGAAGAGCGCGTCGACGATGTGCGGGCCGAAATGGTGGCTCAGCATGGACTCCTGGATGGCCCTGATCGCCATGGACACCGTCCTGCCGTCCTCCTTGGCGTCTCCGCTGCTGCTCAGGTTGACCTCGTACGTCTGCACGTAGTCGAGGCTGAACGACCCTTCCAGCCGCACCTCCACCTCGATCTCCGCCAACGACGGCGCGTAGAACGGCACGTTGTACGCGTCCACCTTGTCCTGCTCAACCAGCCCCTGTGACACGAGTGCGGCGAATGACTGGGAGAGGAGCTCCCACAGGAAGGTTGTCCTCTTGTCGACGCAGTCGTCGGTTTGCCGGCCGAGCATGGCCAGAACCATCCGGCCGCCGGGGAAGACCTCGGCGGCGCGCGACTTGAGGAAGAGGCTGAAGTCTCTCTGGAACTGCCGACGGTAGGCCACTGACACGGCGAGAGGGCTCGTGCTTGATATGTACATCTTCCCCTTGTTGATCGGCATGTTCGTCTCGTCAAAAAGGCCTGAAGGGACCTGAAATTGTTGTGACAAAAACAACAGTTAGCCTCTAATCAAAACACAGGCCTGGCCGCCTGGATTTTCTTTCTTGCATTCGCAATGTAACAGTGTCAGTGAAGTAGTACCTGAGAGAGCCAGTGCAAACTGGAGCAGGAGCAGATGAAGTGCACGCTCGTCCTCGGGAACAACCTCCCGTAAAAGGACCCGGGGACGCCGGACAGGAACACCATCGGCCGGCCCCACTCGTCGGACTTGGCGGCGGACTTGAGCCTGTCGGTGAACTCCGGCAGGCTGAAGAAGATGGTGTTAAAGTCGTTCGTCGGGAGGTCGTTTAGGAGCACCGAGAACTCCGGTGGCGGCTGCGACGACCGGCAGCTGATCTTGCCGATGCTCCCGATGATGTCCTCCACCAGGCAGAGCGCGTTCGGGCCCGAGGAGCACCCGAGGTCGGCCACGGTGAACCTCTCCGGCATCTGTGAAATGTACACGTCCGTTGCAGAGTTAATGATCAAGCTCTTCAGAGTGTCCATGCCCCTCTTCTGCAAACATTGTAACATGTTCAGAATGCATCTCAGAAGATAATATATATAACTGATCGAAAATGGCTATGTGATTATTACTCAAAAAAAAATGGCTATGTTATTTATAAGGTGACTCGGTTTGCTCACCTGAAGTGAAGAGTTCTGCGCGTAGCTGTTCTCGTCGAGGCCTTCTTTCATGTGGAGGATGGTCTCCACGTTCATGAAAGGGAGCTTGTCCGAGCAGTGCACCAATGAAGAAGCCATTGCCGGTCACTAGTGGTACTGGACTAGCTCTCAAGAATTGATGCCTTCTTCCTGTGGTCATGTTGTATATATACACGGTGAGGACTCTGCATGGTTAATTATGTGTAATACATAATATATTCTGCACAAAATGTAATACTACGATCTATCCTGGCCAGTGTATGTATATTTCCATTGGCAACAAAAAGAGCTACAACGTATCTCTAGCTACTGGCAGTTACATCGTAGGTGTAAATAATATTCCCGAGGCATCTGTTTAGGCTGCTTTATGCTATGCAAACAAAGCGGCCGTGATATGTCTAACTTATCCTTTTTGGCTCGGTTTGGAGTGACCAGATTCAGATAAAGTACATTACCGTGAGGCTTTAAGTACATGGTCTCGGATTCGTTGTTATCAAATCATGCATGGTGCCAGATTTACTTCCAGGTGAAAGAATCAAAACGAAAGTGTGAAGAGAATGCTACAAGAAATAAATGTGCTGGAACAAAAACCCCATGGGGAAAACTTTTCCCCGCCACCATGTCTTCCTTTCAAAATATATGATGGAAGAACGAAAGAAAATATTTTATGTGCCATGTTCCCTTGCCAACAAGTGGCTGAAAACCCAAGTCAACCGACAACTTTTGTGCTTAATTGGTGCCCTGTCTATACTCCTATACATGCAGAGTCACAGCTCAAGGCACATTTTCCACTTTCTTCAGAGGCATATCCATTCTTTTCCAAGGTAGTAGATTTTGTTCTTGTTCAGAACTAACATTTCCATGTCTAAATAGGCAAATGGATGCAAATCTGTGAAGCCTGCCTCCTTTCCCAATAGACATTTCCCTGTTTAAACAGGCATTTCCATGTTTAAAAGGCATCCCCTCTTTTAAGATTTTGTTTCAGAGACGGAAGGTTCTTGACTTAACACATGCAATGCAAGTGGATAAACACAGACTACGAGAACGAATGCAGGGCATAACGCGTCCTCTATCAGCACAAACCCATGCGGACAGACAATTCTATTCGCACCAGCTAGTGATATGCACATGCCAAATCAAGCAGCAGCCTCTGAAGAACTTACCTTTGGGTTTCAGACAGTATCCTACGGTCGATCCCCTCTCCAAGCTGCTTCGCTTTGCTTCGATATCAGAGAGTTGGCTAGGTTGGGTGGCTTGGCATCTGCAGTGCTCGCAGCTCGGGAATTTATAGGCAGGCAAATGGAATCCGAATAGTCCGGGTTGCGAGAGGCTGCCCCACTTGCGCAAAACTGTACTCATAAAAATGACGACCACCATGCTCGCTTCCACACCGTTGGCTCAAATGACTAGCGAAATATCGCTGAATATGGCTTTGCTACTAGTCTATGGTATTGTTTATTCTTATCGTACATGCAGGGAGCCATGGGTTAGATACGATACGCTACACACAGCTGGTCTCACGATGCGTTCCGTATCATGCATGTAGACTTCTCTGTCTACATTAACAAAGGAAAAGATTCACCAATCTTGCGTTAGTTTATGTGAAGAATCTTCAAAAGCTGTTTGTGGAGGAAGATATTCGAGGCCCATGGGTTCGTGGCGTATCGCGGCGGGACAGGTAGGTGAAAATTTCAGCGATGGTGGGTGGGGGCGGGATGGACCGGCGATCGCCGCTTTTTCATCGTCTTTTCCGTGCGGAAATGTGCGGTTGGCGGAGGAGGGAGGGGTTTTTCTTCTTCTCATCTGGCCGCCCGGTGTTGTTCTTCCGTTGCCTTTCACTTCAGTTGGGTGGTCACAGGTACACGAGATCGAGCATCCGAAGCACGAGAGGTTTGGCCTCGATCGCCAGTGTCGTGTGAGGACGTCTCGTCGGCACATTCCTCGACGACCAGCGCTCTCCTCAAACTTGCCTGTCAAGAGTTGAGTGTGCTGACGAGAGTCTGAGGCTCACGTGAATTGCTTCTCAAATCTAGAGTCTTAGGTACAGTCGCTAACCGAATAAATCCTTTTTCCTTTGGTGAATCTTCTTTCTCTCTTCATTTCCCTGTTGCTTGTCCTAAGCAAAAGCTGGATGAGTTCAGCCGGCCGCCATCAGCATACTTGCAGTCGTTTTCAGGCAGGAAAATGATCTTGAACTGTGGCGCGAATTATATTCGTGAAGCGAGCCAAGTAGTGCAAACACAAGAAAAGGCCTAAACCTTTTTATATTAATCACAGAGTTCAAATCAACGGACTAACATCATATCAGAAAAAGTAAATTATACTACGAAGAAACAAGAATCCTTGTCTGCACTCCGGAAAAGGCGGAGACAAACAATGCGAAATTATGTAACTTGGCTAAGCTTTTACAGTTGAAGCTTAGGCAAAGGGATTTGCACACGTACTGCCAATAGGCATCTCTTTATTTTGCATTTCAGGCAAAGGAGAACAGAGAAAATGCGAATTCTGGTTCTAGCAAATGCCTTAGATGGACACGTCCATTGCTGCAAATGCTTAATGCCCTTTCAGGCTTTGACAGCACATTTAAAATTCTAGATATGGCACTGATTTAATTCGCATTTTCTATCTCTAGATACAATATTTAAGGTATCTATTCGCAACACTTTGTCCCTTCAGGACTGTGCCCAAACTCTGAAAGTTCTGTATCGCTGATTCAACCAGATAGACTGTGAAGTTTTTTTTGCAGAAAGCAAAAATACAGCTGTGCTCGTACAAAGGATGACAAGTACGTGAACACAAAAACACCATACACACATGCACCGCACACACTTACAGCATCTCTAGCAGATCAGCTAAATTGTCCAAGCCGTAAATAAAGAAAAAAATAATTTTACTGTTTTGGGTGAAAAAATGCCACGGGCCAGATCCGCAAATCGGCTCGTATCGTTTTTTTTTTTGCGGTAAAACAAAAATCAAGCGCTGATTCCCTCATGTAGCCAGTACACACGTCCTATTTTCTTGTTCACCGTATACTCACGCACGCTTGGCGGCAAGACATTTCACCCGCGTCGGGGCAACCTTTCGGCTTACCGCCACATGTGCCTTCTTGGTGGTCAAAATCGGCCACTTTTGGACCGCTGAAGACGAAAAGGCAGCGCCTTGCGGGCCTGCTTCTCCTCCATCTCCAGTATTGACGAGGGTACCTCCTCGAGCGATCGGGATTTCCACCTCGAGCATCACCGACTCACACTAGTATAGAACGACGCTAGTGACCCCTCTATGGAAACAACAGCGAGAAAATGATGGTAATTCGCGATTTGCCCGTGGCGCCTCCGTGGATCTCACATGGGCTACAGTTATTTTAAAAATGTTTGTTACCCATATGTTGCAAACGGAGGTCTGAGTTACCTCCTTTTCCAACGAGTATCGCTATTCTAACGGTGGTTGGTATTGTCCGTTGCTAAAGTCTCGCAGTTCTATATAAAAGCTAGCACTTGGAGAAAACCCTCACTCTCTCACCGCTCTCTCCCCACATCAACACGTGGCGGCGCCACTTGAGGTGAGCTAGATGTGGCAGGGGCCGGCTCCGATGTGGAGAGGCGGAGCCTGGCGCATGGTAGAGGCCGGCACCTCCTCTCTGGCCAGATCTGTTGCGGCTAACGGTGCAGCGTGTGGCTGATGCTGGCATAGGGAAGGGGTCGACACCTCCTATCTGGCGAGATCTGTTGCTGTTAGCGGCGCAACGCGTGTGCCAAAGGCCGACACCTCCTCTCCGGCCAGATCTGTTGCTGGGCGCAGCGTGTGGCAGAGGCTATTTGTACAACAGAAGTAAATATAATTACAAACACTTGTTGTTCAAACACTAACTCTACAAACTAGTTCAACAGAGACATTCAAGGTCTAGTGCAATTCACCATCATCATCTCTCTTATTGCTCTTGATGCGGTTCGTAGATCCCTCACCATTTTTGCACCTGGGACAGAGCATTTCCTGCCATGTTGGACTGCCCTTCATGGTTAGGATCTTATGGTACAACTCGTAGCTCACGTAGCCGTCTATTGATGCGAACTTGAGGTTTACTTCTGAAGGGTTGCGCAATGGAAAACAAAAAAATTCGCTCGTACACAACGACCAAGATCTATCCATGAAGATGTAATCCACACAAGGGGTTAGATCTAGTAGTTACAAACACCGTAGTGGAAGTTGGCATTTGTCGATGACGTTGTCGATGAAGCCTGATGAAGATTCTCACGACCAACCCTGGTGGTGAGAATGTCACTGATTCCCCCGTTCAAGATCAAACGTATGATCTCTTTACTAGTATCCACGCATCCAGCGCGCCATTCCGCCAGCGCTCTGCTGTTCCAGAACTCGACGCCAACGATGAGAGACAGCCTTTCGGCGTAGTAGTTGTGTTAGATCAAATCAACTAGATTAAATCTATATGAGATGTAGAGAGGGTTCTCAACACATGAGATCTAGAGAGGGGAGCTTTGGGAGAGGACATCTGTGAGATCCTAGCTCAGGGCTCAATAGGATTGATAGGATACTCATATCAACAAGTTGTAACTTCTTTTCCGGAAGCTCGTCTGAAAAGAACTCCGAGGTTAAGCGTCCTTGGCCCGGAGCAACTTGAGGATGGGTGACCAACCTGGAAGTCCTTCCCGGGTGTGCACGAGTAAGGGCAAAGCGCGCAGAAAAGACTAGTGTTGATCTATCGGGCCAGTCTGGAGATCCTAGAGAGCTAGCAGGGTGATAGACGCCGGCCTGGGGGTGGGCCGGGGTGTTACAACACCTCAAAACCCGAGAGCAAACTTATATTTCTATTGTGTTCTCCCTTGAGGGGAGGGGTGGGTATATATAGGTGGAGGAGGGGGAGGGCTTACTTGAGGAGGGGGGAAACCCTCCCCCTTGGTGTGCCGGCCCTAGGAGGGAGGCGCACCTCCCTCCCAATTCGGCCAGGACTCCTAATCCTGTAGGAGTTTGCGCGATAGAAAACAAAAAATTTCTCTCACATGCGGAAGCAACACTCAAGATCCAATCTAGAAGATGCTAGTAACGGGGAGAGTAGTTCATCATACCCTCGAAGAACACGCGCGTTGAACGTTTATTTCAACGCAGCTCGGTGAAGTTGTTGATGAGGTTCGATCCGATCAGCACCGCAAACGAGCAGCACCTCCGGAGGCTTGCACACGTACAGCTCGATGACGTCTCTCTCTTCTTGATCCAGCAAGCGAGAGGGAGAAGTAGATGGGATCGTTTCCAGCGGCACGACGGCGTGGCGGTGGATATGGTGGAGAGTTTCCCGTGGGCAGGGCTTCGCCAAGCGGTGCGCGGGAGAGAGGAGGAGATGCGGCAGCGATTGGACACCCATGGTGTGCCTCTCTCCTCTCTTATATAGGCAAGGGAGCTGCAGCCACTTAATTTCCAAGGTAGTAACCCCTTCTTTAAAGAGTGGTAACCCTCTCTCCTTTAAAAGGTAGTAGCCCCCTCTTTCAAGAGTGGTAACCCCCATTTAAGGGCTGCCCATTGATTGACCACATGGACCAAGGAGGGCTGGTCAAATGGACCAATGGGCCACCCTTGGTCGTCCGGGATAGGTGGGCCCACAGTGGGACCCTCTGGAACCTTCTAGAACATTCCAACACTCTGTCGAAAAAATCCCGAACTTTTCCAGAACCCTGAAATCAACTTGCCATATATAAATCTTTACCTCCGGACTCTTCCGGAGCTCCTCGTGATGTCTAGGATCTCATCCGAGACTCCGAACAATATTCGGACACCATTAATAAAATTATCCCAGAGCTACTCTAGCGTTACCGAACGTTAAGTGTGTGACCCTACGGGTTCGAGAACATGCAGACATGATCGAGACACCTCTCCGATCAATAACCATTAGAGGGACCAGGATATCCATAATTACTCCCACAATTCAACGAAGATCTTTATCCGTTGAACCACTATGTCGTGGACTACTATAATCTGTGTGCAATTTCCTTTGTCACGCGATATTTTACTTACCCGAGATTTGATCGTCGGTATCGCTATACCTAGTTCAATCTCGTTACCGGTAAGTACTCTTTACTCGTTCCGTAATACAACATTCTCTGTGAATGTGCACTACCAAGTGGGTCTAGAGTATATCTCTCCGAAACACGGAGGGACAAATCCCAGTCTTTATTCATGTAATTCAACAAGTACTTTCAGAGATACCCGTAAGACACCTTTATGATCACCCTGTCACGAAGCGATGGTTGATGTCCCCAAAGTATTCTTTCGGTACCCGGGAATAACATGATCTCATGGTCTAAGAAACAGGATACTTGACAATTAAAGGCATGACAATATAAACTTAATGAAACGATCAATATTGTTATGCTTAGTTGGGTCTGTCCATCACGTCATTCTTATAATGACATGATCCCGTTAATTAATTAACAACTCATGTTCATGGTTAGGAAACCAACCATCATTAATTAACGAGCTAGTCGTAGAGGCTTACTAGGGACGCGGTGTTGTTTGTGCAACCACACATGTATTATGTTTCCGGTTAATACAATTATAGCATGGAAAATAAACATATATCATGAACACGGAAATATGATAGTAACATTTTTATTATTGCCTCTAGGGCATATTTCCAACAAATCCAACTAGGAGTCCACCTGCCATGCATACTTCTCCTATTTTCCTTTTATTTAATTATGGGACTTTCCAAAAGTCCACAAAACAATATTTAGGAAATCCTAGGGAGGGGGTGCGCCGGACTAGGTGGGCCTTGGGCCCATACGGCTGGCCCCACCATGTGTGGCGCTGCCCAGGGCACCCAGTGCCCCCTTCTGGCACTTCCCCCCTCCCCGAGTTTTCTCGAAACTCTTCCGGAACCCTATATACCCTTTAAATAATATCATCGATATTATCCAACGATGTTAGAAACATTTTCTAACACTGCGGGACATCTCATTCCCGCCTATAAATACCCCGAATAGCATTAGGGTCCTCTCCGGCATTATGTGCCACTCATGATAACTTCTCTGGAACACTTCTAATTGACATCGGAGTTGTTCATGAGACATCGGAATAAATCCAACAACTCTCATAACCCACTACGACTACAAAACACTCTCAATAAAAGATTGACACACCTTAAGCATGTGACCCGGAAGGTTCGGCAATACACAAACATGTTTGGAGTACCTTCCGAACAATAACCAACAGCGGGGCCATGGACACCCGTGATGGCTAATGTGCATTCACGAAGAATGTAAGAACCTTTTATGTTTATCATTACGCTAATCTCTTTACTTCACCATACCAATGATATCATGAGGTGAGACAATGTTTACTATGTCATCAAACCTTTTTAGCACTGCACATATAAAACTTGTACCGATATCATTCTCTTTTCTCATTCATATCTCTAATATCCTTGTGATAAATCACACCGTGTCTTGCCAGACGATTAGTTGATATCGGTGATACAGAGAGGGCCCAGAGTATGTATGTCTCCATCGTCTGGAAGAGTAAGTTCCCATTCTTGAATAATCTCAGCTCCATTACACACTTCAGGATATACCCAATAATCATCGTTTTAATCTCTTGTTACGGTAGACATTTGGTAACGATCAAAGTATAACTGTCAAGATGCCCGGTCACTAGATGTTCTCATGGTACAGGGATATAAGGAAATGAAAACTTCATAATCACTTTGCTAACTTCAACAACAACGGTTCGTGTCTCTTAGCAAGATCATATACTTGGGTCGGTTCGATACTATTGTTATCCTAACAATATACCCTCACAGTTGTTTGAATTTTACAAAGTCCATGATCAGGAAAACATTATCATCACACAACATATGAGCTAATCTTACAGGCTAGATTGGGAACACTTGTTTGTTCATATCTTTTCACGTGCATGTGGGTTTGCTGGTAAGGCTCGAGGAGATAAGGTGATCCTTTATGGCGTCGGTGGGTGGTGTGTTCCAGCATCCCAAGGTGGCTTGGTGCATTGTGCAACCACATATATAGATGATACCTTTGTGGCATTCAGGAAGGACTTCACCGCCACACGTCTCCAACGGATACTAGATTCCTTTGGAAAGTGAACTCCAGGGTAAATCATCGTCTTTGTATGCCTCAGTTATCTCTTAATCGAGCTCCACTACTTATGAATTAACATTGTGATAGCCTTCGTACTTGAAATTATATATCTTGCTATCTCATTGTTGTCTATATTGTTTAGCATAATTGTTTTCGTGCACATAGTTGAGCCTAGTAATTTTAGGTTTTGCGCTTGATAAATTAAACGCTAGTTTTATTCAACATTTATTAAAACCAAAACTATAATTGTTTAAATCCCCTATTCACCCCCTCTGTAGACGACATTCATGTCCTTCACTCTATATGAAAATCAGGGGTGAAGATAAAGTTGGGCAGTGTCGCAATGTTTAGACTCCATGCATTATTGTAATTATGGATTCAAGTGGCCTCGCGAATTCGGTGCGAAGTGAAGGCGAGCTGCATAGTGGCGCCATGACTCCATGCGTCATTGCAATGATGGACTCGAGCGACACCACGACTCAGGGGCTTGGTGAAGGTGAGCCGAGTGTCATCTTGGTGTATCTACATAGATTCACCTTGCATGAAACCTCCTTAGGGCACTTGGTAAGGAAGACGGAGTTCCGGAGACTCGTCGCCTGCTTGATGATGACTTGGCTGAAGTGAGCGCCGAGCTCTCCACCATAGAGGGCTTGTCCCGACCCTTGATGTATGGTCCCGACGTCACCACCATCGCCTCATCTCCAAGTGTAGGTACTTATAGCTAATAAATTAAGAGGAATAAGAAATGTAACATGACTATGAAAGCACTAAAGGCCATCTTTTAAATTTCCATGGGCCCACATGTGACGGCCCATAAGGCTAGCGCTAGATCTAAGATGTTCGAGAGGAAATACAATGACAGAGAGAGGGCCGCCAGACGTCATGTTGATCAATGCTCCGAGATGGAAGATATTCATTTGGAAAACTTTGTGTTTCCCTCGTTCCTGCCACACATATTGGTGAAGAAGACGAGGATGATTATTAGTTAAGTTATGTAGGTTTGCCCGAGTTTGTATAAACCTGGTGTTTTGCTTTATCTCGTTGGTTCTCTCGCACTCATATTTGTTTTCTATGTGTATGGAACACAGAAAGGCATAGGCCAAACACAAAAAAGGGCACAATCAGAGCTCTCGACGGGCATAGTCAATGGTTCATATTTACATACTGAACTGCCTCGATAGTTCGGGTGTTAAACTTCCGATATATACTTGATACAACCTTGGCACAATAAGATATATGAAAATTGTAGGAGCATATGAAAAAGTATATGCCTTGCATTGCTGCAAGTAGAGGTTGATGTTCTTTTTGTGATTTCCCTGTAGTGGCTCACGGTAGGGCTCGGACTAATTGGCGATTGTTAATTTATTATAGTGTTCACCAGGTGCAAGCTACGCCTTTTTTTTAGTGTGACACTATGATTGCAAATTGAAAAGTACTATGCATATATTCAAAGGCACCTCCCCGCTCCATTCAAGTTCCCTTTTGACCAGTGTATAACGACCCTTCGAGCTAAGCCGTCCTTGCATGAATCTGATTACGCGGCCCTAGTTTTCTGGTTTCCACACAACATTCTGTTGGCTCACAATAACAGAGAATATGTTACGACTTTATGCCTATGCATCAATGCATGCGCAGTGGTACTAACATATTAGTACCTTTTTTTTACTGTAACCGGCAGGAGCTCTGCCATTGCATTAATAGAAGAAAGAATTGATCCAGTTTAGAAAGGGAAACTGGACCCAAACCCATACATTGCACGGTTAATTACGGGAACCGGCAAAACCACTCAAACCCATACATTAGTACCTTTTTAGGTTGTAGGAACTTGAGCTCTGGATATCTTTCTGTTCTCCGATGTAGGAAACAGGTAAGAGTATGTTGTGGAAATTTTGCAAATAAAGTTTTAACATCCTAGCTAGCAAAAGTAAACAAAAAATCAAGAGATGAACTAAATTTTATCAGGTTCTTAGATGTATGGAGAACTTAAATTAGGTACCATATGTTGACACGGTTGCGGAAAATATTTATCAGATACAAAAGTTTTAAGTGTTCCTAGCAGCTGAACTTGTTTTTTCTAAAAGGTGCTCCTCCAATGTTTTAGTTTTTTCTGATTCACATGTATCTCGACGCATTTTAGTATGTAGATCCACTCAATCAATTCGTATGTAATCCAAATTGAAATATCCAAAACATTTCATAATTTGAAATGGAGGGAGTAATAGTCTATACTGTATATTTCGAAAAAATCCAGCGCGGTTGCGTTGATATAGAGATGCTTGGCCCATATCGATTGAGCTCCTCGCCTAAACAAGTTTCTTAGAACCTGTTACATCGGTTGCATATGCTAAGAAGCCCAGACATTCTATTTGGTGACCTCAGCAGAACTAAGAAGCATATGTCCAAAGTACAATTTGAAACAGGAAGCACTTACTTTATTCGTGAATCGTGACATCAGGCATCCTACGGCCGGGCTACAACATGCCTTTACCACTTGAGAAGAATCAGAATACATACAGCTTCAGTTTTCATGCATGTATTCTGTCGCCACTGTCAGTTAAGTTGGACCATCAACAGAACCTGACATTACAACCACCAGACCGGAGGATTCACAACGTCACGACCTGCATATATCAAATCCGGGTACATGAAATCTGTGGTAAGACATGAGTCAACTCGATCTTGTGACGTCCCGGTATCAGAATCTGAATCTAGGTAACACCCAGTTGTATATGTTTCAGTTTTCACAGCTCAGTGTCGTGAATATGCAACGTTCCATTCAGCTGTCCTGGAAGTCCCTTCACTTCACTGCTCTGGAACAAAACAAAGTGGCTACAGTCATGCCACTAGAAATGGATGGTTTTTAGCATGGTCCCCTTTTCCTTTGTATGTCACGTCAATTCCCTAGTTGGCAGAAATTTGTACAGCCATACAAGTTAACTTCACATAATCAGAAACTGCATCAACCTACGTGAATGTTTTTTGAAGACATGGAGGCTGGATCTGCCCAAGTATATGACTAGGTCCAGTCTACGGGAGGGGCTCCAAAACGTCCATTTGGATGAAGATAGCCCGGATTCAATAGTGTGGAAACTCTCTAGCAACGGAATGCTATTCGGCCAAGTTGGCTTACAAGATGCAATTTCTAGGCCTCACTACCTCCACCATGCCTTCCTTGGTTTGGAAATCTTGGGCACCTCCAAAATACAAGATATTCGCTTGGTTGATCATCCAAAATCGTGTTTGGACAGCGAATAGACTTGAAAAAATAGGATGGCAAAATTGTTGGTTGTGTAAGCTTTGTAACCAAGTCCAAAAATCCGCTGTCCATTTCCTTGTTCATTGCCGCTTCACGCTTCGTGATTGGGAGACTTTAAAGACTTGGTTTGGGTTTCATGATGTTGAGACATCGGTATGGCATAGCATGAATAGTGTCAAGGATTGGTGGACCGGGATAATTCACAAAGGGGTGAGACAAGGGGGGCCATGGCCTCGATTGCAATGTTAATTTTGTGGGAAATTTGGAAGGAGAGAAATGCCCGGGTTTTCTGAAACCAAGCAATTACATCTGGCATGCTGGTCACCAAAATTAAATAGGAGGCGGCTCTTTGGTGCCTCGCCGGGGCAAAAGCTTTGTGTAATATTATGCCGCGAGAGTAGGCGTGTAATGTAATCCTCTTGGTCTTGAGGCGGTTTGTAAGACCTCTAAATAACTTCTTCTAATCAATGAAAATGGCAAATCTTTTGCCTTGTTTAAAAAAAAACTAGATTCAGTCTATGGACAAGCGGCTGCGTGTGTACCAATTGGATGCAGTTGTGGTTTATGCTACAGGTTACAGCAACATGAGAACGAGGAAACTCATTGGCACACCATGTTGGTCCAACTATTATCTCGATTACTCACGTCACGTGTTGTCTGTGAACCGTGTGCTATGTGCATGTACACTAGCTCCACAGAACTGGTCCGTTTGGCCGCCTGCCTGACGGCGACCCTGACGTCTCAGGTCAAAACTGGACGCCCAAACAGGAAAAAGGACATGGCGAGCTCGATTTGGAAGCGTCGAATGTGGAGGCAGCAATACCTCCTGTCGCAACAATTTGGACGCCAAATGGCAGAATCGGGCGGGTCTAATCCTACGCATACCAGTGGACTAGATACCGATCAATCAGCCGCTCGAGGAGATGGAGATGGTCGTGTGGCTGGTGCGCGTAGGGTTTGATTGGCTGATCTGACGCCATTAGAGCATGATGGTGTCTCCAGAGATCACAACAGGGTGCCAGGAAAAGCCATGACCGTTCCGGGCATCGACTGTACCAAAGGTATCAGAATATGCACAAGGAAGTGCTTGTTCAGATTGATAACAGACAGGCTTGCGGTCAAACCAGAATTGACTTCCTTCCCTCCTCGTCGCTCCCGCGAGCGGCGGTGGGGGAAACCCTAACTTTTCTTCCTCTAGCCACCTTCTCTTCCTCTCCTCCTCCCCGCCGCCGCCGGACGGCGTCTCGGCCGAAGGGGCCGGGCGGCGGCGGGGTATCTTCTGCTCCCTCGCGCGGGGCTTTGGCGCGGGCCAAGGTGTCAGCTTGGGCGTCGGGCTTCACGAGGGGTACGGCGGCGCGGCCGCTCCGGCGGTTGTGTGGCGGCTTCGCGACGGTGAAGGGGCGCGCCGGTGGTGGCGGTTGCCCGGGACGTGTTCCAGGGCGGCGCAAATCACAGGCGACGCGGCGGCGGCCAGGCTGGGTCGGAGACCTTGGTCCTACAGGGCGGGCGCGGGGAAGGCAACGTCGGCCAGCGATGGTGGAGAGGTCAGGGTCGGGGATGCACTCAGAAGCGGCGGGCGGTGCTGGCCATGGACGGCGGGACCTCGGCCCAGATCTAGGCCCATTTGGGCCCGATCTGGGTGCTGCGGGACCTGCTGACCTAGGTTTCAGGGGTTCAGAGAGGAACCCATCCCCTGGCCATGCGTGGCTGGGGTGCTAGATCCGGGCCATGGGCCTAGATCCGGCGACTGCCTAACAGACCCTTCTCCGGTACTGTGGTTGCGACGTGCGGGCATGTCACACCCCGCGATCCGAGTGCTGGTCTTGACCTCGACCTCTCCCGTTCGATTTGGTAGAACTGCTGTCCCTTGCCTGCATCTCAACGGGTGCGAGGTCTTGGATGCCGGGCGGCGGCTCCGGAAGGTGGACTGCACGGGCGTTCTGCGGCGAGCGACGTGACGGTGGTGGTGGTCCCTTCCTGGACTAGGTGGCTAGCGGGGAGTGGACGACGGGGGATCCTGGTGCTGGGGGCCTCGGCTCCAGCCCCCAGATCATGGTTTGGGACCCTGACTCGATGACGGGGCGGTCTGAGGTACCGGGTGGGCGAAGGTTTCGGCGAAAGCCTAGCGCTCCGGCGCCGATGGCGGCGATGCCTGCGGGTGTCGTTACCCTCTTGGGGGCGCTGTTGTGCATACCTTCGTTGTATTTTTACTCCGGGTGAAAACCTTGGCCTTCGGTCTCGACATTGGCGGCGTTAGCGTCGTTTCCTTCTTGGGGGCTTTGTCGTGGAGTTCCGGTTTCTTTAGGCTTAGTTCCGTTGTCGTCGAGTTTGTTCCCCGGTGCTTTTCTTTTATCTTTGATCTGCTTTGTAAGAGGGTCACCTCATCACTTGTATCAGCCGTTGAGCTTTATTTATAAAGCGGGGCGCAAGCCTATTTCGAGAAACCAGAATTGAATCAGTGTCCTTTCAAGAAGAAGAATATATTTTCCATCTGTAGAAAGGTGAGTATTATTTTCCCACCATTTTGTTAGGTAAAAAAGATGACATAAGCCCTTCAAAAGTGCACCAAACCAAACTTGCAAAGGGTCGCCTACCTCACGATTTTGGTTCGAGAGACGTCTCCGACTCGAGTAGCTAGACTGATACAAGAAGATGCTCTCACCTGACGCATCCAACTTCTCCACGGGCAAAATGGACGCCGCCGGCTGCTGTACGACAGCAGTAGTATTACACGACTTATGAGCAAGTATCCCACTACAGTGCGACTTACAACGGACGTCGTCAGTGGGGTAAGGCAGTCCCAAGTCTGAAGTCTAGCTAGAATCACATACGCCGCCATCTCAAATTGGGCTGCTTTTAGACTCAGGAGTCCGACGGATCAATGCAATCACCATGCATGGGTGCTAGCGTTCTTCAGGCTAGAAATTCAACGTCCAATAATAAACCTAGATGGACAAGATGGAAAGACCTTTTGCAAAGAAACACGGCAG
>CAMZMU010000039.1:46750870-46959307 GCA_947311845.1 Poa pratensis
CGCCTCGCTCAACTCGATCACTGGATGATAACAAAGTTGCCAGGTGCAAATGGTTTATCATAGACTATGTCATGAAAGGAGAATCATTCACCATCATGAATTCTTGATTGCAGAATCTAGAAGATGAAACAGATCGTCGGAAATTCATCAATGATAATAGTGCATATATGATATATGAGTTATGAATGTTTTTGCCCAAACAAGTACTTGCAGCAGTGACTAAGTTTTGAACTAGTCATGTTTTATGAAAATAATATTTTCTGCTGGGTTGGTAGCTGGAAGGATGAAGAGACTGAGGTGTTGATGATGGCAGGCATATGTTGTGAATATGTTGTGAAGGCCATAGACACTCTCTCTGCACTACCATTTAGATTAAATTTGATTTGAACAAATTCCATTAGATCGCTTGTTAGCATGATCATTATAAGTGTGTCTTGCCTCTAGCGAGACAATTATTCATATTTGTAAGTGACAAATCAGTTTCCTACATTTATGATCATATCTTTAAATGATCATACACCGATTATGAATGGAATGTTGTTATTCGAATCTAGATGGTAGTAGCTCACACATTTATAACATTAATGCCAGAGTATACAAACTTAGTAATGACAACACAATCTTGTGGCACTAACGTTTTGAGTTATATGCATTGAGAAGCTCCATTCACATGGATCTCCAAGTCCTTAGATTTGATCTTTTGACACTTGCAAAATAACTAAGACACCGTTTCGAAAACGGGCATTTAACTTGTTGAGAATCATACATATCATGTGTGTGAATCAGTGAAGTACTTCAACGTGTAGTGGAAATCATTATTTTGTAAACTTCACCAATGATTTGAGTAGATATGGGCATATCCACTTAATGAAATGCTAGTCTGAAAAGTTTGATAAGATCAAAGAATTTCGGAGTGAAGTAGAAAACTTAACAAGAAAATCAAGTAACTGCGATACAGATCGAGGAAACATGGATTTGATTTATGAGTTTGGCATATCATTGGAAGACTTGTGAAAAGAGTTCCACAAATTACGCCGTATGGAACACCACAATGTTATGGTGTGTTAGAACGTCGTAATCACACGCTATTGGATTGTGTGTGATCAATAAAATCTCTTATCGAATTTTTGTGATCATTAGAGTCGTATGGTAGGAACAAAACATTCACTTTAGATAATAGGGAAACCATCTAAATCCATGGAGACAATATCATATGAGTTATGGCATGGCTTTTAGCCTAGATTGTCGTTTTGATATTTTAGTGTTTTGATATGATCAAACCTAAAACGGATAAATTCATCTTTGTAGTGTATCTAAGAAATCAGTTGGATACATGTCTCACGACAGAGGCAAAATCGTTGCCGAAATATACCTTGCTGAAGAAATATTTCTTGTCCAAGGGTATAAGTGGGAAAGAAAGTAGAGCAAGACGGTTAATGAACTTCCTCTCCAGGCATCAGAGTGGCACAACGAAACCGTTTCGGTACTGTCCTCCACAACTGAAGGAAGCTGATGATAACGATCATGATGCTCTGAGCTCATACTAAGATCGTAGGTGCATGAGAATGTGTTCCGCACTGTGTGGTACGACAATCTTGTTATGAACGTCATGTTGATGGAACATGACAAACCTACGAACTACGAAGAAGTGATGGTGAACCTAAGTCCGAGAAATGGCTATGAGCCATATATAATCCGAGATAAAATCCATACACGATTACCAAGTAAAGACTTGGGTAAATCTTCTTGATGGGCTCCAAGCCGTTGAGAGTAAATGGAATTTTATGACAAAATATACACTGACGGAAAGGCAACCGTTATTAGGATCGATTTGTCGTAAAACAGTTTCAACAAATTCAAAAGTTGACCACAACGAGAATTTGTCTCAAGTGGCGATGCCTAATTAAGTCTATTTAGGATTGTTTTAGCAATTACTATAATTTCGAATTGAGAAATTGATAGATGGATAAAGAAGCCATGTTTCTTAATGGTAGCATTAAGAAAAGTTGTAACTAGTACAATGAGATGGTTTGTTGATCCTAAGGATGCTAGACACGTATGCGAACTTCAGTTGTCCATTCATGGGCTGAAGTAAGCATATCGGAGCTGAATCTTCACTTTGATAATGTGATCAAAGAATTTTGGAGTCGTCCAAAATAGTTGAAGAAACCTGCATTTATAAAGAAGTGAGTGGGAGCTAAGTAGCTTTTCTTGATCTTATATGTGAATGGCATATTTGAGTGGGAGCTAAAAGGAAATTCCCTTGTCTTATATGCGGAAGGCATATTTGAGTGGGAGCTAGGTGTCATTCCAAATTTTATATGTAACGACATATTGAGAATGATACAGATCCTCTGGTAAAGTATAAATGATTATTTAAGTGATTAAATTTTCTATGAGTGAAGTTAAGAGTATTAGGCTTTAAATCTATAATTCGTATAGATCATAAGGGGCTTAATAACATTAGGTCGGAATATTTTTTCTAGGTTAAAATTCTGAAATGTTTCAGAATAGAACAAGCGAAGAAAGGTTCTTACTTGTATGACTAGGTAAAATATTGAGATTATCTTGGCATTTCAGCGATAGTTATTGAAAGAACTGGATGTCCGACATCCTCTATGATTCTATCATACTGAAAACTCGACTTGGTGTGACCCAAGTTCTTGGTTGAAGAACGGGTTCTAGAGTGATCCCAGGATGGATCAATGAACAAATGTTAAGTATTTCCTTCAGTGTCTATAGAGAACTGAAGATATGTTTCTTGTATGGGTGAGGTGAAGAGACAACTTGCCGTAAAAGGGTTACGATGATGCAAGTTATGACACTGACCCATACGGCTAGAAATCTCATACAGGAGAAGTCCTTTGTTTTGAAGAAAGGGTTACATTGCGAAGTTCATATGAATGCACTATCGTAGAAGGGTTAGCTTGCAAAGTTGCATATGAATGCACTATCGTAGAAGGGTTAGCTTGCGAAATTGCATATGAATGCACTGTCGCATGATCTACATAGGTATAGAAATATATGGCTATTTCGGAAGTAGCAAGTATGATTGGACTGAGCAGTTTTTCCGAGCATGCCTGGTTTCCCTTAATAGATCTCTTAGACTTTTAAGGCTCATGCTGTGTGAAATTTTGAGTCTCACCATCGACAATCATATATTTCACCGTTATCATATGATACGGGATGATGTCAAACTAGGTGACATAGAAGTGTTGCAAAGCACATACAGATCTAGATCTGTTGACTTGCTTCCTCTTCCACGAGACGAGCATGCACCAATATTGCTATAGGTGTTAAGCTTTACCAAGTTGTAAACTAGATTGAATTGTACTCTATTGCAAGTGGGAGACTGAAGGAGATATGCCCTAGAGACAATTAATAAAGTGATTTTATTTGTCATATCTCAATTGTTCATAATACGTTTTAATACCATGCTATAACTGTATTACGCGGAAACATTAATACATGTGTGGTATGAAAACAACCAGGTCCCTAGTAGCCTCTATTTAACTAGTTCGTTGGGTAACAGATGATCAAGGTTTCCTGATAATGGACAATGGCGTCGGTTAACAACGGAGTCATATCATTAGGTGAATGATTTGATGGACATACCCAAAAGATAGAAACATAGTATTCATACCTTTGACTGTGAGATCATATCAAATCTCTGCTTCTGAAAGATACGGCTGATCGCATCAAACGGCATGACTTATATAGCGTGACAATAAAGGTGACACTTTCGGGTATCGGAAGGAAGCAGTAAAAGCGAGTGATCAAGAGCGGGAATTGCCAGTCCACATAGCAGGATAGATACTCTGGGCCCACTCGGTGAGATTACATCAATGAGCTTGCAAGCATGTGACTAGGTCACGGGGATGTAATGTCACAGACGAGTAAAGATAGATTTGTCAATGGCGAGGTCATGCTCGGTAATCGTGATACTGGAGAACAACGCTCGGACAATCTAAGTATCGCTAGGCAAGAGGAAGAGACTGGACGTCTAAAGGTTCAAACGATAGAAGACATTCGTGGACACACAGGGGCTATCATGGATATCCAGATCCCGCTGTTAGTCATTGATCGGAGAGGATGTCTCGATCATGTCTGGAGTGATCCCGAATCGTGGGGTAACACACTTAAGGGTGGGGTGACGATTAGATTGGATTTAGAGAGAAAAGAAACCGGAGACTCTTGAAGTGTTCCGGACATGTCCGATGGAGATCGGAGGGCAACGAAATATGTTTTGGGGTCCGAATGAATTAAATAATATGTATTTAATATTAATAAGTGTTATTAGTAATTAAATATATTTTTTATTTAATTAAATTCGAATTTTAAAAGGCATTAAACCTATATGGGCCTTAGAGGCCCATTAGGGGAAAATCCCAAAAAGGAGAAAGGAAAAAAAGGAGGGAGGAGGGCCAGCCGGCCTGGCTAGGCCGAATGGGGCCCACCAGGGCCGGCGGCTCCTCCTTGGCCGGCGGGTGGCCATGTGGGGTTTAGTCCCACATGGCCTAGCCAAGGGAGATGGTCTCCCTCCTCCTCCTTTAAATAGGGGACTCCCCATGCCTTTGGAATTACACCAATTTCTCGCTTCTTCTCTCCTACCTTGAGCGTGGTTCCGTTTCTGGAACTGCGTACGGGGAGGGAAGTCTCTCTACTATACGGACACCGCCGTGCTGCTAGATCCACTCTTCCACTTTCGCTGCTCTGCTGGATCTGGAGCCCGGAGGTCGTCATCCACACCGTACGTGTGTGGAACCGCGAGGCGCCATTGTTTGGCGCTGGGAGCCGTCTTCTTCCACTACACGACCCTGAGGTCGGCGCCATCATCTCCACCGACAAAGTTTGTGCGGGAACGTAATCCCGCTTCCGGTCTACAAGGGTATGTATTCTGATCTCCTCCGTATTAGTATATCTGCATAGTATAGATCCTGGCTAGTTTATGGTTATCGTTGGTAGGAATTTTTTTATTTTCTGTCTACGATCCCCTACAGAACCGCCTCCTTGAACTTCTTCCCGTACAAGACTATGTTGGAGTTCTATTTGTGACTCGCTTCACGAACACTAATTTGAACAGACATGATATGGTATGTACCCACAAGACCACCTCTTTCATGCATGCCTCCTTAATTTCCTATGTTGATATTCAGGAATCATGAATCGCCTCCGCCGACCGTATATAGCTATGTCTTTATCGAATAATGACATAGTTATGTTATCTTTCATGCACAGAAACTACCTAAGGTGGTAGCAGAAGAGGCTAGCATACCGGCTGAGGGCAATGCTAGACTACGACTTGGAGCAGCAGCGGCCGCCGTCAGCATCACGTACATCAAGAGAACCGACGACCGCATTGACCTCGACAAGTTGGGGTGGGAGAACTTCATGGAAGGCAAGAATTTTTTGATTGATCAACCTGTTCTGATCATTCTTAGAAAGACCAATGACCTCATCTTGGATGGCATTATTGAGTTCCAACTCATATAGAACCAATTATGTCTTGTTAAAGTAGGGGGGATGGAGAACACTTATCTAATTTATTAGCGGGCTAGCTACTTTGTTAATTGGCACAAATTCCGGTTGAAGACATTTGTATGTGAATTGCTTCTGTTAATGGAACAGGGGGTTGATTCCCTGCTGGTGATGATCTGTTACTTACTCTGTTATGCTTCACAAAGTTGACCCCCCTGGATTTATACCCGGAGGCAACGTATATTATGTCCAGATGGCTATGTCGGACCCCACAGGTACTATGCGACGGCCAGCAATTATATACGTCGCTAATTAGTCACGATCACGACGGGTGTTTCTGTTGGCCGTCTCTATATTGGAGACGACTGATTCTCCCGGCCGTCTCAGGGATGAGCTCATTACAGCCGGCCCTAGAGGACCGTCTCTAATGGAGCGTACATTAGAGACCCCCGCGCAGAGACGGACAGATTAACCGGCTGCGATGACTCTCTGGGCCGGCTCTAATTTACGTTTCTATACTAGTGTACAATCAAGCTACTCACTTTATAGCCCCCTTGATAGTACGGTTATATATGCTTTAACCCGGTCTTCCAACTAATAACATGATGCCGGTAAAATAAAAAACCATCAAGTTTATACCTTTTGATCCATACGTATTCCACTTCAACTAGATGATGACGATCTTGACCTCTTCAAGTTGGACGACCTTTTTTATTTCGCTTGCTTGGTGAATACTCGCAAATTACCACCCCGTACTCCACTAAGGGAGAGCCTCTTTTAGGCACATCTTAACTTGACCATTAACATAAACTTTCACTTCGCAACCTTAATGACGATCAACACTTGGCGTATGGTCTATATGAAATCGCCCTTTTGATGCAAGCCCATGCAAAGATATCTAACCCCACATAGAAACACCATACACATATATCATGGGCTAGCTCACAAAGCTATATGGAGAATTGCTTGTCATACCACGAGATCACTTGATCCCACTTGGTATATCATCTAGTCTGTGTGTTGATCAACTTGAGTCCACCCTTTATATTTATCTTGAACAACCTTTTATCTTTTATTCTCACTTCATAATGATGATTTTTGTAAGTTAAAAATGAATGTTCACGCAATCTTCTTTTTCAAGACATGCTCGCTATAGTCTCAACACAATCTCATGACCATTTTTCGGATCATACCTTGAACATCACGTTGGTCATCACTTGTTGTTCATCTTGCTCTATCACAATATATGAGATACATAACGAGTTCTTCACTTGATATTATGCCCCACGCCTTTGTCAACCATGGCTCACACATGAGTCCATCATGACTTCAACATAGTGAACTCTTCTCTTGTACTTATTATCTCAAGATCTTGACCATCCATGGCTTAACTCATAAGTTAGATCAACACAACCTTCGAGTTCTACACAAGAACTCCATTTTATTTCACTTTCTTATTGTTTCACCCTTGGATCCAACATATGCAATCCAAACATTGCCTATGGACAAACCCTACAAATATAACTCAATGCAACCAATAGTCTATTGGGATTTAATTAAAAAATCACACATGGGGCACCATGCACTTTCCAACTATGACAATGGGGCGAAGCCATAAAACATATTATTCAAAAACCTTTATCCTTAATACTGAATTCATAACCTTGTCACATCAAGCATGAAGCAGAAATAATGTTTCAACTAAGCCCTGTTATATAATAAGAATTATTGATTTCCAAAATAAATCCAGAAGGTAAATGAACTTGCATAGTGCCAAGACTTGCTTTATTTCACATGCTTACGTCAACTATTTCTCTCGTGACTCTCCTAAGTCCTAATATATACTGTTCTCTGTATCGAGATGGATATTAATAATCGATCACACATCATATACCAAACAGCTATTAGTAATATAAGCAATATAAATTATAACATATACAACAAGTGTATCTGAAGTAGAAGTCATACATCCACTTTCTTGCCCATCGCGGCTAGCTACTTGCTGCAATTTCTCTTCCAGTTAGTAAGTAACTTTACAATAAAAGCAGGCGGTTTTCGAAACCCGTCCGGTCATAATGAAGAGAAGATGTTGGTATCATATTCTTAGCCTTTTCTTTAGCTTTACACTTTTTCTTAACATAAAAAACTCTTCGTGAGAAGTTTTAAAAGAGAGAGGGCAAATTGCTCCCTTTTTTGAAAAAATCAAAAACGTCATTTTTATGCTTCAAAAATTCAGAAAAAAATTCCTAGGGCCCAGATTGAAAATTTTGAAACTTTGCCAGATATGCAATTTGTATGTATGCTAAATTAATAGGAACATTGAAAATTTGTACGGCGGTAGATCTTGACATTATCTACACCTTGAATTTTTTGCAAATTTTTTGAAACATAAAAATGTCGATTTCAATTTTTTTGGAATATCGAGCTTCATGGAGCTCGGCCTCCAAATGCAGTTTCCGGTGATCAAAGCTCGACTCAGCTTGTGAAAACCGCCCATGTTCCATTCCACTGGATTAGCCTCATAAATTCGACCTTACTGACCGACCAGCATTTTTTGAAGAAGAGACCCGTGAAATGCCGACTTCACTTTTAAATTAACTAAAACCAACTCAAAGTGGGGGTATTGCTTGTAATCCCGGATTACTGTACTGATTTTAAAGAGAAGACTGGACGATTTCCTTCCTACAAAAATACATAGAACTGCAACCTGGTTGCTCGCTGGCCCCATGTGGATTGTTGTACCTAACGTGGGGTGATGCTCTCCATGAGGAGTTCCGAGCAATTTGACCTTGGCGTATATATATATATTTTTTTTGAATGGTTGGCGTGTATAAATTCAATGGCGCCCAAGCGGATCGAGGCAGCCCTGCGCCAAACCGGAGCGGAACATTTCTGATGACCAAGCTTGTCGGCGAAATGGGGGGAAGAGCTCCCTTTTTGCTGATCGCCTTCGTCCTCTTCCTCACGTCGCACTCGACGCCGGCGTCGGCTGCCATGCAGGCAACTCGCTCGCTCTCTTGCCATTCTCACCTTCTTCAACCTGTTTATAGTACTTGTTTCTGTTGGTCTCTAACCAGAGCAGCACTTTTTTGTGGTTGCAGTCTTATTTGGTCATCTCGAAGGATCCGACATCGATACTATCTGCTCTGATCGCTGGATACACCAGCAAGTAAGAGCAGAAAAATGTTTGCCAATGACACGTTGATTATTGCGTATAACAATAATACATGCAGAAGAAGATGCCTAATTAGCCTTTTTTTCTTCTGGATCCCCAACAATGCAGCTACAAAACCTTGTGTGTCTTCGATGAAATCCAAGGGATCGGGGTGCTGATGGACGATGCTTGGGTACCATCCCTCCAAAGTTAGTGCCGCATTGGTTACACCTGCATCATATATTTCAGTTTACTGCTCGAGTGGTTTGTATCTTTCACTGACGGCACACGCATGCATTGTGTATGGCGATCAATCCAGAACACCCCAGGGTGGTGGCTGTGATCCAAGACAGGCTTTACAAGGTCCAGACGACGCATTCCTGGGGGTTCCTCGGGCTCGAGACATATGCTGGCAATGCGACCTACGCGTGGAAGGCTGCGAACTTCGGTGAGAACGTCACCATTGGGACGGTCGACACGGGTATGTGATCTAGCCCTTAAAATCTTACACAGTTACTGCACATTACGGCGCACATGAGTAGGAAGCAGTATCCGTTGACTCTGTTTCACCTAATCAACTGCTTCTATTAGTACATGCTTGTGCCTGAATTATAAATCGATCGGGGATGCATGTTGGTTACCCTTACCCGCTGGTGGTTGCATTACAAGCGGGCATGGGTCGCATTGACCTTCGGCTGGATCACTGGACAGCCTGGATGAAAGCTGCGTACAACATGCACGCAACTGCCGTCAGATGCGGAGAAAACTGAAAAATAATACTGTACTACTGTATTTGTCTCTAAAGCGATATCCTTCAACCTGATCTAAAGGGAATCAAATCCCGGTAATGCCGATGTTAGTCAACTCAAACCTGATAATTGATGGCGTCAGGGCGGGGCTCTGTTGAGTGTCAGACAATTATACTGCCAGAATTAAATTAGTAGTATATTGATATGATAGCCCTTGCAAAACTGATAGGATAATAACACTTCTGATATGTTTCTCGAAGAAAAACTAATACAGTATAATTTGTTTCTTGGAAAGAAGAGAGAGAGAGAGACTGATCTGACGCTGTTTTACTGTACGCAGGTGTGTCGCCAACATCTGCAAGTTTCGTGGACGACGGCTTGTCCGCGCCGCCGGGGTGGTCCGGCGAATGCGACGCTGGCAAAGACACGACCTTCCGTTGCAACAAGTAACATTTCATCCACAGGCCACAGCTTTTGCTGTATGTCTTTCGCCGCTGCTAGCTTGCAGTGGCTGGAAAGTAACATTTCACTGACGCGCTTGCATGCAGGAAGTTGATAGGCGCGAGGTTCTTCAACGATGGCATCCAGGCGCTGAACTTTCTCCAGGGAGGCCCGCCACTGAACAAGACGGATCTGAACTCGCCGCGGGACTACGTCGGGCACGGCTCGCACACGCTGTCCACGGCGGGCGGCGGTCTCGTCCCGGGCGCCAGCGCCTTCGGCCATGGGAGTGGCACCGCGAAGGGCGGCTCTCCGCGGGCGCGCGTGGCCTCGTACAAGGCGTGCTACATCCCGGGATGCTCCGGCCTGGACATCCTCGAGGCCATCCTCGCGGCGGTCAAGGACGGGGTGAACGTGCTGTCGCTCTCCCTCGGCGCGCCTCCCGCAGACTACGTCCTGGATCCCATCGCGATCGGCGCGTTCTACGCGGTCCAGAAGGGGATCACAGTCGTGGCCTCCGCAGGAAACTCAGGTCCGGATCCAGGCTCGGTATCCAATCTGGCTCCCTGGATCCTTACGGTTGCTGCAAGCACCATGGACAGAGACTTTCCGTCTTATGTCACCTTCGGTAACAACACCATCAAGGTTAATTAGCCTTGGAACCTTGGCGCTGTGCAACCTTCCTCGAGCGAGTTCAGTTTAGCCGACTATGTGCAATCCGCATGAGTATAGTATGTTCATGCCGTTCTGTGCAACTGTTTTGCAGGGACGAAGCCTATCAGACAGTACTCTGCCTGCCGGGCAGCAGTATTCGATGATCAACAGTGAGAATGCCAATGCAGCAGACCAATCTGCCGATAATTCGTAAGAGTTAGATCTTGTCGGGGTCGATTTAGTACCACCAATTGTTAGCGGAGCCATGCCGATTGTCTCGAAGTTCTGAACGATGAGATCTCTTGCATGCAGGACGTTGTGCTTGGCCGGCACACTGGACCCTGCCAAGGTGAGAGGCAAGATAGTTGTGTGCACCAGAGGAGTGAACGGCAGAGTCGAGAAGGGTCTGGTGGTGAAGCAGGCCGGTGGCATCGGCATGGTCCTCTGCAACGATGCCAGCACCGGGGACGAAATCATCTACGATGCGCATTTGATTGCAGCGGTTCATTGCTCCTACTCCCGGTGCAGGGAACTCTTCAAGTACCTCCAGTCTACCGAGTAAGCAGCACATCACCTACTTAGCTACATCTTGTACGTTTATCGGTTTATGTTATGTACTAATTAATCATGCACTTGATTCCTCGGCTCTAGATCTCCGGTCGGTTACATCACAGCACAGGACGCAGAGCTTGGTGTGAAGCCAGCGCCGACGATTGCAGACTTCTCGTCGCGTGGACCAAACACCATCACTCCTCAGATCCTCAAGGTTTATCCACCACCACGATCTCAGAATTAGACCCGCTCCTGCCATCGATCTCTGACTCCGTCCATGTTGCTCGGTCTGCAGCCTGACATTACGGCGCCAGGCGTCGACGTGATCGCTGCATACAGCGAGGAGGCTCCGGCAACCGACCTGCCTTTCGACGACCGTCGCGTCCCCTACAACATACTGTCCGGCACCTCCATGTCGTGCCCGCATGTGGCGGGCATTGCCGGCCTAATCAAGGCGAAATACCCGGGCTGGAGCCCCGCGATGATCAAGTCGGCGATCATGACCACCGGTGAGAGCACAGCCATATCTACTCTCCCTCCGTATCAAAATATAAGACTTTCTAGCATTTGCATGCATACATGTATGTGACAGATTCACATAAATGTGTGCATGCAAATGCTAGAAAGTCTTACAGTAGTTCTGTGAAATTGTCTCTGTCCAGCCCTGCATACATGTATGTGACAGATTCACATAAATGTGTGCATGCAAATGCTAGAAAGTTTATAGTAGTTCTGTGAAATTGTCTCTGTCCAGCCCTGCAATCACATGCTTGCCATATTTCTGCAGCATCCACCGGAGCCAACGACTACAACCAAATCCGGGACGAGACGGGCGTGGCTGCCAACCCGTTCAGCTACGGTTCGGGCCACGTGAAGCCCGTCCTGGCCCTTGACCCTGGCCTGGTGTACGACACCACACTGGGGGACTACATCGACTTCCTCTGCTCCCTGAAGCCGACCAAGATCCAGAACCAGAACCTGCTCCCCATCTCCATCCCGAATCTCTTCATCGGCGCAATGCCAACCCGTTCAAGTGCAGCGAGGGCCCGCACCGCCCGGAGAACCTCAACTACCCGTCCATCTCCGCAGCTTGCCTCTCCGGCTCCGGCGCCACCACGGTGAAGCGCCGGGTGAAGAACGTGGGCGCAGCGTACTGCACTTACACCGTCAGCGTCGTGCAGCCAACTGCGGGTGTCAATATCACGGTGCAGCCCAGCACGCTGAGCTTTGGTAAGATCAACGAAGAGAAGGAGTTCACGGTGAAGCTGGAGGTCTACAACGCCACCGCCGCCGCCAGCTACGTGTTCGGCAGCATCGAATGGTCGGACGGGAGCCATCGCGTCAGGAGCCCCGTCGTGGCTACCACCAAGTGCGGGTAGGGCGATCGGGTCGGACATCGAGCTGGAATATGTGGAATAAAATAAGAAAGAACAAATTATTGAAAGGAATGAATGTTTGTATTGATGATTTTTGAATCCAAAAGTCTCTTTGGTTTCCCAACTCCTGTGATCTCTCTATTTTAAAGTTCAAACAAACTCTATCTCTTCTCTACTATATAATACGGCTTGAGGTGATGGTATGGTGTGTTTTTTTATTTTCCGGTTTTGCCCCTCAGTTCTAAGCTGATCTAGGAAATAATTACGCCCTTTGCCACCGTCAAGTTAAACGTACCTGTTCAGTGACGGTGAAAATAGAAAATCACCAATCCTATCCTGACAAAAAAAAATCCTGACATCTCCATTGACGCGACCTAAGACCTGACGGTGGCCTTCTTGTCTCGTTCATTGCCACCGTCGCTACCCGTGAGCCATCCCTATCCCGCCGGACGACCTCCTCCTGAGCGGATGTAGCTCCACCTGACCTCCCTACGAAAGACCTCCTCCCAAGCACCCAGCTCTTCGTCCTTCTCAAGCCCGGTCCCCTACTCCCAAGGAACGACCGGGGCAGGAGAACTGAGGCGAGTGGGACCCAGTAGGAGGCACAGGGCAGCGGGGAAGCTATCCTGCGAGCCAGAATGGCGGCGCCGTCGGCTAAGTGCAGCCGCGTCGGTGACCTCGACCAAGGCTAGCTAGGGTCAACGAAGGCGCGTTGACGCGTCGTCGGCAGAGAAATCTACCTAGAGGAGCGAGGTGACCTGACGCCCGTCCATGGCGGTCGGCGGTGATAGAATACGTATTAGGAAATAACTGTTAGCTAACCTATTTGAGTACGTATCGATCTGTAGATACGAGGCCTGTTGTAATTGTGTTGTAATCCTCTGATCGCTAATATATATACTGAGGTAGCCGCACCCGTTCATGGTGTCGAGCATCCTCTCCCCAAAACCAATCTAGCGTATTGCTTTACATCTCCTGTGTTCTTTGGCCGTGTAGCTGCCCGCACGGTGTGTCAGCTTTGTGATGCGCCAGGACATGTTGCAGCACGCTGCTTCAAGAGGGTCAACAAAAAATTTCTCGGCATGGGCAACGATGGTCGCTTCCTGGAACGTCAATTGGCCATGGCGAATTAGGTGGTTGGACCCCGGGACAGACTTCTTCCTTCCCGGTTGACAACAGTTGGTACATGGACTGATGCCACCAATCACATGACGGGAGAACTTGAGAAGATGCACATGAAGGAGCCCTATCACGGCAAGGAGCAAGTTCATACGGCCAACGGTTCAGGTATGCGTATACATCATGTTGGTCAAGCACTCCTTCCCACTTCTTTATCTAGGCCTCTTCATCTTCGCTATGTTCTTCATGTTCCTGGCGTTCTTAAAAATCTTTTGTCAGTTCATAAACTTTCCCGATAATAATGTTCTCGTTGAGTTCCACCCTAACAGTGTTTTTGTTAAGGATCTGGATACGAGGGCAACTCTTCTTAGAGGCGGGTGTCGTGGTGGTCTCTATTTCCTCGAGTCGTCGTCAGTCAAGCAAGTTTTCAGCGCTCTTAAAGCTTCCTCTGCTCAGTGGCATGCACGTCTAGGTCATCCATCACCCCAGATTGTTCAGCATGTTCTTCGTCATCATGAGCTTCCGTCGGTGTCTAATAAAATTAGTTCTATTTGTGATGCCTGTCAGCAAGGCAAGAGTCATCAGTTGCCATTTTCTATTTCTCAGCATGTAACAAACGCTCCTTTAGAGCTTATTTATTCCGATGTGTGGGGCCCGCCCAAACCTCTTTTAGTGGTCATAATTTTTATGTTAGTTTTGTGGATGCTTATAGTCGTTTCACATGGTTGTATTTGATCAAGCGCAAGAGGGATTTCTTTGATGTCTTTCTACAATTTCAAACTCATGTTGAACGCCTTCTTAACCACAAAATTTTGCATGTTTAATCTGACTGGGGTGGCGAGTATATTAAGTTAAATGCTTTCTTTCAGAAACTTGGTATTTCTCATCGCGTTTCCTGTCCCCACACACATCAACAGAATGGTAGTGCTGAGCGTAAACACCGTCATATAGTTGAGACAGGCCTTGCGTTACTCGCTCATGCGTCAGTTTCTTTTCGGTTCTGGAGTGATGCCTTTATTACAGCCTGCTTTCTCATTAATCGCATGCCATCTCGTGTTATTCATATGCAAACTCCTCTTGAACGCCTCCTCGGTGAAGTTCCCGATTACACCTTTTTCAAAGTCTTTGGTTGCGCATGTTGGCCTAATTTGCGTCCTTATAATAATCATAAACTTCAATTCCGTTCCAAAAAATGTGTATTCTTAGGGTATAGTCCCCTTCATAAAGGCTATAAGTGTCTCCATGTCCCTACCAATCGCGTATATATTAGTCGTGATGTCATTTTCGATGAGAACGTGTTTCCATTTTCTAATCTACCATCCTCTGAGTCTCCTTCGTCCTCTCATTTCTTCGCCTGTTTTGCTTGACCAATTTGAGGATCGTGCGCATTCCCCGTTGTTGCTTCCTAATCATGGCGCAGGTACTGGACGAGGTGCTCAGTTGGAAATACTCACGAATATGCCTTCCTCTTCATCTGGGAATTCGTCTCTTGATTGTACTGATCAAGCTGCTGGAGCTGATCGTGAAGCTACTGGAGCTGATCGCATGCATGACATGCATGTATGTGAAAATGGTGAAGTTGATCGCATGCATGTGCATGGCTCCTCTGTGTCACCCGGTGGACCTGGTTCACCACCGCACCAGGCTGGTTCATCGCCCGGTGGACCCGAGCTGGCACCCTCGCCTTCATGTGCAGCACCTCCCGCTGCTGGTTCCGCTCAGGCGTCGCTCATTTTGGAGCCGCTGATTCCTCTGCCTCCAGATTCTCTACGTCCGGTAACGCGTGCACTGCGTGGTGTTCATCAACCGAAAAAAATCACAGATGGGACTGTTGCTTGGATTGCCTCCTGTCTTGCTCAGGCTACTGCCGATCCCACGGCTGAGCCTCGTCATTTTCGGGCTGCCTTGGGTATTCCTCACTAGAGAGATGCAATGGAAAAAGAATTTGATGCGTTGCTGAAAAATGATACATGGCGAATTGTTGCTCCAAAATCTGGTGTTAATATTATCGATTCCAAGTGGGTCTGATGGAACTATTGAGAGGTATAAAGCACGTCTGGTTGCTAAGGGTTTTAAACAACGTTATGGCTTGGATAAAGAGGACACGTTCAGTCCGGTGGTCAAACCTATAACTATTCGCTTGCTTCTCTCACTTGCGGTTACTCGTGGCTGGTCTATTCGTCAGCTGGACATTCAGAATGCCTTTCTCAATGGTGTTCTTGAGGAGGAGGTGTTCATGCGGCAACCTCCTGACCTCCTGGATTTGAAGACCCTCAGCGGCCTCATCACTTGTGTCATCTGATTAAATCAATCTATGGTCTCAAACAGGCTCCTCGTGCGTGGCACGCTCGTCTCGCCACGGTTCTCCGACAGCATCATTTTATTGCCTCCACTGCTGATACGTCGTTGTTTATTCTTCATCACCCTGATGTGACCATATACTTGCTTGTTTATGTTGACGACATCATTGTTCTCAGTTCATCACCATAGGCTATCGATCGTTTGGTTCATGGTCTTCGTCAAGAGTTTGCTGTCAAGGATCTGGGCAATCTTCATTATTTTCTCGGCATCGAGGTACTTCGTCGTTCTCATGGATTTACGCTGGTTCAACGGAAGTACGCTCTTGATCTCTTGCGCCGTGCTGGTATGATGAAGTGCAAGCCTGCTGATACTCCTATGTCAGCTACGGTTAAGCTGTTCACTACTGACAGTTCTCTTCTCAGTACTGATGAAGCCACCACTTATCGGAGTGTTGTTGGTGGATTGCAATATCTCACTCTTACTCGTCCCGACCTGTCGTTTTCTGTCAATTGAGTGTGCCAGTTCCTTCACTCGCCTACTCAAGGCCATTGAGCTGCTGTCAAGAGGATTTTGCGTTTTGTTCAGGGTACTCTGGATCATGGTTTACTTCTTCGACCTTCTGTTTCCAGCTCTATTTCGGTGTTTTTCGATGCTGATTGGGCTGGAGATATTGATGACAGAGCACTGTTTTATGGTGGTAATTTGGTCGCCTGGAGTGCTCGTAACCAGGCTACGATGTCTCGTTCTAGCACGGAGTCAGAGTACAAATGCCACTGCTGAATTAATATGGGTGGAAGCATTGCTCAAGGAGCTTGGAGTTAAACAGGAATCTCCACCAGTTTTATGGTGTGATAATATTGGTGCTACATATCTCTCTTCCAACCCAGTTTTTCATGCATGGACAAAGCATATTGAAGTTGACTTCCACTTTGTTCGTGAACGAGTTGCTCAGAAACTGTTGCAAGTTCGATTTGTGCCTTCAAAGGATCAGTTAGCCGACATATTCACAAAGCCGCTGCCTCTTCCATTGTTTCAAGAGTGTAAGCACAATTTCAACATGTTTTCCATAGTTGACGGGGGCTGATAGAATACGTATTAGGAAATAACTGTTAGCTAACCTGTTTGAGTACGTATCAATCTGTAGATACGAGACCTGTTGTAATTGTGTTGTAATCCTCTGATTGCTAATATATATACTGAGGTAGCTGCACCCGTTCATGGTGTCGAGCATCCTCTCCCAAAACCAATCTAGCGTATTGCTTTACAGGCGGGAGGCAACAAATCTTGCCAGCCATGGCGCAGGCGGAGGCGTAAATTACCTTATCTCTGAGTTCATGTGTTCTTTGGAGCGTACGAGTGTCAGATGTGGAGGAAAGGGGAAAATAATTGAGCTCGAGCAGGTCGCGTGTGGAGGAGGACGCCACTTCGCTCGAAGAGGAAGGGCTCGCGCGCGCGTTCGGGAAGGTGCTGGGGACAAGAGCGTCGTTTCTTCCACGGCCTCGATGACTTCCTTCTCAGCAACTTCATGGAAGGCTGTTGGCTCTGATCCATCAGCCTCGTGCCATTATGGCTAAGTCCGAATTTTTTTAACCCAGCGTCTGTATCTCTGTTTAGGATGCTCATGTTTGGTTGGAGATCTCCGATGAGGCTGACAAAGAAGTAAATTACCTTATCTCTGAGTTCCTGTGTTCATTGGAGCGTACGAGTGTCAGATGTGGAGGAAAGGGGAAAATAAAGTTCAACAAGTTTCTTATTTATTTTGCCTAGCCATCGAACCTCATAAACAATAGCCAAGCCTACACTGGTACGTCGTACAAAATGCCATATGATTGAATTGAGCCTATTTTTCTTGCCTTTTTGGTGCACTGTCTGTTCTGTTCTGATAGACTGATTTCTCCATTGAACTGCAGAATTGTGTGTTTATTTTGGACCATATACAAGAGAAACACCTGTATTTGCTTGGAGATGAAGATGCACCTGCTGAGAGTATTCAACCGTCAGAGAAGTTGACACTGGCTTAGCTATATTTGACATTGGCATCTCGTTATGTGCTTTTAGATTGCTTAAGCAGTGAAGTTGTTGTCATTCGTGATAACGGAGTCGCTCTGCGCCAGGAAACAACGTCATTCAAGTAAGTGAACGCTCAAAATCGCTGCCACAGCGGCATCCGAGTAGGCGAAAGCTCGGAGTCGCTACAAGAGAACGGCGACATCAGAGTAGGCGAATGCTCGACTTTCAGGAATAGGTATAGGTAGGTAAATTTGCCACTTCAGCAGGTTGATCAACTAAAAAATGATTTTTTTTCACCCGTTGCTAGTATATTTATAAGTTTCAAAGAAAAATCTTAAAAAATCCTGCGTGTTTTCAATGATTTATACTATAAGCCTACAAAATCACATTGCGGTTTTTTTATTGTATGGACTATACAAAATGAATATTTTTGAAGATTTGAAACTAGTCATATCTATACATTTGTCATTTTTGTATAGCTCAAAATGAAAAGTATTTTTCCCTGCAAAAAACAAAATGAAAAATATTTCGCATTATGAATTTGCACGCTTTTAGTATACATCAACAAGAACATGCAGGAATGTTTTTCAGATATTTTTGAAACATTTAAATATTCTTTTGAATTTATAAAAATAGAGGGATCACTGGAGCTCGGCTGCCACAAATTCTCAAAATAGTCGTACTGATTAACTTGGGTATTTATTTGTCCCCGTGCATATATATATGTCAATACCGTGTTTGTGACTATTGTAATAGGGAAGATGTCTCTTCGATATCAACAGTGTTTGGACAACACTATAGCCTAACGAGCAGACATGCAATAAAAAATTCTCATTTCTTTTTTGACGATGCAAAACAAGAAAAAATTACTACCATCGGTCAAGACTTTTCATTTTTTAATTTTTAAAATATGTTTTGCCTCCCAAACGACAAATCCTAAAGATCTATTTTCACCAATAAATCTGACGCGTCAAGATCTTCAAAAATACATCATATGTTTCGATTTTTTTTGGGTATGTGTGTTATCAAGTGTAACAGTTTCACGACACCATGTTAACTACATCATCAACACCTTGATAGTTACATCCGCAATACCTTGATAATTTCATCATAAGTATGGTTATAACTTTTCACTCAACAGCATAGTAACTATATCATCAACATCTTGGTAAATTTGTCATAATCATGGTGGTAACTTTTTCACTTACACCTTGGTAGCTACATCATCAATACCTTACATAATCATGAACAGATTGTAACTACGTTATCAACATCATGGCAACTAAATCATTAACGTCTTGATAACAACTTGCTTGTAGCATTACATTGTTCGCAAATTAATTTCAAACTACACGAAGAATCTAAGCCACGTGAAAGTAAGCAACTACTTAAGAAAGGGGTTAATAACCCGTATCATATGTACAACCCACACAACATCGTTAGGATGGGAAGCTCGAGATTCGTTATTCTCACAAGTATATTAGAAAGTGTTTCGCTCTTCCTCTCAAAATGAATGGTTATCACATAAAAGTTTTTGGTACAAATACATGATCCCTGTCAAACTATTTAGAAAGCACATTAATTAAAAAAATTAAATTTCAAAATTTAAAAGTGTTAGCATATTTGAGTTGAACGTGCTATTTGTAACCATTAGTTTTACGCTGAAAAACCACCATAAAAAAAGGAATTAAAAAAAAGCTGGGCAAATGTACATGCATGTTTGTACAAAATGTAGTCTCCCATAAAAGGACAAAGAGAAGAGGAAAAGGAAAAGGGGAAAATAGATAAGGTTGGGAGGAAAAAATGAAAAGATTGAAGAAGCAAACATCACCACTTTTCCTTAAAAAAATATGTTTCTTAGTTTTTTTCTTAAAAACAATAAACAGTGGCAATATCGATGCGTTTACAGGGCAACCAAATTTCCCCATATGGCAAATACTTGGATGTCTGCCATGTACTAGTTGAAACGGGGAAATTCATGTAGCACCCCGGCCACTCCCGGGCTGTGGTTGTTACTCCGGACAGCTCGTTAGGATTTCTAAATTGGCCCCATAGATCAACACTATTTTTTGGGTGCACTTTTATCTCCACTCATACACATCCCAGAAGAAATTTCCGGTTGGTCACCCAACACGATATTGCTCCGAGCCAAGCACGTTTATATCGGAGTTCCATCGGATGGGTTTCTGGAAAGGAAGATGCACCTCTTCTATATGGGAAGTGGAAATGGAGGCTAAACTCCTTGGAGCTCGGTATTTTAAAAATTTCAAAATCTGCATTTTAGGTTTCAAAAAAATTGAAATAAAATTCTAGGTATAGATAATGTTGAACTCTATCGGTGTGTAAAATCTAAATGCAGAATTCGTATTATTTTAGGCTACGCAAAAATGAAAAATCTGAAAAATTCAAGTTTTTCAAAATATGTACTGTTCACAGATCCAGGTCCATCCATTTATCATTTTTGCCCATCCTAAAATACAACGACTTTTGGGTTGATATTTTTTTTGCACAAAACGGTAATCATATTATTATTATCTAAATTTGGGCATTTTCCTTTTTTAAAATTTAAAATTTTGATTTTGAACTTTTAAAATTTTGAGCAACATGGAGCTGGGTCTCCAAAACTCCTAACTCCTTATTTTTATGAGTATTCTATCAATTACATTAAACTCTAGACCAGGATGTCACATACACCCCCTTAGACTCTAAGCGCAGTAACGTACCTCTTGGCACTCTCTTGGCACACGTCCATGTGTCCAGTGCCAACACATGTTCCACATATCCGTGCACTTTCATTGCCGACCCATGTCATATATGTCTGCACCCCTGACAACACACGCCCGTGTAACTGAGAGGGTCGGCTTTGATACAAAATAAAACACCCCGACCACCCCCTGGCCGACGGCCGTTAATCCTGACAACTCATTAGGATTTCTAGATTGGCTCCACAGACCAATACTAGTATTTCCTGCACATTTGTCCTCAGTCATCCGCACCTAGGAAGAACTTACTGGTTTGTCATGCATCCCAATATTGTTTCGAGCCAAGAACGACATCAGAGTTCTATCGGATGGGATTTTGGAAAGGAAGATGCACCTTGTTTATATGGGTATTCATCAAATCTATTAAGCTCTAGATGTGGATGCCACATTCAATGAGATGTAGTTGGTCTGACTGTATCAGCTGTGAGACATGTAAAACCTTATGTCCTCAACAATATGTTGGTAAACTCCGATTCTGCAGTAGTGGTCTAGCAATTAATTTTACTCGTCTGATTAAAGATTCATCCAATCCATTTTGTGTGTGAAACATATGTGACAGATTATGATACCCAATACCCTTTAATGCAAAAACAACGACACCAGGTAGCCCGCCTCGCCAGATAATGAACCACAAGTGTAGGGGGTCGTAACAGTATTCGAGGAAATTATTTCAACCCAAATTTATTGATTCGACACAAGGGGTTGAAAGAATACATATAAGCACACTTGCTTGACATAATTTATTAGTAGCCATAATGATATAGTAATTGCAGGTATCTGGTAATAGTAGTAACAACAACGAGAGCAATAGTAACAACTAAAATGATTAAAGAGAGCAATAGTAACAAGGAAAATGATTAAACAGAGCATAGAGTTTAAAACACAGTAGTCATGAGAATGGATAAATGGGCGCCGAATGGATGAGATCAAATATGTAAGAAATTAGGGCAGAGATAAATAAATTCCAGTTCATCAATATTATGTAGGCATGCATTCCTAATATATTCGTATGTGCTCGCAATAAGAACTTGCACATCATTTTTGTCCTACCGTGCCGTTTCTATGGGGCCAATTAAGGATCTTAGGGTAATTAAGGTGCTCCTTTCACAAAGCACCTGAACAAAGCATTAACACTCAATGAATATATGTAGTCCTCAAGTTACAGTCTTTTACTTTGATATCCCAATCATGTCAACTTGGGGTCTCCGGTTCCGAACAATTAGCAAGTGCATGTAATTTGCAGGTATGATCCAAAACAACAATTATATTAATGAAAACATAAACGGTTCAGATATTAAATTATGGCACTCGGGCCCTAGTGCCAAGCATTACAAGTAGCAAAGTTATAGCAATAACAATCTCTTAACATAATGGATATTAGGCATCGGAGTCCTAACCACTATAACACCTATTACATAGAGAATCACATCCACTCCATGTGCCTACTACACGGAATTACTCACACATGGATGTCGGAAACATGATGGTTTGATGGAGATGAGTTGGTGATGACGACGACGATGACTCCCTTCTCCGGAGGCCCGGAACAGCCTCCAAATCGGTCCTCCGAGTGAGAACCGAGGGCAACGACGGCTCCATATCACGAAAATATGATATGAGGTCGGGTTTAGGATTTTTCGCGATGTGAGAAGAAAATGTGGCGAAGGAGAGTACGAGGCGATGTCCGTGGCCCCCTCGCATCCAAGTGGCGTACCCAAGGAGGTGGGCATGCCAGGCACGCACGCCACTTCCCTGGTGGCTCCGTCCAGCTGCCCTATATGGCTCTGTGAGTTTTCCTGACTTTTAGAATTTCTGGATTTTCTCTGAAATTTCTGAGAAAGTTGATGTCTGCACAAGAAGCAAACACCACGGTCCGCTGAAAACAGCGTCAGTCTGGGTTAGTTGTATTCAAAATCTATCTGTCTATCTATCTATCTATCTATCTATCTATCTATATTTCTTATAAAGAAAAACCCACTAGCATGCATTAATTATTTTTCTATCTCAATACGCAAGCTATCCACATCATCCATTCTTGTAGCCAATCAATTGTCCATATCATTTCCCACCAACATTCACTAATTATACTATATTGTGCATGAATGAGTACCACGTCATCTATTTTATTAGCCCTACATCCAATTCAGTATTATTTGTTACACAACAATTTCATGTCAATTAAATATAACCTGACTATTGTGGGATTTTTGCATACTTCATATTTCATGTGTATTATACATTTTCATTAACACAAAGTTCTTAATGAAATTTTCGCTGCAACGCGCTGGTATTTGTCTTGTAATACAAATTAGAGAAGAAAATAATAACAAAAGTGTTTGACAAAGTAGATACGTTTTGGACGTATCACCAGAAAGTTCGCCTCGTCAGGCGGCCAACATGCCAGCTGGCCACCAGAACTCAAGTGAGCAGACCAAATTCCACCCTCTGTACCAACACGCTGATCAAGGAGTCTTGTCTTTCTGCAGTAGCGTACGCTGGTTTCTTTCATAATGTTGTTGTAGTCTGCAAAACAAGTGCCTATGCCACTACCCACATGTTCTTATTGTTTTTTCTTTATTTTTTCGAAATGGGGGAACAAAGTCCTGGCTTCTGTACCAAAGCGATGCACACAACCTTTTTTATTACAAAATTTTGAGTAGTATACAGCTCAAGAATCACACAAAGTGAATAGGAAAATCAACAAACAAAAAGATGAAACACTAAACATCTACTCTTTTAGCGTGCCACCATTCAGGCCGGCTGAAGATAGCCTGAATAACTGCCGCCAGTCGAGTGCATCCAGAGTCCATATGACCCCGTTGGTTGGCAGGCAGAAGGATCCAATATATAACCCTATTGGTAACACGTAGAAAATGAGAAACTCCCAACTTGTTCAAAGAAAAGCAGAAACGCCTATACACATTCATGCTTTCTTTTTTTATCGATTCTATTAAGCCAGCTACCAAACATATTGGCACTGCTTGTGGGAGGATAAATATTAAATGTAAAATGTATCAATCTCCAAATGTTACGAACAAATGAACAAGATATAAAAAGTGCTCAACATACTATTCCGCATCGCAAAAAACACACCTTTTTTACATCTTGTCCAGCGCCTCCTAGCAAGATTATTCTTAGTTAATAAGGCTAATCTATTAAAAAACTATAAAAACCTTGATTTTTAGTGATATTTTAAGCCTACACAAGTACTTACGCAAAAATCTTGTGTGGCCATTCACTTGATCAGCATCTAACGATTTAACCGAGAACAACCCTGTAACTGATAACTTGTACTTAAATGAGTCTGGTGCTTACGATAGAAAAATTCATCAACCACTCCATAAGGTGCATCCAAGCAACTAATTTATCTCCAATGATAGCCCTCCTACACAGAAGGTGGGATGTGAAACCGATAACACATCCGCAACCAACACGTTCTTATGGCGTACAATATTGGATAAGGTTGGATACTCCATCGATAAATTATCTTCTCCCAACCAAGACTCTTCCCAAAACCTTGCTTGTCGCCCGTTGCTAACAACTTGCGATGAAGGAAATCCCACGTAGATATTTGTTACCCAATAATTTGTGCCAAACACCTTCTTCGTTTAGAAGTTTATATAACCATTTCGCAAATAACATTTGTTCTTTATATCTTAGACCTCAATTCCCAAAACCCCCTGGTCTTTCAGACGGAAAATAATGTTCCACTTTGTTAGGCGATACTTTTTCTTCGCAATTGTGCAAACATGTTCATCAAGTCAAATTTCACAACCTCCCAAAATTTCTTATAAAACTCCGCAGGAAACCCTTCTGGTTCTGGAGCTTTATTAGTTCCATCCGGGAGATTGTTTCATAAACTTCCTTTGCCATAAAATTTGAGGTTAAGACTTTGTTTCTAGCTAGGGAAATTTGAAGCATATCAACATTGTATTCTTCGACCATAGATATAAAATAACTAGGTATGGGCACACCAAATAATTTCTTATAATACTCAGTAATGAAAACTTTTAAATTGGTGTCTCCTATGATTGTTCCCTCATCTTGCTCGAGTTAAAAAATCATTTTATTTCCATGCTTCTATTTGCAATCAAATGGAAACATTTGGTGTTACTTCCTCCCTCTTTGATATGCTTAACCTTAGCCCGTCGCGCCGATCCAGATTCATTGTCCCGCCCTAACTTGGCAAGACACTCATCAACCTCCATCTTAACAGCCCGCTCAGCTACACTTAGAGGAGTTGTTTCTGGTTTAATATCTAACTCATCAATAAGGAGATTCAATTTTTCTTTTTGACGGTGATACCCCCACTCATAATTTTATCCCACCTCTACAAAATTGCCGGCGATGGCCGGTCTTATTCTGCCATCGTTCAACCGGAGATGATCCAATATTAATTGATTTACACCCATTGCTTACTATATTATAAAACCTCCTGCCGCAACCAGGAAAACTCAAACGAGAAATGACATTTATTACCTAGGTGAGTGTGTTCACCCGAGTAAATAATGAAGGGTTTATGATCCGACCCCGTGCGAGTCAGAGCATGAACCGTGACGAGCGGAAATTTTTGCTCCCACTCAACACTAGCAAGAATTGATCTAATGTCCGAATAGTTGGAATCTCAGGCATACTAGCCCAAGTATATTGACGTCCGGAGAGATTTAATTACTTTAAATCAAGACCCTCGATAATTGCATGAAAAATAAAAGGCCAGCGTTCTTGTAGTGCTTTGTTTTCTTCAATCAGCGTGTGTCACTCATGTAAGGGGAAAAAAAAACATAGCGAGATTTCTTTAAGTATCAGATACAGATGGAACGATGGAGCCATGGCTGCATGCCCCTGTCAATTGCCATTCCACCACGGCCACTGGACGCCTGGTTTTGCCGGGCAACACCAACTGGTAAGTGGAAACCAGCCACCGCATAGCTCAGTACCGGAACTGAATTTTTGTCCTGCAAAGTGATCAGGCCCGACCCAGGAAGCTTCCCCGCATCGACCACATCACAAATCAACGAACTCCCATTAATATCCGGATGGCTGAAAACAACCCACTCCTAGGCCTTTCCGATACTTGATTGCCTAGCCCTATCTCTCTCTCCCCCAGATAACCGATCTTGGTAATGGTAACCCCGCCATCTGCCCCTCCCATTCGATCCTCAGGTTTTGTCTCTTGGCGTTCGTTCAGCTGCAGCGCGAGTGCGATCCAGGAGGAGCTGCGATGGTGAAGGACAGCGCGTACTACGACACCTTGGAGGTCAGCACTGACGCCTCGCGGCCGAGATCAAGAAGGCCTATTACCTCAAGGTGTGCAATCCTTCGCCGATCAAATGATGATCGTCTCTGTGTTCATGGGTCTTGATTTGACTGTTCTGCCGACGTTTTGGTTTCTATAGGCCAAGTTGGTTCACCCAGACAAGAATCCCGGGAACCCTGATGCCGCGCGGAAGTTTCAGGTAGATTTCTCGGTCCTGTTCTGTAATATATATTGCGTCATTGTGCTCCGGCCCCTCCCCCTTCCGTTCCTTGATTCAGGAATGGAGATATAAAAATGTGTCATCGACTTGCGGCTGTAGAATCAATTTTAAAACGAATGAGATGTTCATTCTGGTAGTCTGGTTACATTTTCTATTCCTGACATTGTTTTGTTTCATAACAAATTTTTTAATGTTCCACGCATTCCAGTTAGGCAGGCTGTAAGGATGCTTTAAACTTTGTTGTTTCATTCTTGCAACAGACCAGCAAAGAGCCGTTTGCTGTGAAAAAAAATGCGTTCCAGCTATGTGAAAACAAAGTTCTAAAAAATGATTTCATTACAGGAAGACATGTCTCACTGCTGCAGCCATTATCTTGGTAGACTTTGCAGAGTTACTAGCTCACAATAAATACTGATTTAAACTGGTTACTTTTGCAAGGAATTAGGTGAGGCCTATCAAGTGCTAAGTGATCCTGTAAAAAAGGATTCCTATGATAAGCATGGAAAGGAAGGTCTTCCCCAGTAAGTCATGAACTTTTTAATAATATCTGTATTGAAATATCTAGCTCCGACACCTCTTTGGTACAACACAGAACAGACTAAGTTCTTAGGAAATATACAATTGCTACAAAAAGCGCGTGCGAGGCTTTAACTTGCATTTAAATTGTGCATTTTCTTATCCAGCCTGAGACTTTTAGCTGAAGATGCCACTGAATATCTTACAATTACATTTCAGCGATAATATGCTTGATCCAACTGCTGTATTTGGAATGCTTTTTGGGAGCGACTATTTTGAAGACTATGTTGGCCAGCTTGCACTGGCATCCGTAGCTTCTGTAGAGATCGAGGAAGATTCAGATAGTCCAGAAGCAAGGGCAAGGATTCAAGAGAAAATAAAGGTATATTTTTCCAGATAACTTCCTCCTTTTATTGTCAGGTGTATAAAATTTTGGTCAAAGTCAAACAATGTAAAATTTGACCAAGTTTATAGAAAAACTATCAACATATCTAATGATATTGATTTGGTCCTGTAGATTAAAAAATCAACATCTACAATACGAAATGGATATAATATAGTATTTCATGATGTATCTAATGACATTGATTTGGTCTTGAAGACGTTGATGGTTTTTCTATAAACTTTATGAAACTTTACATTTTGTTTGACTTTAGACAAGTTTATACGCTTAATAAAAAGGAACAGAGGTAGTAGTTAGTTATTTGCAGCAAGCCCTGATTTGAGGTGCCAGCCTGATGCAGTCTGCACTTCGGAGTCGGCAGTTGATGCTCCATACTTGCACCTTAATAAATTCTCTGGATTGCAGGAGTTACAAACCGAAAGAGAACAAAAACTTCTTCTGAGCCTTAAGGATCGAATTCAACCATACGTTGACGGAAAGCATAAGGAATTCGGTGATTGGGCAGGTGCAGAAGCTCAACGCTTGTCTGAAGCTGGTATTTCTCCCCGTCATCATCCTCATTTTCGTAGAAACGTAGCAAGATCATTTGATTTGTTTTACTGCATACATGCTCATTTTGTTGTCTTGTTTGCACGATTATATCATGATTCAGTAAGAAGGCTCCCTTCCATTAGTTTCCGAACATGATATGCATTCTACGAGAGCTTTTCATGTGGTTCATTCATGTAAAATCATATTTCAGCTTTCGGTGAGGCTATGCTTCACACGATTGGCTACATTTATGTTCGACAAGCAGCAAGAGAACTTGGAAAAAGTAGAATGTATATGGGTGTGCCATTCATAGCTGAGTGGGTAAGAGACAAGGGCCACCACGTAAAGTCGCAGGTTAATGCAGCTGCAGGTATATCATAGTACTCCGTATGTCTTTTTCCCTGGTTATTTCCTTGTTTTCGTTAAAAAATGATTTAATCCTATGATAAGTCTGATTATAGGTGCAATTTCTCTGATACAATTACAAGAAGGGATGAAAAAGACTGAGGATGGTGACGACAAGGAAGAGCAGACACTGAAGAGTATTGAGGAGAAAAAGGATGCCATGCTCAATTCTTTATGGAAAATTAACGTTGTTGATATTGAGTCAACGCTATGGCGAGTCTGTCGAGCAGTAAGCACCTTTCACCTTTGATTGTCCTTGATGTATGTAGTACCATGCATATATGCTTATAATTGTATATGGATATTCAAGTATAGACAATACATAATCTTGGAACCCATTTCACAATATTGTGATTTATTTCTTTGTCTAGTTTTTGAGAGAGAACGATGTCTCCAAAGATGTCCTGACGCTGAGAGCAAAAGGTTTGAAGAAGTTGGGGACAATATTCCAAGTAAGTTACTTTAACCTTGTTACTTCTCCAGAAAATGTGTGAGGGCGAAAGTGAACTTCAAATTGCATTGGACTTTTTTCTTCTCTCTGCTATGCATAACGCTTTCTTAAACAAACAAAAATTGATGTGCATGACTCTTGTATTGCATTCTGATTCAAGTTCGCAACGCATTTGGTAACTCTCGTTATAAAATGCTGAATGTTGAAGATAGTGTTCAGTACTTAGCTTAGTACCCAGGACATTCATCCTTATTAACTTGTCTGCATTGTTTGAAGTTGTGTGTTCTTTGAAGAAATATTAACTTTATTTTTTTGGTAACTTAATATAGAATTTCGCCTAGTGAGGTTTATTCTCAGGTGATTGCGGCTAGAATATGTATTCTTATTCGTTCCTAGGACTACATTTAGGGACTCTTTCATTTGGAGGAGTTTCAAAAGAACTTTGAGCAAAATATCGGCGATCACACATTTTTTTACATCAGTTCCAGGCACCCTTAAGGATTTCTTTGCACTCTATTTCATATGACATTTTGGAAACACTCAATCCGCTTGGAAACAATCATTTGGCTTTCCTTTGATGCGATAAAAAGCCAAGATCGTGCAATTACATCCACTTAAAGCTCTTGGATTCGAATGAGCATGACATTGGAATTCTGCATTTTTTCCATTCCTTTGTTCTTTAATCCTGCAAATCAAAGAGACTTTCAAGTATGTTTTGAAAAGCCAAATTGTACGTTAGCTTTTTTTAAAGTAAATCGACAACTTACAGAGAGCTATACAATGGCTAATATTGTCCAATCTCCCATGCTTGCAGCAAGATGATTTTTGCGAATAAAAGAATTAGCCTAGAAAGAATTAAAATTGTACATGGGGAAATACTACAGACATTGCAAAGATTGTTTGTGCAACATCATACACATTTTTTGTTATGTTACTATATTAGCCCTTGATATTGTAATCTCTTTTGTGCTGAACAAAGGTAAATATATTTTAAATGATTTGTAGCTCATGCACATAAGAATACAATTCATAATTTGTAGCTGCTTTGAAAAGAAGAAGAAAATGGACGCACGGATGTGAGGTTGACAACTCGAGATGCAAAATCTAGAATTAGCAATGATTAGGATCCGGCCTTTAACATGTTAAATGATTTATTGGCATAACTCTTAACATCTAGAAATTGTAGTCCCTGATTTTGTTGTGTCTGAGCATCTCCTACCGGACTGAGCCAATTTCAACCCCTATATGGACATGTTCGTGGACAAGGCCCGGATAACCCTCATTTGTCCTCTTCCACAACCACAATCGTCATTTTTGATTCTTCAAAATCATGTAAACACATGCACGTAGAGTTTAATACAAAATTATCACAAAGTCATCACAAATTCGGGAATGAATCAAAATCACCCCTTTTGTTGTAGCCATGTCTATTTTTCACCGGGTTGCCCTTCACTTCCGGAGCGGGTACCCCTTTTAGTATGGACCAACAATGCGGAAATTTAAATGGCATTCTCACAAGTTGATTATCAATCAATATACGTGATAATAAGTGAAGAAACAAAAAATGAAGCAAACAAGACTTATAATTTGCACTTGGGCATAGCACTCGGACAAACTAGTTGATAGAGTCGATGCATGCCCATCAATGGCGGAGAGATTACTCGGTGTGCGTGATGGTAGGTGTATGTGGATGTTCATTATAAACTTGATAGACTTTTTCCCAAAAATCTTAGGCGAATCTCTGCTTGTGGCCAAACCAAGCCTTACACAACAACACATCCTGATGGGGGGAGTAGAAATTCCATCTCGATTGCTTTGGGTCATGCATTGAACTAACAAGCATCACAATTAAAGTTCCGTCTTAAAAATTAGATGCTACAACGGTAAAAGAGACACAGAGGGACAAACCAGCGGAAGCCCGCGGCTGCATTCGACCTAGGAAGCCCGCGGCGCAGATCTCTTGTCCTCCAGCGAGTGGCGCAAATCTCTTGTACTCCAAGCGAGCTACTCTTCATCCGACGCTGGGCTAAAATTCTTCTCCACCACAAGTGCATCTAGTAGAGGTCGGTTTTGGATTGAGATCCGCTGCTGAAGCTGGCCATGGTCGAGCGGAGGGGAGGAGAGAGGATGGAGAGGAAGTGGATCTGTTGAGAGTAAGTTAGGATTTGGTCCGGGGTGGGGATGGAGAGGGGTATATGTGGGGTCGGACCGGGCCATTCTGGGTCAAGTCTGACATGGCGGGCGTATCCCGGGCCATTTTCGCCCCACATATGGGATATGGGATGTGTATGAGGGTGGGTATGGGCTCCGGTTAAGTAGATTATTTCTGTCCAAATCGTGTTTGGGATTGTCCGCTGGAAGTGGGGTTCAATTGGATATGGTCTGACACCATCTCACACCTTATGTCTTAGCTAGTCACTAATGCCATATCTGAGGGATTTCAAACCCATTCCCTCCATGTAAAACCCGGTTGAAAAATTATGATGTGTAATTTGAGTTCCTTTCTCATTTTCCATGTTTAACCAGGTGCAAAATCATACTACCAGCGGGAGAACAGCTTGCGCGTTGAATCTCGCACAGCGGAAGAGACGCCGCCTCACTGATCACATCTTGTGCCACCGCTACAGCTCAATCGAGGCTTTTCGCACCGTACATCTAGAAGAGTTTCACGGCTTAACCAGTTCGGGTTATCCGTATAAACGCGAAGAGCGTCAGATATCGTGCTGTATTTGTTGTCCTAAAAATGTCAATGTCGCCGATATCAATAATATTTCAGGCACCGTACTCTGCTGATCCGATGAGTAATAGCAGCGAGTTGATAATGGTTACGATATGAGTCGATGGAAGCTCAAACTGTGAAACATAATGTACAACAACCAACATCGGATTCGGACATATCTCTTGGGATGCGTTCTTCACGAGGGCTTCTCACGTCGGGCCAAAACGTGGCACACCCGGACATTACGTGCCCTCCTCTCGTCGAGTAGCCTCTGCATACGTGGCCGCATGCGTGCACACGTGTCCTTTCTGTTTATGCCGCCCTACCTCCTGCTCGTCGTACATATATACCTGCTGTCGCTGACGATGGTTACGCCTCCATTTCCATCCCTGCGAGAAGAACTCGAATCGCAAGCAACAGCCACATCCACAGGCTCGTCGACAGAGCAAGTAATGGCGGAGTCCTACAGTGGAGAGTACGGGTACCCGTACCCGCGCGTCGACCAATACGGCAACCCAGTGGGGCCGGTCGACCAGTACGGCAACCCCATCCCAAGGGAACCGGCAGAGCAGCCGGCGTACAGCTCGGGGACTACCGCTCCGTCGTACGGCACGAGCGACCTCACCGTGGTGGCGCCGGCCGATTATGGCACGGGTGTCGCGGCGGGCTACGGCCTCGGGGGTGCTGCGTACCCGCATGAGGGCCCGCCAGGCGATGTCGTTTCCCCAGACGGCGGCGGCACGGCGTACACGCACCAGGGCGCGGTAAGCGGCGGCCTCGCCCCTGGCGAGACCACGGCGTATGGTTATGCCGGCAGTGGCATAACCACGGGCGACCAGATCCAGCCAATCAGTGAGGAGCACACGACGCTCGGTGAGACTTTGCGGCGCTCCGGCAGCTCCAGCTCCTCCAGCTCGGTACTCACTTTTTTTACTCCCTCCGTTTGCTATGCATGCTTGATGTGGTCGGTCGTCGTAGTACCTCACTGACTGATGGCTCACGATGACGGACAGTCGGAGGATGATGGGCAAGGCGGGCGTCAGAGGAAGAAGAAGAGCATCAAGGAGAAGCTCCCTGGCAGCCACAAGAACGAGGAGCACAGGGCCGAGCAAGCGGCTGGGACGGGGATGCACGAGAAGAAGGGCATCATGGAGAAGATCAAGGAGAAGCTCCCTGGCCACCACTGAGCAACGTATTTCGCCTCTTTGCCATGTACGGCGACGCTGCATGATCGCTTGCCATAGCTACTAGGCAGCTAAGCCTGTATGACGAGTTCGCTAGCCGATCACAGCATATCTGAACTTGACCGTGTGCATGATGTGATGTCGTGTAGAATTATTAGAAGTTCGAAGTAGTAGTAATAGATTAGTTCTGTTTACTGTCGCAGTCGTTTTTTTTGTTTTTGAAAAGCAGTCGTTTGGACGTTGATTTAGTTTCTCAGTAGATGTAGTCACTCGTGTGTAGGTTGTCCTGTTTATAAGTGTCATCCGAGCTTATCTACATTGTTCTTCGTATTTTCGCACTCGATTCCGTGTCTTGTCGTTTCGTGGAAGCGGTGTGCTGTATGGGTTCTATGGGCCGCGTCGTGGTCAACTGGGTGGCGAAGCAACGAAGCGCATAAGGCCCAATACATGGACCCAACTGCGGAAAGGCCTTTTGGTGACCGAACAAGCTCTTAAAAAAAATGAAAACCACATTATCGAATCTCAAAAAAAGCTGGAAAAATATATTCCATCGTACACCCCAAGCTACAGTAATCTTGTAATTAAAATAAATAAAAAATTCATATTTATAAATTTCAAAAATCTAAAGAAAATCCACACGCTACCAATGTTTTATCCCACGCGCTTCACTAAAAAGACAAATGAGTGAATCAAAGTTTACAAACTTTTAAACCTTTAAAATATGTAATATTTTGTCAACTTTTATGTGACCTATAATATATATAAAAAATGCTCGTAGGATACTCCATTGACTAGGCCCAAATATTTTGTTCAGATTTTTAAAATCTTTAAATATAGGTTTTGAATTTATGACAATAAAGAGATCAGTTGAACTCGTGAGTCAAAAAAGACATTTCCCTATATAGGCATAAGTTTTACCGAAGTATATTATTATCCGTGATATAGAAAAGAAAATATGGGGAAAAGGACGAATTTTTTATATTAGTGAGAAATTTGTCTTTTTATGTATTTTTTCGACAAAGCTAGAGATCATATAAATATGTATCAGTATACTCAAAACCATAACTTTTTAAGCGTCTGCATATATTTTTAATTTCATGAAAATACTAGTCTCCATGGAGACCGGACTCCAAAACGACACTTGATGTGGTAGATGCAACATTGCTCCACCTACACCTACAGATCCCTACCATCCTTATGCTAAGAGCATCTCTAGTAGATGCCAGAGAACTTAATATAGAAAACGAGTTTTCAGTTCCCCAAAAACATTATGTCCTCACATGAGGGAGATTGGGCATGGAGGTGCTTCCATGGAGGTGCTCGAAGAGGCCATGATTTCGCATGAATCGGTCGAAATTGAATTGACGCCAGAGTCAACTATTCTCATCGATCGTGGAGTCGAGCTCTGAATTCGTTGGCGTTTGTTTCCCGTTCACCCCAAAAACCGACTCCAAACCTGGTTGTCTTGTGTATATAGGTGATAATATATAGGGAACTGGAAAATATTTTTCAGTTTATCCCATTTACGGGATCTTTTTTTTTTCGAAATGGAATATCCCAGCCTGTGCATCCAAGAGATGCATATGGCTTTTATTTCATTTATTCAACTGGCAAAAGCCACACGGGATCTATTTGGTGTCTTTTTCAGCCGAATTGCGTATCCGCTAAAGATGCTCCAACATCGAGTAATAAAAAGATCGGCACCTCGAGTCAGCTTGTTGGAGTATATTACGGCTAGGTTTATTTTGGTAGTTTAAGTTTAGCAAGGCTTCTTGCCCCCAAGTCTTGTACTTCTATATAAACAGCCCAGGAGGCTCATTGTAATAACCGATCCACTTATCAATAGAATTCCGCAATATTACATGGTATCAGAGCATCTCGTTCCTAGGGTTTAGCCTACCACCACTTCCGCCGCGCCGCCCCCGGCGAGATCGATCTCCATGATCGCCGGGGGCGTTGCATCCCGTAGCTAGATTTTCTTCCAATTCCAATAAAATTAGATCTCGTAGTTTTAGCAAATTTTCGTTTTTCCAGTTAGATCCGTGTCCCTAGCCACCAAAATCACTCCCGCCGGTTCAAAATCCTACAGATCCGATCGGTGGACTCCATTGCACGGCCGGCCGGCCGGCCGTACGCGCGCCCGACGTCACAGCATCGTGCTGGACTTCTACGCCGCCAATCGCCATCAACCCGATCTACACCGATCCGTCGACTTCGATCTACATAATCCGTGGTCAACATCGCCGACATCCATCTACACCAACCTCACCGCATCGTCGCCGTCACCACCGATCGTGGACATCGTCAACGCCAACAAAATCTTCCTCTTCTCCAACAGTGACGCCGCACTGAATACAAGCGGAAAACACGGGTCTAATCTCCCGAATCCAACTACCGCTACAATTCAATCTTCATCAACAACTACTTGTCGTCTTCGTCCACCACGACCTCGCCGCCAGAGTTGCAGTCTATTTTTATTTTTACTTTAACAATTTTCTTCTTGCAACTATTTCGTCTACTCCGGCGTCAACGGCGGACAACTTATTCGCACCGACCGGTCACGGAGAATTTCCTTGCTGATCCCTCCAACTCTGGCTCGCATGGCTCATGATGGTCCCTGTCTTCGCACGTCCGGTATTGGCACCACCAACGCGTGCCTTCGTCCCCAGCGCGCCCCCGAGTCCGGCAAGCTCGGAAAGGCGTGTCGCCTACCTCGACTACTCCGACTCCAACAACTTCTACTACATTACTACGTACGGCGAATTTCTCCAAGGCTCAACGACGACATCGACCACAACACCACGACAACATCAACCTCTTCGACTTCATCAGCGGCAACTACATCACCAACGGCATTATCGACCACGACTACAGCGCCCCACTCCGGCTACATCGACATCGGCATCCACCGGCATCCTCTCCAGTCGCGACTTCGGATTATGTTCCAGTCAGACCGTCCGCGACGCTCCTGCTGTTCGCGTCACTACCGATCCGACTGCGGGGGGGTGTTGGAGTATATTACGGCTAGGTTTATTTTGGTAGTTTAAGTTTAGTCCAATTCTATCTCTATTAGGCTTCTTGCCCCCCCAAGTCTTGTACTTCTATATAAACAGCCCAGGAGGCTCATTGTAATAACCGATCCACTTATCAATAGAATTCCGCAATATTACACAGCTCACGCCGGGTTATTTGTCCGTGTGTCCTCAGTCGACGACTGGATGGGCAGCCACGCAGGGCCGTTCCAGTACCCTGATAAAGGTCAGAAGAATTACAACAAGTCATCACCTTCAGCAGTAGCGTATCGGCTGATTTCTCTGCCGCGAAGTTTCCATGTCAGTCCGTGCTTGCACATGTGTGGAGGACGAGGAAATTATCCAAGCGCCACGGGCCGCACGTACATCGCCGATGCTGTTCGGGTTTCAACCCGGAACAGCGACCAGACCGATCAGCCTCTGTTCACGGCACGTCGCGCCAACGCCGTACCGGCGGCAGAAAAGCCCGACGTGCTTCCCGCGTGTTTGCCGGCCGAGCAGCTGAGAGGCACGTCGCCCCGATCGGTAGCCATCGCGCGCCCTGGCAAGGCCCCCCGGCAACACCGCGCCTCGTTTGTTCCTCGTGGTCTCTCGCTCTCTCGCCATGATGCTCTGCCTGGTCCACCGGCCGCTCATCATCCCAGTGCATGACAGATAAGATCAGAATGTCAGATCAGGTGTTTGGTTGTCTGCTTTTATACCTTGAGAGCCAAAACTAACGTGCAAAAGCAGCCTAGTTAGTACTAGCATGCACTGCATATGGTGTGGTCAATGTCATAATTCATCCTGTATAGAGAACTCATCAATAGCCTAGTGGCAAGGGTTGCTATGGCGCATCCCTGTGATCGACCCGAGATTGACCCCGTCGAGAGTAGAATTTCAGGAATTCTCAACAATGTGGATTTCTAATTTCAGGAATTCTCAACAATGTGGATTTCTGCTATATATATCAATGCCACCAAAGGGCTAGACCTGGTATGTTTTCATAATTCATCCTGTTTTGGCCACTGCAGTGTCGACAACTTTTCTTGCCTCGAATTCCGGATTGGATTTGAAACACGTTGTCTATTGCAGCCATCATCATGCAGTGTTTGTGTCGCTAACCACGGTCAGAGTCTTGGCATCAAGCAAGATATCATACCGTGGCTCCACGCGCCACAACTAAACCGATGAGACTCACATCTCGTCGATCGCATGTACTTAAATTACGGGGCCGCAAACTGTCGGCACAAAATTAAACAATAATTTACGAACTGGTACGTCCGGCCGGTTTCATAGGAAGGAATCTCAAATGGGCAGCAAGGTGGTTAGCGTCTTTCTTTAATTCCACTCGTCTCTCTCTCTTATGGTTGCAAGTGGGACGGTACTGCCACTCGTCCCGTGTCCCATCCCACCGTAATTAACCCAGTTGTCCCGTTTGAAAAGCCCATTTATCCCGTACGGATTTAATGGGACGAGCCCACCTTAGCCCATTGGAAGTCCACCTATCTCGGTACTGTATATTATAGTTATCTTGTTCGACCGATCCCCTTGTTCTCGAGCGGTCGAGCCGCCGTTGCCTCCTCCTCGATCCCCTTGCTCCCAGTCCGCAGCCGCTGCCTTCTCGGCTCCTGCTCCTCCATCCCCTTGCTCCCAGTCTGCCGCCTCGCTGCCTCCTCCATCCCCTTGCTCCCAGTCTGCCGCTCGAACACGTAGCCGGAGTTGCTGGTCCGTACCGACTCGAGGAAGGCGCGGAGCGGCTCCGTCTCTGACGCCGGGAGGGGCCGAGGCGCCGACATGGAGGCCAACAAGTTGCCGCCGACCTTCCGCAGCCAAGGACGCCGCGGGATCTGGGCCGGCGTCGCGTAGGGGCGGAGGGAGGGGCGCCGGCTATGGAGGAGACAACCGCCGAGTGGCCGGAGGCGGCGGCGACGGGCTCGAAGGTGGGGAGGGACTGCTCGAGACGCGGGGAGAGCGTTCCAGCCGTCTGCCGTGCCTCGGGCCTCGACGGCGCCACCATCGCCCGTCTGTCGTGGCCGTGCGCCGTCGAGGAGGGGGAGACGGTGCGGGCGCTCCCTTTCTGCCAGCACGCCTTCCACGCGCGCTGCGTCGACGCCTAGCTGCGCCTGCGGCCTTCGCGGCCTTCCTCGATGTCGTCGACTCGTCCACCTCGCCGCGGCCTTCCTCGACGCGGCGGCCCTGGTCTCCTCCGACCTCGCCGAATTCTTCCGCTCCGACCAGCTCCTCTGCAGCGTCGCGCGGCGAGCTTGCTGTCCCAGGCCGTCGTGGTGGATTCTTTCGGGACAACTGGGACATCCCGTATTAGCCCAGTATTATCTTTCGTTTGTGGGATAACGGGATAGTGGGACAACGGGATAAGTGGAGTCAATAGACTTGGTGGGAACGGACGTCCCAGTCCCATCCCACCTGAAACCATACTCTCTCTCTCCGTTTCCCTCTCTACCAACACCCATAGATTATTCAGCACTGTCATGGGACTAATTAATTTCACGTAAGTACCTTTTGGCAAGAGGGACCTTTCGAGGAAAATTGGATTAGAAGCTAACAGCAGCATTTAATAAGTCCAGGAAATCGTGGTGCAAACATTACTGTTCCCAAACAAATCACTGAAATTGACCCGCATGGCAGCTGCTCCGAATTCCGAGCAGCACCTTTGTTTCTCATTGCTTTCGTGAGGAGACACAAATCAAGAAAAAGATATAACGGGATGGCGATCTCTACCGAAGCGATTGGTAAGAACCAATGATAGTTTCTTCTTCAGGAGAGGAAAACACAGCACACGATGGTACAAGTGGTGGCGACTTACTGAGCAAAAAAGAGTAAGAGACTTATTCTTACAAAAAAATCTCATATGTATAGTAAGCTACACAGTCTTCATATTTCTATACCTTTTATTTTAGACATAGAAAAACACACAAAAAAGAGGAAGTGATAATGTTAAAGGAGTAGGGACTAGAGAAGATTAACAAAGTACAGTCTCTAACCTCCCACATCTGGTGTTGCGCGCCCGTGTGTAAAAATTATATATACGGCAATGGATAAACCCAGAAAGGCCTCAATCAGAAGTACTCGAGGTTGAAGTCAAAATGCGGCTCTTGCTGGCCGTGGCAGCTGGGCAGCTCCAACTTGTGCTCCAGCGCCCCCTCCTCGCCGGCGTCGTCGTAGCCGACGAAAGGCTCCACCTTGCTCTCGGAGGCCCAATGCAGCGCCTCGCCGGCCTCGAGTACATTGCTCGCCTCCGGCGGGCAGTTCCAGTTGCTGCTGTTGCTGGAGCTCTCGCCGTAACCCAGGTTCTCCGACACGTCCAGCACGCTGCTGTAGTCCACGAACCCGGGCGCGTCCTTGCCGCCGACGTGCTCGTCGTACAATCCCACGAAGCCGCCGGCGAAGGTGTCGGCCACCGGGAACGGGTCGAACACCTGCTGCTGCTGCTGCTGCTTCAGGGCGAAACAGTCGGCGGCGGCCTGTGGCTTCTGGTCTTTGGACGCCCGGTCCAGTTCAACCCCCGCCGTGCCGGAGATGGGTTTGTGCGTGCTGGGGTCGATGCCGCGCTGCCGCAGCTTCTTCTTGAGGCAGCTGTTCCAGAAGTTCTTGATCTCGTTGTCCGTCCGACCGGGCAAATGAGATGCAATCTGCGACCACCTGCATTGATTTTCGTTCAATTCGTTGATCAGGCCACCTGTCGACCGACTCGACAATTGACCAAATTCACATTGCGAGATGTACCTGTTCCCCAGGATCTCATGCAGGCCGATGATGGCATCCTCCTCCTGCTGCGAGAAGCTGCCCCGCTTCAGCTCGGGGCGCAGGTAGTTGATCCACCGGAGCCGGCAGCTCTTGCCGCATCTCTGCAGACCTGGATTCAGCACCAACGACGGTGAGAACCGATCACACGTTCACGAAACTGAAGAGCAGACAGAGAAGAGTAGGAACTAAACGGCTAGTTTGTTTGTGTGTGCGTACCGGCAAGCTTGGGCACAGAGCTCCAGCACCCAACACCGTAACGGATGATGTGATTGTAGAGCTTCTCGTCCTCCTCGGGAGACCACAGCCCCTTCCGCAGCTTCTGCTGGACGCCGCCGCCGGTGCCCGCGTGCCGTCCCATTTGCCCGTTCGGCACGCGCGAGAGCTCGGCCGAACGAACGAGAAACCGGCGAGCTACCTCCTCAGTGTGTGATAGTTAGTTCGTTGCCTGTGTATCTATCCATCTCGGTCGCTGAGGCTGGCCGGGGTATATATGGGGAAGCGTGCCAAGAACAGGGAGACGATCGATGGAGACACAATCAAGTTGGTCTCAAGCAAGCTACCTGAGGAGTATGTGTGTCAGTGTTTGTGTTTGTGTCCGCTGCAATGGATTGGAGCTCAAGATACATTCCGTTTACGGGAGCAGGTGGGATTAAAAATAGTTGGGTGCGTGCGGGAGGAGGAAGAGAAGCAACGCCTAATACACTGTTGTAACAGCAAAGAGGCACGGACGGAGAGGAGAATCAAGGGCCCAAAGCTACAGCCTACAGGATGGAAAAGACGGAGGGAAAAGTGGGTTAGTTGGAGGTATGACTATCTTTTATTCTCATCGACACATGATTATTAACAACGCCTACACCATTAATTAGCTAGGGACTATTGCGATAACGCAAGCTAGAAATCTCAACATCTGTGCTCTGTTTACAGCTGCCACCCCGCCATGAACCAAGCTAGCATGTTAGTTCTGATCGATTCGCTATCGTCTTCTCCGGCATATACATATATATACTGCTATTTATTGTTAGCTGAAAACATAGTTTTCGATGTTACGTTGCAAAAATCTCAGTACAACCAGTCATGTTTGCCTAACAAATTAGAATCCATGCATGCTAATCGAGTAAAGCTCATTGTGTGGCTAAATAAGCATTGAAGTTGAACTCTGTATTAAACTTGGGGCGGTTGTGCAATCGGAGAAGCTCTAGCCTTATGAATAAATGCAGCCAGGCTTGCGTTGTAAAAAAAAAAGATTCCATGGCCCACAAATCTTTTAACAATTGTTTCACATGTGCTCCACTCTTTTTTTTTTATTGAACCCAGCGGAGGAGGAGCTCCACTGTTTTTAATGGAAGGAGTGAGACACCAGAAATTTGCCCAGGCTAGGATTCGAACTCTGGTGGGCTGGCTACACCGCCGCAGCACTAACCACCCGACTACTAGTCGGTTCTCTGTGCTCCACTCTTCAACCAACTGGCAAGCGAGAGGCGCCCTATTTAGAACTAGATTCGAACGGCGCGGCTCGCCGCGCGGCGCTTGTTGTTTCTTTGAATTTTTTGCCCGTGGTTGTCACAGTTTATACAGATCATTAAAAGAATATTTATATCCATATGGATCTGATCAGAGGTCTATACATTTGGAAGCCTATTTTCCGCACCGTGTGAAATCAATAATCAGAATATCATATAATAAAAATCTTAAGAAACTGGAAGATCAAACCAATGGTGAAACACACCGGTTAAGTAATATAGAAATTCACATCGTAGTTAATACATAAGTCTTGATCACAAGGAAGCAGCACTAATACATAAGTTTTCTGAAACACTTGATGAGTTTTGTGTAACCAAAAACGATTTAAAAAGACAGAGGTAGCTAGTCTCAACAACATTAACAATGAGACATTCAGAAACAGAGACCTGGATGGCAGAACCAAAATATCACCAAGCACGGATTTTTGAGGCAGTCATGGACTTAGACTATGAACAGACAGAATAAGTCTGATCTGCAGTTACAAAGTTCAGAATTAGTCAAGGGTAGCTTTGTGGACTGAGTTAACGATAGTTATGGTTTGATCAGACCTTAAGGAGTAGCATCTATGCAGGGTAACTTAGTTTCTAGCTTTCTTCGCTAGACCACCATCTTCACCAGCATTGATCGACGGCTCTTCTTGAAGACGCTTGCTTGCTGGAAGTGTTCTGATTGTAGTCTTTTTAACGGTTAGTGCTTGCACAGTGAAAATAGATCAAAATTTGCCGCTTATCAACAATTGACGTGTTTCAAGCATTAATGAAATTAGACAGAGCACCACTTTGTTGTCAAAAATTGAAAGTTTTGCTTATAAATAACATAGGATATCTACATGATTTTTTTTTATGAAACTACTTATTTAAGTCCATTGCATATCTGCAAGTCAAAGTGCAGCAAAAGTTGAAACATTTTTTGCAACAAAAATCTGTTTTATTTATTCAGTGCTCATTAAATGTCAAACTGCTAATCTCCTGTAATAGCTTGACATGTGTGTGTGAGTTATTTGTTGTTAAGCAAGTTCATCAGAGCCTAAAAGGCCTTCGAATATTCATGTACTGACAAGAAAGCAAAATTATGTGAATGGTATGATTGCGCGGACAAGAACACAAGAAATACGTGATCTGTGTATATTAATAAATGGTGCAGTGTCTCATACTTCAGCAGGCGTATTTCATTCTCAAAACTTGGCCACACAGGAGATTATAAATGAACATGACCTCAACCCACAGGAGATCATAAATGAAGAACCTTATGGCTGAATCTCTAAATCAGCCTCATATAAGTAGACACACACTCTGCTTTTCCTATGCAAAAGAAGCTACAGGAACCTACAGTGAGCACACTGCACAAGGTATGAAAGAATACTGTAAGGATGAACTTTTTCTAATTAGAGCAGCCAATGGTATAGTAAGAAAAAAATGTGTAAGAGAAAACAGAGAAGATGTTGATACCATAAGACCGTTTAAATAAAAACGTAAACTGATTCAAGGGCGTAAGTAAATAACCAAAATAGTAAAAGCCCTGTATCAAGATCACTTATGATAACAACAAATCACTTTAAACCTCATCGGCTATAAAGAACCTGATTTTATTTTGATCATGAATGGGCACATTATAATATTAGTGCAAGCACGTATCACATCATACCAAGGTATTTATACATGCAAGATTGCTAGGCCCAACAGTGAGTCCAAGATACATGCAGACAAAAAGGAGAAGAACTGAGACAAATTTTGCATGCGATAAAGCTAAATAAAGAAGTTGTGGTAAACACAAACATTAGTCTGCAAAATTAGCAAGGAAATTGGAAGCAGACATGCTTAAAAAATTGTGCTAGCATAATAGCTTAACTTGATCAAAGCTAATAAGATACCCAACAATGCAGGAGCAGTTTGCTAAGAAAACATATCAGCTTAATAGCTTATCCTAGCTATAGACAATATTTATTTCCAAGCAGTCACGCCACATTATAACGGATATTTGAAGGCAAGGTTTTACCTCGGATGAAGGACTGGATATTATTTTTTTCTTAATATGTTGGAATCATTTTCCTTCAATGTTCATGTACCTGCATTTCCATTGCTATGTCAATGAAATCAGAAGAAAAATATATAGGCACTGTAACAAAGTCCTTTTTTAGTACCCGATGAAATTTACAATGCATAAGAGCGGTGCAATATAGGACGAAATAACTGTTAAGTAATGAATTGAGATTCTTTTAGATAGATACAACTACCAAATATAAATGGGCAATTCCTTAAAAGTTGTTGGAGTAAACTCCAACCGCAAGAAGTTTAGATCATGCCTAGTTGTCAATAATTCCCATGATTTGAAGCTTAGTGATCATTCTTAATTCAGACCAACAATGGCAAATCAAGTAGACATGCAACTATACCAATTGCTAGGGGAGTGGAGACGCGGGGAGCGGCGGCGCAAGGGGAGTCGGGGGAGAGGTGACGCGGGGAGCGGGCCGGCTGGTGAGGGAGGAGAAAGGGCGCGAACAGGGAAGGGTCGCGGGGCGGATGGCGGCTAGGGTTTCTACCGCGCCGCGGTGTGCTTTTATACCTCACAGTGAAAAAAAACGGACGGCTAGGATTTCATCAAGTTTCTATAGGACGGTCAAAATTGCTTAAGCTCTGAGAAGCCCCATGGCTGGGGCAAGAATGTTATCTTTAGAATCTATGTGAACAAAGGAGGTGTTCTATTCAGGGACAACAAAACAGGATAGACAATCATGTGTTCCTGAACATATAAGACACTTAGCAGGACCCGCACTATAACAACTCATCTTCTAAACTATCAAATCGAAGAGAGGCTTACCAGATAAAGAGGACAGGTGCATCATACAGTTTCACAATTATCTGCAATGTTTTTCTTGTCAGTAAATTAAGACATATAAAATACCATACATTAAGTAGCACATGGATTGCTCAATTTTGGAAGGTGATACTGGAGGGGTAGCACCTCTACAAAGAATAACACAAAGCCATAAACTGAAAAACAGATAAGCTGTCTAAGTGTAGCGAGCAGACAAAATTCAGAGCCGCGAAAAACACGAAAAGCTGACTGGAAGAGGAATAAGTCGATAAGATTAAGTCATCGAAAGCAATTGCAGAAGCAACCAGCACCAGCACCAGCGGCAAGAACACGACATGGTCCAACATCAAACAAAGGCAAGGTATACAACATAGCGTTCATGGAAGGCGAAAGGAGAAACATGACAACCCTGAGTAGTAATTTGAGAAGGCTTGTCTCACCGTCAGTGGACGTCCTGCACAAGAAATCCAAGGCACTATGAATGGAGGTGGTTGAGCAGTAATTTGATTAGAAATACCAAACACACCTGAAAATAATCAGACATATATCACATCAGCATCAAATTTATTTATAACTAACACCATTGTTTAAACATATTGACTTAATGAAAACACAAAAACCCTGCAATTTCAATCCCCTTTTGGAACATCATATAGATATGAAGAATTGATTAGCTCAGCAGTGGCAGGAGTATTAGTGGGCAGAAGAGATTGTTCATGACGTGTTGCAATGCAAATGGAAGCAAAAGATGAAACTGGTCTTCTTATGAAAAAATAGTGAGGGTTCTTAGAATAAACGGACTGGTTTTTTGTAAACAGTCCCCAACATCTCTTCATATGTTCTGAATTTTGTATTTGTACTGCATGTTTCTAAGAACTCTTCATATAAAAAAACTGGTCTTCTTATGATCAAAGGCGGTATGCAAGTGAGGGTTCTTAGAAATAGTACTGCATCCTAATTATCTATAGGTTCATCAATCTACTCCTTAGGAAGATTATATTTTTAGGTAGAATTTAACATAACTCACAAATATAAGTAATAATTAAACTGTACAGTAAGCTTGGATAGCGAGTAGGAAATAATAGATGGAGAATTCTAATGCAAGGATAAACCAAAACAGATCCATTATCATAGCCCAAGTATTGTACATAGCATGAGAACCTGAAAAAACATCTAACATAATATCACGTCATAGACTGCATGTCGTACTCCTCTCCTAAAATGAGTGTCATCAGTTATATTCTGCTAAGGTGATTGCTCATTAAGCTGCTCTTCCTCGTGGTTGACATTAAAGACCCATATTTATTTTAAACCTTGCCAACTTAATGACGACAAGTTCTAACGAATAACATCAGAAAGAAACATAGCTGAATTAGAGGACATAAAAAGGAATCCAATGTAGAAGAATGAGAAAAGATTTCTACCTTATGTTTTATTGTGTCTCACTATGAGGAGGCGAGGCGAGGCTTGGGGGCACGCTGGTACCAGTATAAAGGAGCAAATCCATGGCATAACGCATCAGTGCTGTAACATTGATACTACACCAATTACACACTTACAGTTCACAGAACATAGACCTACAAAAATGGTGTCGGTGCAAGAATTTAATCAATTCAGTCTGTTTGCTGCTCTCGCTTTAGGTGGTAAGGTGCTATCTCAAACTAACATTTAAAATTTGTGTTTCATTCTCATAAGGATTGGGAAAATTATCAGCATTCATTGGTATAATTTGAATATGGACAAAGGTCAGGTTGCAGACATATAACTTAATCTCAGTTTCCATGGATCTCACCACTACTATTTATCTCTTTCTAGGTTCATATAAACAAGTTCTAACATGCCTATTTTAGAGAATGGGTAAGAAAGGCAGGTACCGTCGACTGCACAACAAACATAGGTTTAAAGGAATAAAAGAATACACCACAAAACCGTGGATGATTTCAGCTGATGCCTTGACGGCCATCCTGAAATTAAATAAAAGTAAAGCACAATGTCAGCTAGGAACATGTCTCCAAAAAAGTGTATATCACAAACTTGCCACCCTTTATTATATAGCTAGCTATATTTCGAACAGAATGATGAAGAATGTGGTGTATGAGGAAAGTATTACGATTCAAATGTTGCAGCTATGAAATATATTCACCAAAAAAGTGGAACAGTCAAAAAATAATGTATGCATCTGTTCTGTAAAAACTAAAGATATGACACAATACAACTGATTGCAAACGAAATATGATCTTCCGAGGCAAATAATTAGAAATAACAGAAACTAAGAGAGGTGACCTACCTACATGCATCTTGTATCACCAAGCAAGTGGGTTGGACTTAAGAGGAATACTGATATATCTAGGTCTCAGCTTCAGAGTGAGATATAGCTAGCTGAGGAAATAGGAATATTCATCTATCTAGGTCTCACTTCTCAGCCTCACAAAAATTGAAAACTACATTGAGCTAGCTGAATCCGCCGTATATAAAACTGTAACATCATGTTCGGAACATACACACATATTTTAAGGACTCTGTACGTGGTTTTAGCCTTTCAGGTGCTACCCCGTGAGCTGAATTGTGATATAGTTTACTTGAAAAATGTCGCAATAAAGCTCGGTACTGAAGATGGACCGATTCAACAGATTGACTGATTGTTACAGTCCTATACACAGCAGTTAATTTGCAGTATACCTAAATATGCTTCCAACCTGATGTACCAATGTACCATATGTGAAAAAATAAACCAGCAGCTAAGAAGAACAATACTAAGTTGGACAATTTCAACCCAATACATAAATAGTTTGTGCTCCAGTGCTGGATAACTATATAAAAGAAGGGCGTGCTATATAACATAGATATTTGATATGTGCATTATATTTAAGTATTTAACTACACATGTATTTATTCCATCTATCTTTTATCAAGATTCTTAGGACATTGTTATTCAAACTGTTAACGGAGAATTATGTAAAATATTATGGGACAAAGAATATGCTATATAAATGCATTAGCCTACACTCTCATATTTTTTATGAGGTTCATTATACAAATATTTCCTAGAATCCAGCAATTATACTCCCACATTAGCCTACACTCCCATATTAGCCCAGTCAATAGCAATACAGGAGCAACAACCAAAACAAAGTCCGATTATTATTTAATACTCCATCAGGGGATGATACTTCAGTTTTTCTCGCTAGAAATCTCCTAACTCAAGGTTTAGCCAATTAATCAATATATTATTTCTCTCAGATGAAAGAAAATGTTACATATTCAGAATTCAGTCCAAACAGTCTTAGTAATCCTTCAGCTTAAAAGGTAGTGCAATACACTGACATGAACAATACAACTAAAAATGTAGAGCAAGAATGCTTCTAGCGCTAAGAACTCTACAATACCTGGACAGCAATATCTGAACCTTGGCCTAGCTCCATATATATTCTCACCACGGACAAGAGCACGTGGACTGCACTATAAAACATGGATGATTAATAAACATTACAATTAAACCAGTATAGGCATGTAGTATCCTTCATCTAAAAAACATGCAGTACCATTCTCTTCTAGCCTCCACATATTCTCGATTGGGCTGTGTTCACAAGAGAAGAACCTAGTGGAAATTTCAGAAGCATAAAAAAATATATAATTTTACCAGGGTGGAGAATTTACCGAAGGAAAATGATGCACAATTAAAAGCCAATGTCTATAAGAACTGCCTTGCTATCTTAGGAAATGTTACGACAAAGAAGGCAATGGTCATTCCTTATAACCCACAGCACAAACACCTTTAACTTCGAAATCAGCAGCATTATCACCCCAAAGATCGCCTAATCTCATGGCCCCTACATATTTAGACAAAACTTGTTAATTAGCTGCAGAAACCATGGGCACATATAGCATATAGAAAGAAAACCAAACAGAAACTTATACCGACAACAAAGTAGTTTTGAAAATAAATACACAGGAGGTAAATACCAGTTTCTTTTCTATTCTAAACTGTAAATCTGATTTATGGTGTAAATCCAAGAAGGGTAAATAGAGTCCTTGAGACTCACTGTATACAATTCCACATCTGCACGGAAAGGTTTACATAGCAGAACATGTATACAATATAGAACTCGGTGGAGCTTCATCCTCAAGACCTGCAACATATATTCAGTGTCACGCCTCACTCTCAGATAAACAAATCAAAAGGAGGCATCATATGTACCAATAGCAAGTATTTTTTTCATTCCTAAGATGAGTAGAAAAATACAAATCATTAACATGTTGTGATGAAATATGCACCATCGCTCGCCATGGAGCAAAAAAACTCTCGCAGACATAATAACAAATAAGTAGAGGTCACACGCAATGTTTTGGTTTCCCTAAAACCTTCTCCATTGGGTGAGATTTTTTACTTTCCTAGACAACTATTTTTCTCCATTGTGACATGAACACAAACTATTTCAAGGCGTATGTGGCACTCCTTTTAATACAGCATGGTTACTTTCTCCATCGGGTGAGATTTAAATTTTCTACACAAAATTTCTTTATCCATTGAGAGATGAACACAAACAGTTGCTGCTGGGATCGTAGCAACAACACAATACCAGCGCAAAATATGAGGGGAGATCGAGAGAAGAAGCAGAAACTCACCTGTTTGATGGAGAGGAGAACGAGCCGAGGAGGAGGGGCATAAGCGACGGGTGTGGCGGCGGTGCTGGCCCTGGTTCGTGGTCGAGCCCCATGCTGGTGGACGAGCTGCACCTGCATCCTCCGCCGCGCCGCCGCCGCCGTCGCCGTCCTCCGCCGCTCCCTGCCGCCGTCGCTCCCTGCCGCCACCGCTCGTTCGCCAGCCACCGTCGCCGTCCTCCGCCGCTCCCTGCCGCCGCCGCTCGTCCACCACCGCTCGCTGCCGCCGCCGCCATCTCCCCTGCTCTGCGCCGCCAACTGCTGCGGGGAGCCGCGCACGGACGGACGAGCAGCACAAGATCGAGAGGGAAGGAGCGTCGACGACCGCCAGATGCGCCGCTGCTGCAGGGCGACGACCGGCTTCTGCGCGCTGTTGAGGGGAGGAACCGCTTGTCCTCCGCCTCGCCGCCGCTATGCTCCAGCGCCTCTTCCCGTCGCCATCCTCCAGCGCCTCATCCACGGAGGCAACTTTGCAGGAGGCGGTGGAACTCACGGTAGGAGGAGAGGGGATTGCGGGGAGAGAGACGGCGGCGGCCATGGGAGAAGGGGATTGGAGGAGAGAGGCGTGCGAGGGATAGGCGAGGAGAGACGCGAGAGAGGATTGGGGCAGGGAGGAGGAGGCGCGGGATTGGAGCGGGAGCGGGAGGGCGGCTAGGGTTTTCCCACCGCAGGACGCGGCTTATATATCCCCAGCGCGAAATGACCGTTTTGCCCAGAGCGGCTCCGTCGGAATAACGGCCACTGCCACCGCGCCCGCAGAGACACCGAATTCTCCAGCCACCAGGTCGATGACAGGTGGGACCGGGCACAGTAAAAAAAAAAACAGCGCGATCGGACAGCTGAGATCGACCGTAAATCCTTATCTACGGCCCACATTCGCTGAGCAACGGTGAACGCCCTAGCACCCCCATGATTATACTCTTTAGATTGTGAGGCTCGGTATGAAACGCAAAATATATAGGGCTATTTAAAAATGTTAATAACCGAACCATACTTTCACTTAAATATATAACTTCAACACCTGTTATCGCTTGCAACACTTAGGAACATGTCAAATATTGATACTAAAAGTGTAAATGTGTGGTACTCGAGAAATCGATCCCATGTTCTACTGAACCCTTCCATCCTTTTTGTATTTTGAAATGATATCTTATGTTAATGTTTGTTACGCGGTATAGGTTACCCTAGCACAAGCATAGAAGAAACTAGCATCAGAGCGGAGATATGCATAGATAGCAGCATAGAGAGCTGCACAAAGGCCTCAGGCTACTGCTCATGTTGCACATGGTGAAGCAAGTCAGCCTGTGGATGATCAAGATGATTTTGTCCCTCCAAGAACCAAAAAGGTGAACATGTTTGGTGAGTTCAGATGACCCCACAATGTAGCTTCAGGTTTTCTTCCTTTTATTGTCTATGGCAGTAAAAAAATTCAGGTTTATAGCCTTATGGTCATTGCCAAAGTTCCCAGGTCTAGAACCTTGCTAGACTTCACTATACCCTTCCAGATTTTGCCACTTTGATATTGTAATAGGAATTTTGTTTAATGCAGGACCAAAAGATCAACAAGGACATACTATTTTCGGATATAACCTCTGAACATAGCTAAAGACAGAATATTAGTAGGACATCTAGAAGAGTAGTTAGATGGTTATATTTGGATTCAAGATCGTAAGTTGTGTACTCTTCAGATGATTTTCATATATTTTGACAGTGATTCAAATTTTGAGTCAAAATTGTGAATTGTGTACTCTCTAGATAATTTTTATGTATTCTGGTAGTGATTCAAAAATATATATACAATAAAATGTTTCTTCATGTTGTGTATTTTATTCTATATTTTGTGTCGTTGTATTTCTCTTTTAAATTATATTCTTTGGTTGAGAAAAAATATTGAAGCCCTCAAACAATGCATTCCATAAAATAATACTTAATTTGAAATAAAAGGTTCAATCTTGTTATGTTGTCTAGCAACACATAAAACTGTTGCCATAACAATGTTTTTAGTTTGCAACACTTTGAACATTGATTACCAATGGGTCTATATGTGTTGCATTGTACCCTTACAACAACCAAAAATGCAACATATCTTAATTCATTGGTATAGATGCTAGCAAGGACATTTAGAAATAGATAAATGTGTAGTTATTGGAGGGTCCTCTTGTAATGAAGGAAAACTATGATGTGACAGATGTCGGGGAGAACTCACGTGGTTACTGGAGCCCAAGACAGAGCTCACGAGGCCTGCAACGGAGGTTGAGTTGGAAGCAGGGGAGAACGTCTAGGAGGATCTTGTCCGGTGTTAGAGTATATCACGATTTAGCTATATTTGGTAGTTTATAATTGTAATCCAAGTCTACCTCTAGTAGGTTTCGTAGTCCCCAAGTCTTGTACCCCTTTATATACAGCCCACCGTGACTCATTGTAATCAATCTAGAATCAATCAATATTCCGCAATCCTAAATGGTATCAGAGGGTTTCGTTCCTCAACCTAGGGTTTAGCCACCAAAGCTTCCGCCGCGCCGCCCCCGGGGAGATCAATCTCCGACGGGGGCCGCGCAACTCGTAGATTAGAACGGCCGTCGACCCTTCCGATCGTCGCGCCATAGCTCATAGTAATTTTTCTCTCACCGGTCGCTTGACCGGTGTTTCTTCTTCTTTTGCCGATCATAGATCGGATTGCGTCGCCCACCGCCGCATGTCGTCCTCAACGCCGTCGCTGCTCCAACGACGTCGTCGACTCATCCCGGCAAGTCATCATCACCGCCCGTGCCAAGGACGCTCTGCGCGGCGCCCCAAGGGACGCCTTCACGCGCTGTCGCCGGCGCTCCGTCCGTACGTCGCCACCATGCCGGCTCATCTTCGTCAACATTGAAAGGACAAGGATGTCGCCTAGAGGGGGGCTAATAGGCGATTTAAAACTTTTCTGGTTTAGGCTTGATAAATGCGGAATAAAACTAGGTGTTTAAATTAACAAGCCAACAACCTAAATATACTAGGCTCACCTATGTGCACCAACAACTTATGTAAGCAAGACAAGCAACAAAGTGATAGCAATATATAAGACTTCAAGCAAGAAGGCTATCACAATGTAAAGTGCATAAGTAAAGGGCTCGAGTATAGAAATAACCAAGGGACGCGGAGACGATGATGTATTCCCGAGTTCCTCTTTTTGAGGGGAGTACGTCTCGTTGGAGGGGTGTGAGTATCAAACTCAAGACGCCACAAATGGCCTCACCCTATTCTCCGATGAGCCTCGCCCAAAAGCTCGGTTCACCTTACACTATGGGAATCCTTCAAGGTGGAATCCGGAGCCTTTACAACAATCTTGAGGCACAACCCAAAAAAGTATTGGGAGCTCCCAAGTGACCACAAAAGGTCTCAATCACCACAATGGCGTCAAGGGTCCAAAGACCCAAGAGTAACAAGCTCACAAACTTTCACTTCCACGAATCTTCGTGGAGAGAGCACAAACCGATGCACCAAATGCAATGGCAAGAGCACAAGTGCTCAAATCCTTCACTCTCAAATCCCACCAAAAGCAACTAATGCTTGTGGGGGAGAAGAGAGGAAGAACAAAGAAGAACTCAACAAATGGAACTCCAAGATCTAGATCCAAAGGGTTCCCCTCACTTAGAGGAGAGATGGATTGGTGGAATAATAGATCTAGATCTCCTCTCTCTTTTCCCTCTAATTGGAGGCAAGAATCATGGAGGAATAGAGAGAAAGCAAAGCTTTAAGAGGTCAACAATGGAGGTCAAAGCCGTGCTCAAGAGATGGGAAACCGTTGGAGAAGAAATCCCTATAAATAGGTTCCGCGAAAATCTGACCGTTATGTGCAGTTTCCGTGCCCGGCGGTACAACCTTTGTAACAGCGGTACTACCGTCGCTGGTATCTGGGCGGTAACCAGTGCACCACAGAACCCAGTGGCCGCGGTACCTCAGGGAGGTACCGTTGCGCTCCAGGCCAGCAGTACTACCGCGGATCTGCCAGTACTACCGATGGACCCCTTCAAACTAATTCGAAGAGTCCCAGCGGTAGAACGAGGCAGCTACCACCGGGGTACCGTAGGGGATACAGAAGAAAAATGGAGTCTAGTGGTACCTCTGGCGCTACCACCAGCGGTAGTACCGCTGCCTGGAAGCAGCGGTACCTCTGCGGTACTACCGCCCGGGGAAGCACCTAGAGTGCTGCAGCAGTATTGCTCCCAGCGGGAGCGGTACTACCGCTGCACTCACGGTACTACCGCCAGAAAGGAATTCTGCCTAGCACTAGAAATGTCATAACAAAAGCAAGGAAACTCCAAACGATATGAGACCAACGAGGTTGGAAAGATAATGACGCAAGCTTTTGTCATATCTTTCCAACTTGTTATGTCACGGTACTACCGCTGCACTCACGGTACTACCGCCAGACGGGAATTCTGCCTAACACTAGAACTGTCATAACAAAAGCAAGGAAACTCCAAACGATTTGAGACCAACGAGGTTGGAAAGATATGAGACCGCACTTCACAGGGCCCTCTGATGTCTACGCACGCTTCTATTCTTGTAGACAGTGTTGGGCCTCCAAGTGCAGAGGTTTATAGAACAGCAGCAAGTTTCCCTTAAGTGAATCACCCAAGGTTTATCGAACTCAGGGAGGTAGAGGTCAAAGATATCCCTCTCAAGCAACCCTGCAATTAAGATACAAGAAGTCTCTTGTGTCCCCAACACACCTAATACACTTGTCAGATGTATAGGTGCACTAGTTCGGCGAAAAGATAGTGAAATACAAGTAATATGGATGATTATAAGTAGTAATTGCAATCTGAAATAAAAATGGCAGCAAGCAAACATGTAGCAGAACTGGTTGTAAACGGTGTTTCAATGCTTAGAAACAAGGCCTAGGGATCATACTTTCACTAGTGGACACTCTCAACAATAATAATATAATTGAATACATAGATATTTCCTCTTCACTATGCTACTCTGAGTTATTCTCTCGTTGGATAACGAACACCAATCCACTACGTAGGGCTATAACAGCACACCTTAAAGTCGCATTCCACATCTAGGGAACCCCACACTGTCAACTTGAGCGCCCTAAATAGTACTAGACAAACACCACAATTTCATAGAGACATCCAACGCAAATAATAACTCATGATAAGTATTCCTGTTATCTTTAGCCTAAGAGCCACACACGGGGCGCACACTGTCAACTTCGCACCGTGGGACAAAGGTGACTCCGGAGATTACATTAATAAAACCACTTGAGTATCATATAAGATAATGAAGAGTAACATCTATGGATTCAACTAGATTACAAAGCTCATGATCACATAAAGATCACACCATGGGAGAGAGAGATAAACCACATAGCTACCGGTAGAGCCCGCAGCCCCGATGAAGAACTACTCCCTCCTCATCATGGGAGACAGCAACGACGATGATGGAGGCGGTGGCGTCGATGGAGATAGCTCCGGGGGCAATTCCCCGTCCCGGCAAGGTGCCGAAATAGAGACTTCTGTCCCCCGAATTAGGGTTTTTGGTGGCGGCGGAGCTCTGGAAGTTTTCTGGGGAAATCGTCGATTCTTTCGTGAGTTTTAGGTCAGGGGCAATATATAGTCCAAAGGGCGTCGCGAGGCAGTGCACGAGGAGGCGACACCACCCCTGGGCGCCGGTGGGCCCTTGGCCACGCCGAGCCCACGTGTGGAGCCCTCGTGGCTCCACTTCGTCTCTCCTTCGGACTCCAGGTGTCTTCTGATAAAAAAGGGGCCTCCGTAAATTTTCGTCCAATTCCGAGAATATTTCCAGACTAGCTTTTCTGGAATACAAAAACAGCAGAAAACAGGAACCGGCGCTTCGGCATCTTGATAATAGGTTAGTCCCAGAAAATGTATAAAAATGATATAAAGTGTATATAAAACATGTAGCAATTGATATAAAACATGCATGGAACATCAAAAATTATAGATATGTTTGAGACGTATCACCCTCCCTCAAGAAGAAGCTGCTGCCACGCATCTCCCGCCCACATTTTCAGCTTTTGAGCGGTCCTCCCGCCAAGACCTAAGCACGCGCCTCTCGTGTGACCGCTGATACGTCCATTTTGCATCACTATTTTATATCTACATTTACTGCTATTCATTGATATATTTCATATTTAGAGATGATACTTATGTTATTTTACCTATTTTGCATGTTTCATGATTATTGGAGAATAAATCACCGGAGTCAGGATTCTGCTGGAAAAAGCACCGTCAAGACACCATATTTCTGAATATCAACAATTGACGGAAAATATCCAGAAGTCCCTATTTTCACAGATGCCGGAGGCAGCCAAAAGGGGGGCCAAGGTGGGCCACCATGGGCTCTCACCATGTGGTGGCGCGGCCCCCTTGGCTGGCGCGCCGCCATGTGGTGAGGAGGCCCTGTCCCACCTCTGCCGGTGCCCCTTCGCGTACTTCATCCCCTGGAAACCCTAAGCTCGGGGGGATAATCGAGGAAATATTCCGCCGCCTCCACGAGGCGGAAAACACCAGAGAGAGAAAAGCTCTCCGGCAGGGGAGAAAACTGCCGGGGAAATTCCTTCCCGGAGGGGGGAAATCATCGCCATCGTCACCGTCATCGAGCTGGACTTCATTGGGATCATCATCATCATCTCCACCGCTCCACTCCGTTCCGCTGTAACATCTAGGGTTGAATCTTGTCTAGTTCATAGGGGAAACTTTCCCGGTGTTGATTACTCCTTGTGGTTGATGCTATTAAGTGAAACCGTTGAATTAAGGTTTATGTCCAGATTGTTATTCATCATTATATCACCTCTGATCATGATCTATATGATGTCTTGTGAGTAGTTCGTTTAGTTCTTGAGGACATGGGAGAAGTCTAGATGTTAGTAGTGAACTATGTTGAGTAATATTTAATGGTTTGATATTTAAGTTGTGGTGTTATTCTTCTAGTGGTGTCATGTGAACGTCGACTACATGATACTTCACCTTTATGGGCCTAGGGGAATGCATTGTGTATTCGTTTGCCAATTGTGGGGTTGCCGGAGTGACAGCAACCTGAACCCCCGTTGGTATATCGATGCATGAGGGATAGCAGGATCTCAGAGTTTAAGGCTGTGGTTAGATTTATCTTAATTACTCTCTTATATTTGCGGATGCTTATGAGGGGTATAATCACAAGTATGTATTAGTCCTAGGAAGGGCGGTGCATTAGCATAGGTTCACCCACACAACACTTATCAAAACAATGAAGATTAATCAGCTATATGAAGCGAAAGCACTTGACTAAATTCCCGTGTGTCCTCAAGAACGTTTGGTCATCATAAGTAAACCTACCGGCTTGTCCTTTGCTGTAGAAAGGATTGGGCCACTCGCTGCAATTATTATTACTGCATTTTATTTACTTGTATTTTATTTATCTGCAATATCAAAAACTCCTAAAAACTTGTCTGTGAGCATTTACAGTGAATCCTTTATCGAAACCTTGTCAACACCTTCTGCTCCTCGTTGGGTTCGACACTCTTATTTATCGAAAGTACTACGATACACCCCCTATACTTGTGGGTCATCAAGACTATTTTCTGGCGCCGTTGCCGGGGAGTGAAGCGCTATTGGTAAGTGGAATTGGTAAGGGAAACTTTTACTGTACGTGCTGTTTTTACTTTTGCCTGCTGCTTTATTTCATTTTGGAGAGATCTCCGATTGAATTCCTATTTGGAAAAACTACTACCACTGCTAAGGTAGTAGATGAGGCGCCAGAGGTGCAGGTAATTCCATATAAGATACCTATGAAAATTATTGAACGTGTTACGAATAACCGCTATGAAGGAGATGGAACTGTCCATCCTGGAGATCATTTGTTGTTTTTACATGAATTATGCGAGTTGTTCAAGTGTGCAGGTATTTCAATGGATGAAGTTAAAAAGAAATTATTCTCTATATCGTTGGCTGGCAGAGCTGCACATTGGTATAAACTGCTGAAGAATGGCCGCTCTCTTGGTTGGGAGGAAATTGTACCCTCTTTTATTCTAAATTTTATCCTCCAAGTGAAATTCACCAAGATCGGAACCTTATATATAATTCTGGCCTCATGATGGAGAAAGTATTGCCCAAGCGTGGGGGAGATTGAAGTCATTAATGCTCAAATGTCCCATTCATGAGCTTCCTGGTAATGTCATTATTGATAACTTCTATGCAAGGCTCTCTTTTCAAGATAAAACCTTGTTGGATACTGCTTGTTCTGGATCATTTACACGTAATAAAGAAGAGTTTAAATGGGACCTTCTTGATCGGATCCAGGAGAATACTGAAGGATGGGAGAACGACAAAGGTAGAAAGTCAGGTATAAATTATGATTATGAATGCATTAAATCTTTTATGGGAACTGAAGATTTTCATAATGTTAGTGCTGTTTATGGTCTTGATTCTCAAATTGTTGCAAACTGTTTTAAGGCCTTTGCCTCTTATCTTGATATTCCTAAAAAGGAGTGGAACAAGTTTCATGCGCCTTATAAAGATAAAATTAGCTCTGTTCCTGCTAGAAGTGTTGAAGTTCATACTGTTGATCATATTGTGCCTGAACCTTATATTGAAAAAATTCCTTTTCCTGTTAAAGTAAAGGAACATTCTATTATAGCTAGTGTGGTTAATAAAAGTGCAAAGAAACCTGTAGAACCTGATGAGCAAATAACTGTTGAACCTGCTGTAGCGATAATTAAAGATCTTGTAACCGAAAGTGTAGAAGATGGGCACATCATCTTTTGTGAAGATGCTTCTAATATTGTTTCACATCCTAGTAAATCTAGGAAAACTAGTGTTCCTGTGCTTTCTGTTAGAATAGGTGATCATTGCTATTATGGTTTATGTGATATTGGTGTGAGTTCCAGTGCTATTCCTTATGAGCTTTACAGGGAAATCATGCATGAAATTGGTTCTTGTGAACTTGAAGAAATTGATGTGGTTATTCAGCTTGCTAACAGGGAAACTATCTCTCCAATTGGTATTGTTAGAGATGTGGAAGTTTTATGTGGTAAGACTAAATATCCTGCTGATTTTCTAGTACTTGGTTCGGCTGCTAGTAAAACTTGTCCTATCATTTTTGGTAGACCTTTTCTGAATACTTGTGGTGCTGTTATAGATTGTAAGAAAGAGAAAATTATTACCAAATTTGCTGGTGAATCTTATGAGTTCAATTTCTCTAAATTTGCTAAAACTCCTTATGAAACTGAATTGCCTAATGAAGATTTTAGAGTTGAACAGCTTGCATCTATTGCTCTTGCTCCTAACGATCCTTTGCAGCAACACCTGGAGGATCATGAAAGTGAAGTCTTTATGGAAGAAAGGAATGAGCTTGATGAAATATTTATTCGTCAACCCATACTTAAACATAATTTACCGGTTGAAGATTTGGGTACCACGCCACCACCCAAAGAGGATCCTGTTTTCGATTTAAAACCTTTACCTGATAATCTCAAATATGCTCATATTGATGATAAGAAAACATATCCTGTTATTATTAGTTCTAAACTTTCAGGTATTGAAGAAGAAAGATTATTGGAGGTATTAAGGAAACACCGAGGAGCTATTGGATATACTCTTGATGATTTAAAAGGGATTTCTCCCACTATTTGCCAACACGCCATCAATATGGAAGATGATGCAAAACCTGTTGTTGAACATCAACGTCGTCTAATTCCTAAAATGAAGGATGTGGTAAGAAATGAGGTATTAAAACTCCTTGAAGCTGGTATTATTTATCCTATTGCTGATAGTAAATGGGTAAGTCCTGTGCATTGTGTTCCTAAGAAAGGAGGAATTACTGTTGTGCCAAATGATAATGATGAGCTTATTCCTCAAAGAGTAGTTGTAGGATATAGAATGTGCATTGATTTTCGAAAAGTTAATAAAGTCACTAAGAAGGATCATTACCCTTTACCTTTCATTGATCAAATGTTAGAAAGGTTATCTAAGAACACTCATTTTTTTTTCTTGATGGATATTCTGGGTTTTCACAAATTGCTGTTAGAGCTAAAGATCAAGAGAAAACTACTTTCACTTGTCCTTATGGAACTTATGCTTATAGGCGTATGCCTTTCGGTTTATGTAATGCTCCTGCTACTTTTCAAAGATGCATGTCTGCTATTTTTCATGGTTTTTGTGAAAAGATTGTGGAAGTATTCATGGATGATTTTTCTGTCTATGGAAATTCTTTTGATAACTGCTGCGAAACCTTGATAAAGTTTTGCAGAGATGTGAGGAAACTAACCTTGTTCTTAATTGGGAGAAGTGTCACTTTATGGTTAATGAAGGAATTGTTCTGGGACATAAAATTTCTGAAAAAGGTATTGAAGTTGATAGGGCTAAAGTTGAAGCAATCGAGAAAATGCCCTATCCCAGGGATGTTAAAGGTATTCGTAGTATTCTTGGTCATGCTGGTTTCTATAGAAGGTTTATTAAAGATTTTTCTAAAATTTCAAAGCCCTTACTAATCTTCTCCAAAAAGATGTACCTTTTGTTTTTGATGATGATTGTAAGGAAGCTTTTGAAACTCTGAAAAAGGCTTTAATTACTGCTCCTGTTGTTGAACCACCTGATTGGAATTTACCTTTTGAAATTATGTGTGACGCTAGTGATTTTGCTGTAGGTGCTGTTCTTGGACAGCGAGTAGATAAGAAATTGAATGTTATTCATTATGCTAGTAAGACTCTTGATTCTGCTCAAAAGAATTATGCTACTACTGAAAAAGAGTTCTTAGCTGTAGTTTTTGCTTGTGACAAGTTTAGACCTTATATTGTTGATTCAAAAGTCACTATTCATACTGATCATGCTGCTATTAAGTACCTTATGGAAAAGAAAGACGCTAAGCCTAGGCTTATTAGATGGGTGCTTCTTTTACAAGAGTTTGACTTGCATATTGTAGATAGGAAAGGTGCTGAAAATCCTGTTGCTGATAATTTATCTAGATTGGAAAACATTGCTTATGATCCTATACCTGTTAATGATAGTTTTCCAAATGAGCAATTGGCTGCAATAAAGGTGAGCTCGCGAGATAGTCCTTGGTATGCTGATTACGCTAACTTTATTGTTTCCAAGTACTTGCCTCCAACCTTTTCAGCTCAGCAAAGAAGGAAATTCTTTTATGACTTGAGGCATTATTTTTGGGATGACCCACACTTATATAAAGAAGGAGTGGATGGTATTATGCGAAGATGTGTCCTGAATATGAACAACAAGAGATATTGAGAAAATGTCATGGTAGTGCTTATGGAGGACATCACGCTGGAGATAGAACTGCACAAAAGGTTCTACAATCAGGTTTTTATTGGCCTACTCTCTTTAAAGATGCAAGGAAGTTTATTTTATCCTGTGATGAATGCCAAAGAGTTGGTAATATCTCTAGACGCAATGAAATGCCTATGAATTATTCTCTTGTTATTGAACCATTTGATTGTTGGGGATTCGACTTCATGGGTCCTTTCCCTCCTTCAGAAGGTAATACTCATATACTTGTTGCTGTTGATTATGTTACTAAATGGGTAGAAGCCATACCTACAAAAAGTGCTGATGGTGAGACCTCTTTAAAAATGCTTTTAGATGTTATTTTCCCTAGGTTTGGTGTACCTAGATATCTTATGACTGATGGAGGTTCTCATTTTATTCATGGTGGTTTTAGAAAGACCCTTGCTAAATATGGTGTTAATCATAGAATTGCTTCGGCTTATCATCCCCAAACAAGTGGGCAAGTAGAATTATCAAATAGAGAAATTAAATCTATCTTGCAAAAGACTGTTAATAAGTCTAGGAAAAATTGGGCTAGTAAGTTAACTGATGCTTTATGGGCTTATAGAACTGCTTATAAAAACCCTATGGGTATGTCTCCTTATAAAATGGTTTATGGAAAAGCTTGCCATTTGCCTTTAGAACTAGAACACAAAGCTTATTGGGCAGTGAGAGAACTTAATAGAGATTTTAAACTTGCTGGTAAGAAAAGGTTGCTTCAATTAAGTTCTTTAGATGAATGGAGAAGTGAAGCTTATGAAAATGCTAGACTTTTTAAAGAGAAAGTTAAGAAATGGCATGATAGGAGAATTATTAAGAGAGAATTCAATGTTGGTGAGAAAGTTCTATTGTATAGGTCTCGTCTCAGATTTTTTGCAGGAAAATTACTCTCAAAATGGGAAGGACCTTTTGTTATTGTGGAGGTGTATCGTTCAGGTGCAATAAAGATTGCCTCATTGAAAGATGACTCTACACAAGTGGTGAATGGACAAAGACTCAAACACTATATTTCTGGAGATTCTTATAATGAAGATGTTGATGTTATTCGAGTGGTAACTCCGGAAACTTTTATTAAAATGCAAATTGAGGGAACTGCAGAGTCTGATTTCGAATAGGTAACAGTTTCGGTAAGAAAACGTCCACGTTTAACTTTCCAAAAGTTATTTTTGTTATTTTTATTAAATATGGAAAATTACGAGATCGAAACGGGGAAGAAACGGTGCCCGAGGGCACCTCACCACGTCGTGGCGCGGGCCCACCCCTGGCCGCGCCACCACATGGTGAGGGCTCCTCGGAGCCTGTCTCTTTCGCGTACCTTCCTTTTGTCGTAAAACTTTTTGCTATATAATCCCCCAGATCCCCCGAGGTCCGTATATCGTCTTTTCATCGAGTTTTTGTTTCGACCTGTTTCTGCTCAGATGTCATCCCAGGGTTCATCTTCAGAGGATTACGTGCTGCGACGTCGACGTGAGCTCCTCCGCGATCTTGATCAGGGGACCTTCGTTGGATGGGTAGAGGAAGAAAAGATCACAGCTAGGCGTGAGGACATGGATCAGAGCGTCAAGGAGGAAGTGAAGAAGATATCATCAAGCAAGGAGGGACAGGCGGCTGCAAGATCAAAGACACGCAAGCCTACTTTTGTGGGATCCATTAACCCTGGACGTGCTTTTTCTCATAATGTGCAGGGACCAATACCACCTGTCCCAGACCTCAGCTCTTTTCCTGCAGTGGAGGAAGCTCTTCGGGTCACCGATGAGTTTTGTGATCAATATCGTGTTCTGAGGATGGAGGTGGAAATACTTCAGGAGGAGAACAACAGACTTCGCGGAATGTTGGAGCGCTTCCTCACTCCCATCATGGTTGTTCCACCATCACCACCGAAGGAGTAATTCGTCATTGGTATTGGCATCCCCTTGGCTTGTTCCAAGCTTGGGGGGAGTGCCGCGGTATCACACCACTATCTTTTACCTTTTACTTTTTAATAGAGTCGTATCATGAGTAGGGAAGTTATCATATAGGATGGTTTGCAGTGTGGAAGTATCTCTCCTTTAGTTGGTCGTCTATGTATCCCTTGGTGTGAGTTACCGTTATGGAATATTAATGAGAAGTTTTATCATTTACTTTCTGCACATCTTATTTTAGTTTGCAATTTCTGTTATATGAATGATCTTGTTGTTAGTATTGGCATCACTTTGGGAGCATTAAGTAAATCTATTTGGTTTTGGCAAACTTAGCATTGGTCAGTAGCAACAATACTTTGAGACTTAAGTAGAAAAGAGGGAAGTGCATGTAGATATATTATTTCGTTATCTTTCTTTCTTCTTGGCTAATAAGCTTAGTATTCTCAAGTTAAAATTATTTGTGCTTCCAAGGAAGATTGCATGATTGTTTTTATTACATGTATATTTGTTTGCATCCCTCAACTCTTATGCTTGCTACCCAGCCTTGCTAGCCAAAAACCTGTACTGAGAGGGAATGCTTCTCGTGCATCCAAACCTTGAACCAAAACCCATGCCATTTGTGTCCACCAAAACTACCTATTATGTGGTATTTTCGCGCCACTCCAAGTAAATACTTCATGTGCTACCTTTAAACTATTCAAAACTTTATTACTCCTTATTTTGTGTCACTGTTTATTAGCTCATGAGGGTTATGTAGAGTTTCTCTATCACTCTTGTCAGACAGACTTTCACCATTGGACTAGTGGCATATACATCCGCTTATCCATTAATATTGCAAAAAGAGCTGGCAAATGGGGTGCCCAGTCCCAAATTAATTATAATTATAACTTTTAACTCTCTTCACATGTTTTGCCCTGATTTATCATCAAGCAATCTAAAGAGGTTAATCATTCAAATAGACACTCCTCCATGGTATGTGATTGTTGGAAGGCACCCGAGGATTCGGTTAGCCATGGCTTGTGTAAGCAAAGGTTGGGAGGAGTGTCATACAAATATAAAGTACATGTGTAAACAAAAGAGAGGAGGGATGATCTGCCCTTGGGTAGAAATAACGTCCTTCATGGGAGCCGCTCTTGAAAGTCTGGTTGACAAGGGGATAGTGTTTTCTCTACTGCGATTCGTTGACAACGACATACATAGCGCAAACCTATATTTTTTATACTCTCTATATGATTTCAAAACTTGAAAAGCTCTAGCACATGATTTAATCTCTGCTTCCCTCTGCGAAGGGCCTATCTCTTACTTTAATGTTGAGTCAGTAAACCTATTTCCCTCCTATCTCAAGCAAGCATTTGAGTTGTTGTGATTCAATCATCTATATGTTGATATTTACAATCATGTCTTTTATCCTTCCTTGTTTAGCACAATGCTTTTATCTGAATGGATACAACTTTGAAAGTTATCAATGACTGTAAGGAGACTGTTATAGTTGAGCATGTAAGTTCTGCAATATAAGCTCTATATAAAGACTCTGATCGAAAGATAAGTATAATCTGTTAATTGTTCTCTGACCAAGAACAAACTTTGCCATCACCAATTATGATTTTCTCTAGGCACCTTTATTTGTGACTTCCTTTACTTGTTTCAAGTTAAGTTATATGATAGGAAGTTGTTTTCTAAGATGACTTGTGTGATTATAAATGTGATGCTTCTTGTCCGTATTTTATTTATCGACACTTCACTCCATAAACATGTGGTCTTGTTTACTGAGTTCAGCTTTCGCTTGGGAAAAAGCGAGGTCTAAGCTTGGGGGGAGTTGATACGTCCATTTTGCATCACTATTTTATATCATAATTTACTGCTATTCATCGATATATTTCATATTTAGAGATGATACTTATGTTATTTTACCTATTTTGCATGTTTCATGATTATTGGAGAATAAATCACCGGAGTCAGGATTCTGCTGGAAAAAGCATCGTCAAGACACCATATTTCTGAATATCAACAATTGACGGAAAATATCCAGAAGTCCCTATTTTCACAGATGCCGGAGGCAGCCAAAAGGGGGGGGCCAAGGTGGGCCACCATGGGCTCTCACCATGTGGTGGCGCGGCCCCCTTGGCTGGCGCGCCGCCATGTGGTGAGGAGGCCCTGGCCCACCTCTGCCGGTGCCCCTTTCGCGTACTTCATCCCCTGGAAACCCTAAGCTCGGGGGGATCATCGAGGAAATATTCCGTCGCCTCCACGAGGCGGAAAACACCAGAGAAAAGCTCTCCGGCAGGGGAGAAAACTGCCGGGGAAATTCCTTCCCGGAGGGGGGAAATCATCGCCATCGTCACCGTCATCGAGCTGGACTTCATTGGGATCATCATCATCTCCACCGCCGACACCATCATCTCCACCGCTCCACTCCGTTCCGCTGTAACATCTAGGGTTGAATCTTGTCTAGTTCATAGGGGAAACTTTCCCGGTGTTGATTACTCCTTGTGGTTGATGCTATTAAGTGAAACCGTTGAATTAAGGTTTATGTCCAGATTGTTATTCATCATTATATCACCTCTGATCATGATCCATATGATGTCTTGTGAGTAGTTCGTTTAGTTCTTGAGGACATGGGAGAAGTCTAGATGTTAGTAGTGAACTATGTTGAGTAATATTTAATGGTTTGATATTTAAGTTGTGGTGTTATTCTTCTAGTGGTGTCATGTGAACGTCGACTACATGATACTTCACCTTTATGGGCCTAGGGGAATGCATTGTGTATTCGTTTGCCAATTGTGGGGTTGCCGGAGTGACAGCAACCTGAACCCCCGTTGGTATATCGATGCATGAGGGATAGCAGGATCTCAGAGTTTAAGGCTGTGGTTAGATTTATCTTAATTACTCTCTTATATTTGCGGATGCTTATGAGGGGTATAATCACAAGTATGTATTAGTCCTAGGAAGGGCGGTGCATTAGCATAGGTTCACCCACACAACACTTATCAAAACAATGAAGATTAATCAGCTATATGAAGCGAAAGCACTTGACTAAATTCCCGTGTGTCCTCAAGAACGTTTGGTCATCATAAGTAAACCTACCGGCTTGTCCTTTGTTGTAGAAAGGATTGGGCCACTCGCTGCAATTATTATTACTGCATTTTATTTACTTGTATTTTATTTTTCTGCAATATCAAAAACTCATAAAAACTTGTCTGTGAGCATTTACAGTGAATCCTTGATCGAAACCGCTTGTCAACACCTTCTGCTCCTCGTTGGGTTCGACACTCTTATTTATCGAAAGTACTATGATACACCCCCTATACTTGTGGGTCATCAACCGCCTGTGGTGACCCCATGTGCTATAAAGGGAGGGCCAAGGTAACCGAGAGGAGGGGCGGAACTCAGACACTCAGAGCAAGGGCTAGGCCGTAGAGAGAGAGAGAGAGAGAGAGAGAGAGAGAGAGAGAGAGAGAGAGAGAGAGAGAGAGAGAGGGAGAGAGGAGATGGAAGAGTGTTGATCTTTCCAAGGAAGGGTCTGCTCTCCTTCTTCCTCCTAGCATCAGCGGGCAGTCGACCCGGGAACCACCTCTATAGACACAACCATGGTAAACTCTATTCATACATGCAGGAGTAGGGTGTTACGCTTCTGAGCGGCCTGAATTGTGGTGTCCTTCTTACTGTGTCGCGCTCATGTGTTGATCATTCCTGGAAGCCGATCGAAACCTCCTAGCGCCCCTTTACAGAATCTACAAAGGGGGTACCTTGTACTCCCGGTGTACGTGATCTACGACACGACAAACATACTAAATCATTTCTTCAGAATTACCACAATAGAAAGAACACACACTATCCCAAGTCCAATCTTCAAAAGAAATGCCACTTCTCTCACAGCATCTACCAATGCACTAATGTTCTCCACAAGCATCCCCTCCTTAGCTGCTGCTCGTCCTGTGACTGACACTCCTCCTCCTTCCTTAGGGTTTACTCTTCCCTCCTATCCTCAGCCCATCCCAGTGCATCAATAGCAACATCTCCTCGTCGATAATTGTGCTCAACCAAATAACCAACATATTCTACTTCCCAATGCAAGAAATCGCAACCGTGCTGTCAAATTCAAACTAAATGAGAGACCAAAATGAGTACTTTGCCCTGGGTAAACAATTTAACAAAAAAACTCAAAATTTCAGGAAACACACAAGAATACATTTGAGCTCAGAGACTTACGCATGCTTCTGGCACTAGTAGAATGTCCAGCCGTCGTGCTCCGCCATCCCTGACACGTACTGCTTCACCGTCCTACCGCAGTCGAGCAGTGTATGATGGAAATGTATGGACACTGGCGACGGAGAAAAAACTGCTGGAGTTAACGCTTGCCATGGAGACAAAGCTCCAGCGAAACACCTCGTTCTTCAGTGACAACGGGCTGCAGCGGGGAATTTAGAGATTTGAGAGAGGGGAGAGGATTTCAATGTGGCTCAGACTAATGTAATCGAGGACAATTTTGCACATAGCCCCCTCCTGCACGTGGGCCCTCTTCTAGTTGACTCTTGCCTATCCTGACATGCGGATCCCACGAATGCATGCCACGTCAACCAATACAACGCTGAAACGTGCCGAGTGACCGTATTTGGGCCTCCAACTCATTTTCTGTTACCGTAAAATATGATGTTCTAAGAGCATCTCTAGCAGAGCCCGCAAAACGCGCAAACCCGCAAAATAACCGCCGGATACGGATTCGAAACCGCAAAAACGCAAAGAACAGAACCCTCAAAACTCCCCGACCCGTAAAAGTTTTTGAGGGGGCCCGTGAATCCGGCCCTCGGAACGGTTAATTCGCAGATTTCGCCGCCGAACCGAGGAGGCCCTGTATATGGTCAAAACGGTTGGCGGGAGGGAGTATTCACCACGCGTCTCATCCCCATCTCGCCGCCTCCGCCGCCAGCGCCGCCGCCTTCGATTCGCCCCTTTCCCCGGCCGCATCTGCAGGCGCCCCGCCGCACGCGAGTCGCCCCGTCCGCGGACGTACCCTGCCACCGGTTTCTGGCTCGCCCCGTCCGTGGAGAAGCCTCTGCGGCCAAATCTGCGCCGCCGCCGCTGATCTGTCGGTGAGTCCATCTCCGGTCGATTTCATTTTGTTTTTGGACGGAGTAATCCGGTAGTGATTATGCGGCACCCGTTTCAGATGGAGTTGAGCCCGGAGGAAGAGTTCTTGCTCTCTGATTCGTCCTCCTCCGACGACTCCGACGTGGAGACCCTGTTTGAAAGCCGGCGGCAACAAATGGTGGTCGCCGTGCTCGCCGTCAAGGAGTTCGAGGACCGGTATTCAAAGCAGCGGCAAGAATCCAAGGTTGGCCGCGCACACACCCAGCTGCAGCTAGACCTAGTTGAACACGTCTGGCAGCGGCATGGGCAGTAGCCATTTTTTTAATTCATTTGAACCATGTTTGATTCAAACAATATTTTTATTCTACAACATTTCTTGTATTGAATTATTGTTTAATTCGTGTGATTCAAACTTTTATTGTAATAAACTATTGATGAGGATTCATAATGTACTATTGTTGTAATAAGAATATTTATAATTTAGTTCTTATTTATTTGTTATTCCATTTTTATGATATTCATGTCTACTTCATGTTTTGCATATACAGTTTCTGAACGAGGCGCGGCGGAAGTTTTCTGTTTTGAGGTTCGGCTTTACGGTTTCTGCTCCACCGCGACTCGTTTCGAGCCAAAAAACGCGCGTTCCGCGACTCTCAAAACTGTTTTGCGGGTCCGCGTTTTACGGGCTCTACTAGAGATGCTCTAAATAATGTGACCAAAGTGATGCATACGAGCACGGTGCTCCACGAGCACCAAAGCGCACTCCAAATGTAAGTATGTAACTAGGAACTCGATGAGAATGAAAAAAAGCTAGATACACAGATGTGCCCAGTTCTACATGTACGCACATACGAGCCGGCTCGATCGATTGGTTCCTATCGTCCGTATCACATACATACATACGTGAGAAGGTGATCAATCATGCCGCGCTTCCAGTACACACGCGCGCTAAAAGGCGAAGGGGCCCTGCTGGCTTCCTAAAGCCACTCGGCCGGCGTGCAGGAGAACCCGGCAACCCGCACTTAGCTCCCAAACCACGCCAGGGAAAAGGAGAACTTATGCTCAAAAGGCATGCATAATAGTGTTGATGTATCTCACTTTAGTCGACTATTAGCCCTGTGAAAAGCATTTCGACTACAATAATACAATTCGATTGAGTTCTGTGCAAGGGCGTTGTCGCGAGGGGGACAGAAACCGCAGCAGACGACAGTAAACGATACGAATCTACTTAATTAAGCGCTCATGTGTACAGGTTATAGTAGTACTATACTACTGCTGGTTAGTGTGGCTTGAAGGTTAGTGCCAAATGATGACACCTCGTTAGAGAGAGCAGTGCGGAGGCTACTACAACCGCATGGATAGTGATGTAACGGGGGATGTGTCGGCTCCGCCCAGCCGGGAGAGGGAAGGGGAAGGCTAGCGTGCGTTGGAGAAAGCATGCAAGTTAGCGTAGCACGGAGACCACCGTGCGTGCGCACGGCCGCGAGCGTTTGGTAACCTATCAGGGTCGATCGGGTTTAGCTTCCAACTTGCTGCATCCATGTATATTCAGAGTTTCAGAACATAGCTTTCCAGAGGGCCTGTAACGGTTGTGCCGCGCTATAGCTTGTGGTCTTCTACTCCAAGTATGCAACTGCAACCGCCATTCATATGCACTTCCAGCCTTCAAGGCAGATGTTCCGGAAGAATGAGAAGAATGCATGCTCGCTATATTTTTGTCGTGGTGCTGATACAACAGTGCTAATGCACTTGTTGGCCACTTGCCACCTGTATGAGTAAAAATGAAGCCATGCATGTTGGATTGAGATGATATATACGTATGTAACATTTTGAACAATGCATGCTTCTTTTCCAAGTCTTCTGCCCAAGTTACCTCAACAAGGTAGGCAGCTTTTCCCTTCCAGTCGAGCTGCGGGAGTGGTTAAAAGACACCGTTTTCACCCACAAAGAGGGAACAAAACTCGGCGCCAAAAAGAGAGAGACAGTGACATAATATGTTGACAACATGTGTCCTCTTCCTTTTCTACCCGGTTCATTTCTTCAAGGGAACTCCAATTTAGTACCCAGGGGCGACGACGACAACTGCTGCGTCCAGTACTCCCATACTACCAGTTGACGTTGATTATTTCAGAGGCTATATAGTGGACAGAGAAAGGCAGAACAACGAGATAGCTAGTATACGTATGTATATATACATAGCCTTACGAATTTCTTACCGACACTAAGACTACGTTGTAGTATGCAGGATTGACGCATGACATGTAAAAGGAATCGATCGATGGCCCGTTGATAATTAACAAGTTGTTAACACAAGTGCATGTCTCTATACATTGTGGGGTGAAAAGATCACGCAGGATTCTCTTCTACCCGGCCTAGAGCTTGATCTTGACATGCCTCCTCTAGAAAGGAAAGTAAAAGGTCGAATACGAGAGCAAAAAAGAGTAGGAGCTACTAGCGGACACAGTGTGCATCATTGTGGCTCCTCTTTGAAGTTATGCAAGCCCGAAGCTAACTGCTAAGTGGCTGCATTACACATCACATTACGCACGCACATCGGTCTCGACCGCTAAGAGTAACCGGTACCGCGAGTTAGATCGAGGCAGTTGCCATCACAAAAAGATGGCGTGATGTGCACTTGCCTTGCATGAGTAACTTGCATGATTGAGCCCTGTTCGCTCAAGCCATGCAAACCAAACCGGTGCACTAATTAATTCCTCCCCCACCTAATTTAGCCCGCCTTTTTCATTAGAGGGGCCGGACGGGCCAGTACACTAGTGGTACTGTTGCTTTCACTTCTCTTTCTTCCTCTCACGGCACACTGACAGGATGCATTGAGCTAATACACTGCTAAGAAGCTACGGCTGTGGGGGTTAAGAAGCTGAAGCAAGCAACATATAGAGTACTGTCCTGTTTCTCCCTGGGACAGACGTGTCTGGAGTGCAGAGAGTTTTGGTAGTACTAGGGTTGTCTCAGCATGAGGAATACGCCGTACGTACGTGCAGTTTGCTGGATTCATCCTCTTGTTCATAACAGGTTTGTTATAGATTCATGTGTTTCTTTTTCCCTTGATTCAACAACCATTCGATCAATCCAGGAATAGCATCGGATTCGTGCGCTTGCTGAGTCAATACTGATCGATGATTCCGGCGATTCCTTTTCCTACCGGTCTTGAATTCCTGGGCATGCACAATCTAGCTAGTGTACTACCAAAGTCTTGTCCTGCATGCGCGTCACGGCATCAGTCATTTTAGTTTTTCTTTAACGGGCAACTTTACCTTTTTTATTAATTAAGAGGAAGTTAAAGGTTTATACAAAAACAACATAGGGATGGGTCAAACAAAAGCCAATTGTAGCGTACCTGCACTTAGAAATTGGCAAGGTACCTGTGTATAGTGCAAACCCCTGGATCGATTCATCTGCACACACAGTCTAAGATGAAATATCACAACATTGTATCAATTATTACACGTGGATCCAGTACTTAGGAAAATATCCTTTACAAATTGCATAGCACGAAGCTAGCTTTGAAAGAGTAAAGCAGCGGAAATTTATTCTTCATGGAGTCTCCATCATCTTCATGTGCCACAGGCGAAACATGTTGGTTGCAGACTCGAAACCTTAACGAAAACTCACTCGTCGTCAAAACAATCTGCAACAAATAAAATTTTGCAACAGAGTGGGTCAGAGATCTGGCAAGTGACACTATGTGGACACTTAATGGAATAACTCTATAGCCTATATGCATATTGGCTGGTGGAGTTCAAGACTATTTTGCATAAAAGCCAATTTTTGCCTAACACTTTGTAAAACATTTTCTTCAAATGTTGGAGACAATATGGCATAAAATCCATAGTCTCTTCTACCCTTGTTCACCCATCAAGTTTTACTTAGAGAAATTGAGATGTTGGGAGCCTCCGTTGACATCCTTGATCGGCTGCTTGAATTGTCCGTAACCGGGGACACGGTTAAGTACTTAGTTTTAACTCTCGAGAGGTTGTGCACTTTCACCATTAGACCCAACAAACCCAAACTATCCTCAAACACTCAAATTGTGCTAAGGAAAAGGAGAGAGTTGGGACGAGACTTTTCAGAAGCATTTCCCCATCCCATGCCGCCTTGACGCGCTCCCATCTAACCTTCTACCACCACCTGTCAAGTCGGGATGAGTCCACGCAACTTAATCAATCTAGCCAGAGCCCATATGACTAATGGCTGCACGGTAAGCAACTTCATTTAGAGAAACATTGGTCCCTTAATACCCTGGGTGGCAATCCACAAGTGAATAAACACTCAACTCTGACTGCCATGCAAGCCCGAATCCACCCAGGTGATAAATTAACTTAGTAGAATTTAACTTTTCAATAAAACACTTTTGCATAGCATCAATAATTCTATTAAGTTATCAATAGGATTCTAGACACAACTAGTGTAGAGGAGATAGTAGTTTCAGCATAGCAATACTATCCTACACATGCATATAAAGAAATACACTAAGTCATGCATAGCAAAATACTTAGGAAATTTATGGGGGTGTGCCACTTGCCTTGGCAAACAGGAGTGTAGTAGTAGCAGTTGCAACCACTTTCGTCTCTCTCTGGAATTTCTAACAAGTCAAATAAATCACAAATAAACACACAATCATAAATGCAACACTTAGAAAAATATGATATGCAGGATGACACAATAATTATGGTATGAAAGACATGCAAACAAAAATAAGGGAAAGACATAAATAACAATATCCCATTTAGCTAAGGTAAGGTCCAGGTTGAGCCTAAAGTAAACTTGATAAAACAACTTGAAAAGTTGTAAGGTTATTCTAAGTTTTCACAACTTTGGTCTTCAAATAATCTTCAACTCCTTTGTAGCTTCATTGATCTTCAATGGTCTTCAATTAGCACTCTAGGAACTTAGTCTTAAACACAAAGGACTTGGTCTATGTCCAAAGTGAAAGACAAATTATGAAGGAGGAAAAAGATAGAAAGAAAGATGTAGTAGTTGGTCTTCCAAGAATCATCTTCAGGCTTCCTTGTCGCTTGCTCCTTGGTGTGTTGACTTCATTGAAATTTGTAGACTTGATGGTTCTGCAGACTTGATGGTGTTGGCAGCATCCAGGTTGATCTTGAATATAACTTAGTCACCATGAAGTCTAAGAGAAGAAGGAAGAAAAGGGCAAATAGGAAAGAAATACTTAGAAAAATGTAGGTGGTTGGTCTTCATGAACTTCGTCTTCATTTTCTTCTAAGTACTCTTACTTCTTGGAGATGCTTCTGGAGTCTTGTTTTCTTGGCTAAGTCCTTCATTGGTTTCCACAAATTCTAACTCAGTGGTTTTCGACTAGGAGGGTCAAAAGGGCTAACATGCATCCTCAATTTTTCTAAGGAGGAATGTCATGTAAGAAGTGCAAAATATTTCTAAGGACTAGAGATGCATGCCATGCCATGAAATTATTCTAAGTTAATGCAAGACAAGTAAGATGGTCCAAAAATGACTAAGGACCAAAGGTCAAACAATGAGTCCAAATAATTTCTAAGGAAAAGTAAACAAAACATAGTTGCTAAATTTTCTAAGGAAAATACTTTAAAACAATAGTTGATAAAAATTTCTAAGGATAAACACTTAAACAATATCACTTAGAAAGATATTATAAAACAACTAAGTTTTCAAGATGCTAAATTTTTCTAAGGAGAAGATTTAGCACTATTAAGATGTTGAAATTTTTCTAAGGAAATAATGTTGCCAAATAATTATCAAATATTTTCTAAGGAAGAAAAATACTTTGTTTGGAGAGGCAAAATATTTCTAAGTACTTTTTGTAACTAAAGTGATCAAAATATGCCTAAGTCATTTTATTAGCCGAATAGGTGAAGAAAAATAATTTTAATCAATTTTAATTATTAAAATAACACCTAAAAAGCAATTAGTCAATATTAATTACAAAAATCATAGAAAATACTTTTACAAAATTGGTAGAATATTCCTACGGCCAAGTATTAATTAAACAAAGTTAAAGCAATTGGATTTGCCCAAAAATAGTTTTTAAAACTCAAGTTAAGTCAAATTAACTTAAACAACAAATTTTAAAATTTGCACCAATTTAAATTTGTCAAAAAATAAATTTAACTATGCCAAAAGTTTCTACATGTCATAAGCTTTCCAAAAATATAAAGTTTGCAAAATTTGGCCGAGCCAATAAAAAGATATGATAAAACTAAGATCTAGGGTCTTTTCTGCAAAACTGCCGTTTAAATCTAATTCGGAAAATCCTCAGAAAAAGGCTTTGCCACTTGTCGTCTTCTGATTGGCCGGGGATGCTGACTGTGCTGCTGACTGGATGCTGGCGTGGCGTTGACGCGGCGACTTGGCGACGTGGCGCTCTGTGGTTGGTGCGTACCCCTTCGCTAGCAGATCTAATCTGGCGCGTCCACGACAGATCCTACGGCTGGGAGGGAGTTGACCATACCTGGCGGCGCGAGGCTGCCGGAGATGTAGGTCGCGGCGGTGCTGGGCTCGGGCGGGTGACGTCGACGCGGCTCCGGTGGTTCTCGGCTGAGGAAGATGACGAAGCGGTGTCGCGCGTCGAGGGGAAGATGATGGCGGGGTCGGTGCCCACTCGCGCGGGCTGAAGCAGCGGGGCGGCGCGGACAGTGGTGCGGCGCCGGTGAGATCGGGTCGATCACCGACTCGTCGATTTGCTGCGGCAAAAATTCGAACGCGGACATCAGGTGGTGCGCAAGGGAGAGACAAGAAGAACGAGGGGGAGAGGAGAGCTCGGGGGCGACGGTGCTCACCGGAGCTTGATGAATACGGCGGCGGCAATGGCGGATGGCGGCGCAGATTGTGGGCAGCCTGGTGGCGCTTTTGCTAGGGTTTTTTAGGGGAAAGTGAGAGGAGTTCGCGGGGTATAAATAGGGGCTAGAGATACGGAAAAAACGCGTGTGATTCGCAACGAATTTGATTCGGGATAGACTAGGGTTTCGGGCGGATTTCTTGCACAGGAGGTTGAAGACGGTGACGTCATTGCTTGCGTCATGGGCGGGACCCGCATGGCAGTGAGAGAAGGGAGAGAGAGCGGGCTTGAGCTGCTGTTGGGCTGGTTCGCGTTGCTCGGGCGGCAGATAGGATCTGGGCCGTGCGGTAGAAAGTAGTTGGGCTTGGCCCATTTAGCTAGGCTTCGCATTTTTTTTCCAGAAAACGTTTTTCTTTTCAGTTTTATTCAAAAACAAATAACTTTTGAATTTTAAATCCAAAACAATTCAAACCACTTTCAATAATTTTGTAAAACAAAACCTTCGTGTTAAAACTTTCAAAATTCATTTTCCAACTTTTCAAATTTTGAAAATTCAAACATTACATAAAGGTTTAATTAGACCTTTATGTTAAATTTTATAAATAGGATTTTATAAAATTCTTTTGAACTTAAATTTAAAATCCATACCAAAATATGAGTGATAATATTCCATATCACTCAATAAGATAATTGTGCACTAAATCATTTTGTTTATAAAAGAGTTTGATAATTTAAAATGAAATCACAACTCAATTAAAATCCAAATAAATATTTTCATTCAAAATCAAGAATAACTCCCAATACATACAAACAATTCACAACCAAACATTTACTCACAGGAGTATACCACAATACTTCCAAATAATATATTGGACATAGTTAGTTCTTTTAATATATATATTTTTCATACATAGGTTTTCAAGTGGAAATAATATTCCAACTTTTGAAACATACAAATGCAACAATACAATATGCAGATGAATGCATGCATGATTTTTCTTTTTAAAGTAAAATACATAATAGTTTTCGAAAGGTTTAAATTTTTCTGATTTCTTTCAACTTTTTGAAAAACTTGGGATGTTACAGCAATTCTCCCAACATTACAAGACCCAAAAAACGAGCGTGAGTTGAAACCCGAAGGAAGGCCTCGTGTTTGATGACGGAGATACCTGCTAGCGAGGCGGAGTAGCGTGGAAAAACCCTAACGCTCGTTCTATAGCTAGCTCCAATGAGACTAGAGTAAGAATGGATGCGGGCGCCTTCTTTGGAGCGATCTGTGAGGCAATGAGAGATGTCAATCAATCCTTAACGCTGACAAAATCATACCACGCTCTCGTTTGGAGGTGAAGATTTGGCAACCAGTTGGCCAACGTACGCCAAATTCTATGGAAGAAGTGGCTTTCAAAGAGAAGATGTGTCGTGATTTCAAGTAGAAGAGAAAAGAGGGCACGTCCCAAATTGGGCCAACCGCGGCACTCGAGGTGGTCAGATTTCCAAATCCGGTTATGAGTAACCAGCCATGCACTCAGTATGCATTGCCCAAGCTTTCCATTCAATGGGCTGAAAATTCGTTAAAATGGCGTTTTGGGCTCTGTACGCCAATGCCGAAGGGTAGGTAGCGTTGGAGGTCAAGTTCCATGTGATCATGTCTTCCGTGTTGGGGTCTAAGTTGATGTCCCGAACCAATGACCAATGGTTGAAAAACGGTTGTAGGTGCACTTTTTCAACCTCAATGTTTTTCTTTTTGGAGATGTTAAAAATGACATGAACAATTTTCATAGACCTTTTCCCCCCTAGCCAGGTCGAGTGCCAAAGTTTGCCTTTCCTCAGTTGCCGATAGTAATCGTCGTCGCAGCGTTAAATAACTTCATATACGTGTCGCCAAATGGGTTTCCCAGCCCAACCCGGTTTCTTGCCGATGCAGTTCATTCAAGCCACGGCCATCGCAGACGCAATGCACGAGAGATCACTCAAAATGAAGAACACCAAGCCTGCTAAGGTTGGTCGGACAAACGGCTCCCCATTTGACTTTACTCCTAGAAAAACCTTGTCGGTCACATCCTAAAGGAAGACCCTCTTAGGCTTATTGAAACTACTCCTCACACTGGGGCAGTCACAAGGGGCGTGAGGTAATGTATTGATGAGGCAGACGATAGAAAAATTAAGAAAAAATAGGAGAAAATAGCTCATTACGCTGACACTAGGCCCCACGATGATGTGGCACTACAAGTCAACGAACGTAGTCATGATCAAAGTTCTATGTTGGTAAAACTGATTCTAAAACTACCTTCCAACTCTCTAGGGGATCATTTGTCCAGAGATTGGTGTGTGTGGGAGCTGGGGTGAGGTGTCGTGCCTGTATTTTTCGTTGGTGGTTACTCTTTGTTTTTTGGAAAGGACAGCAGTTCCCTGCTGGGATTTTTATTGATTTTCAAATAAAGTATGTACAAGCATAATAGTAAAGGCTAGCTAAGTTACAAAGGATGTAACAAACTAACTAAGAGCTACTCGCCTTTCCAAATCTACTGAAGTGCTGAATCCAGGTCTTAAACCCCGCAAGCATAGCTCTGTTGGTGGTTACTCTTTGTGGTTTTTCACGTTTTGTGGAGGCTAATTTGCTCCATCCATTTCTTCACATACCTCTCTGTCTGGCCTTTCCTTTTGGTGCTCTAGTTTTCCAAACGACGGGACATTATTTCTTTATGGACCTGTGATCAACAGGTAATATTGTTACCTCGGTGAAAAAGGCACAACTGCCAGGAGTACCTAACCACCGTGAATAATCTTACCAGTCACATCTTCTCGTGGAACAGGTGCAATATATTAGTGCAAGGAGGTCGTAATTCTTGCATGCTGCCATGCCACCTGCTTCCCAGGGAAGATAAACCTTGATGGAGATGGAATCCTCCTGCGATGTCGACCTCTCTGCAAACGAAGCTTCCTGCCCTGCTCCCCAAAGTATTTTCTGCCTCTCTTTTTTACTCGGTAGATTGCCAACTTTTTTTTATACAAGTTACCAAGCATGTAAACAGCTGCTCGATCAAGTGAGTGACAATACATGATCAAACAGGATATACAGCTGCTTGATCGATCACGTTGCATGACTTTACTACAGGGATATATCGATCAACGATTAGGTAAGTTAAGGCTACATGCGAGTAGAAAAAAAATAACAGTTAGTGTGCTCGTACCGACAAATGGTTTTATAGTTGTTTCTTACAGTTTACATATCTGCCAAATGCAGACACTGCATCGCGCGCACTACTGTGACCACTAGTAGTAGATTAGGCGAATCCAGAAGTCCCGCTCAGTAGGCATGGAAAACTACGTGCTTGATTTTAGTCGCACTGCCTGCGACTGCAATTTATCCAGTGTGCTATTCCGGAAGTCTCGTGCCGACACTCCAACACTTGCAGGCCGGCCCATCGGTCAACTTCGTGAGTGCGCCATGCGACGACAGACAGCGCCGCGACGCGTCAAAACTAGGATCGACGATGGAATTACTTCCATGCATGCATATACACACTGATATATTAGACTATAGTCGTCGCGTCAATTGATTATTACTCATCTTAGCATCCTCGACGATACACCTTCAACAATCATCGGTCAACGACCGACTACAGTTCCGATCAGCCGTCTCTGAATCCTGCGGCCAACGTACGCTGGGACTTGTGGGCTCTGGGAGAAAGAAAGACCATGCCTCTCGATCTTAAATCATCAGTTTTTCGGTGTGAAGTCTGAAGAGTTCGACATCGCCGGCTCGAAGCTATGATATGGATCCGGCCCACCGTATCGCGCGCGCGTTAATTCGCGCTACTCCCCTACTTTCCACAGAAAGATGAGAGAAAATCTGGCGCGCTTCCTAGCTACTACTAGCTGCTGCATGCGACGTTGCAGCTTGCACACCGCCGATAGAGAGCCGGCCGGCGTCCATTCACAACGGGTGGATCATCAGGGTATGCCTCTATGTAATGATTTCGCGTGCAGAGCCATCGACGACCCCTCGCGCTTGCACGAGAGCTACCTGTGTCGACCGATCGGCTTTTTACTCCCTTTAGTCACCTTTGTCAACGACGCAGATAGACATGTCTCCTCCAGAAAGGGCTTGCTAGCTGGCTGGCCAGCCTGCCGGCCGACGTCGGAAACCATGGACCCTTTGCCTCTCTCCTCTCCTGGGTGCGGATTGGATATACAGCTTCGTTAGAGCATCTCCACTCGCGGCGCCCATTTGGTGCGGATTGGATATACAGCTTCGTTAGAGCATCTCCACTCGCGGCGCCCAAATGGGCGCCCAAAGGCCGTCACCTTGCCCATTTGGGCGCCGTCGCTCCCCACTCGCGGCGCCCAAATATTTTTTTGTAAACTTAAACTTCGGCGATTTTCATTTAAAATTTAGGAAATTTTACGGATTTGAATGAAATTTTAAAAAACTAAACCTAATCTACTGGCCCCGGTAGCGGCGCCTGAAGGCTCCTCCTTCTCCTCCTTCACGCCGCCGCTGTTCCCTGCGCCGCCGCTGCTCCACGCGCCGCCGTCGTCCTCCTCCTTGACGCGGCTCGGTCCTGGGCCGTCGTCGACGATGAGGTCGAAGAAGGGCACGCCCTTCTCCTTGGCGGTGTCGCGCGCCGACCAGGCGCAGGCCGAGGGGCCGTCGAGCGGCGGCACGTCGTCCATCGACGCGGCCTCGACGGTCGCGCAATGGCGGCGTCGTCCGTCCCCGCCTGCGCCGCTATGAGCTCCGCCATGAACGGCGAGAGCTCCGGCTCTGTCTTCACCTTCATCTGCTCCGGCTTCGGCGTTAGCAGAGAGGAGGCGCGGGAGCGAGATGAGGACGAACGCGAGGACGACGCCCGCGACGAGGACGCCGTGGAGCGCGACGAGGACGGCGTCGCGCGCGGCGCCCACTGGTTGGCCGGAGGTGGCGGTGGTGCCCAGGCGGCCGGAGCAGGGGCGGGCGCCGCCGTCAGGAGCGAGCCGCCGTTCGCGATGTGGTTCATCACGAACTGGAGCGTGCGCCCGGGCACGCTCCAGAACGCCTCGCGCCCGGCGACGTTCTTGTCCGTCGGCGCCGGGCCGGGGCCGTCCCAGCGGTTGAAGTCCTCCTCGTAGGCGCGCTGGAACGCCGGCTCGTACCGGCCATGGTTGGCCGGCCGCGGTTCGCCCGCGTCAGGGGCTTCATCACCGGCACGCCGTTGACGCCGATGACGAACCCGTGGCAAACGCGCATATCCGGCGGCACCGGATAGCCGTTGTCGCGCAGCGCCTCCATCTGCTCCTTGAGCAGGGTGCGCGGCGCGAAGCCGTTTGCCGCGGCGTGATGACCCACAAGTATAGGGGGTGTATCGTAGTACTTTCGATAAATAAGAGTGTCGAACCCAACGAGGAGCAGAAGGAGTTGACAAGCGGTTTTGATGAAGGATTCACTGTAAATGCTCTCAGACAAGTTTTTAGGAGTTTTTGATATGACAGATAAATAAAGTACAAGTAAATAAAATGCAGTAATAATAGTTGCAGCGAGTGGCCCAATCCTTTCTACAGCAAAGGACAAGCCGGTTGTTGTACTTATAATGACCAAACGTTCTTGAGGACACACGGGAATATTGTCAAGTGCTTTCGCTTCATATAGTTGATTAATCTTCATTGTTTTGATAAGTGTTGTGTGGGTGAACCTATGCTAATGCACCGCCCTTCCTAGGACTAATACATACTTGTGATTATACCCCTTGCAAGCATCCGCAAATACAAGAAAGTAATTAAGATAAACTAACCACAGCCTTAAACTTTGAGATCCTGCTATCCCTCATGCATCGATATACCAACGGGTGTTCAGGTTTCTGTCACTCCGGCAACCCCACAATTGGCAAACGAATACACAATGCATTCCCCTAGGCCCATAAAGGTGAAGTATCATGTAGTCGACGTTCACATGACACCACTAGAAGAATAACACCACAACTTAAGCATCAAACCATTAAATATTACTCAACATAGTTCACTACTAACATCAAGACTTCTCCCATGTCCTCAAGAACTAAACGAACTACTCACAAGACATCATACGGAACATGATCAGAGGTGATATGATGATGAATAACAATCTGAACATAAACCTTAGTCCAATGGTTTCACCCAATAGCATCAATAACAAGAGTAATCAACACCGGGAGAGTTTCCCCTATGAAATAGACAAGATTCAGCCCTAGATGTTATAGCGGAGACGGGGTGCAGCGGCGGTGATGATGGTGTTGGCGGTGGAGATGATGATGATGATGATCCCGATGAAGTCCAGCTCGATGACGGTGATGATGGCGACGATTTCCCCCTCCGGGAGGGAATTTCCCCCGGCAGATTTCTTCCTGCAGGGGAGCTTTTCGCTCTCTGGTGTTTTCCGCCTCGTGGAGGCGGCGGAATATTTCGATGGCCTCCCCTGTGTGTTAGGGTTCCGAGGGGGTCAAGTACGCGAAGGGGGAACGGCTGAGGTGGGCCAGGGCCCCCAAACCACCTGTCGGCGCGGCTGGGGGCCCCCCGCGCCAGGGTGAGGAGGGCCCACCTTGGCCCTCTCAGCCTCCCCTTTTGGCCTCCTCCATCTCTGGTAAAATAGGAACTTCCATATGTCTCCTTCGATTTATTGATCTTCAGAAATAGTGCATCTCGACGGTGCTTTTTCCAGCAGAATCCTGACTCCGGTGTCCAATTCTCCATTATTCATCAAACATGCAAAATAGGTAAAATAACATAAGTAACACTTCTAAATATGAAATATATCGATGAATAGCAGTAAATTATGATATAAAATAGTGATGCAAAATGGACGTATCAACCCCCCCAAGCTTAGACCTCGCTTGTCCCCAAGCGAAAACTGAGCTCAGTAAACATGACCACAAGTTTATGGAGCAAAGTGTCGATAAATAAAATACGGACAAGAAGCATCACATTCATTGATACACAAGTCATTCTAGACAGCAACTTCCCTTCATATAATCTAACTTGAAATAAGTAAAGGGAACCACGATGAAGTGCATAAAGAGAACCATGATTGGTGAAGGCAAACTTAAACTCTTGGTCAGAGAACAATTAACAGATCATACTTATCTTTCGAGAAGAGTCTTTATATCAGAGCTTATATAGCAGAACTTACATGCCTTAATCATAACAGTCTCCTTACAGTCATTGATAACTTTCAAAGTTATATTCATTCGGATAAAAGCTATTGTGCGAAACAAGGAAATGAGAGATATGATTAGAAGTATCAACACATATAACTAATTGGATCTCAACAACTCAAATGCTTGCTTGAGATAGAGAGGAATGGGTTTACTGACTCAACAATAATGTAAAAGATAGGCCCTTCGCAGAGGGAAGCAGGGATTAAATCATGTGCTAGAGCTTTTAAGTTTTGCAAAGCATATAGAGAGTATGAAAATAGTTGTTTGAGCTATGTATGTCGTTGTCAACGAATCGTAGTAAAGTGAACACTAACCCCTTGTCAACCAGACTTTCAAGAGCGGCTCCCATGAAGGACGTTATCTCTACCAGCAAGGTAGATCATCCCTCTTCTCTTTTGTTTACACATGTATTTTAGTTTCTTTATAGTTGACACTCCTCCCAACCTTTTGCTTACACAAGCCATGGCTAACCGAATCCTCGGGTGCCTTCCAACATTCACATACCATGGAGGAGTGTCTATTTGCAAATTAAGTTGCTTACTGATAAATCAGGGCAAAACATGTGAAGAGAATTATTAATGAAAGTTGTAGTTAATTGGGACTGGGCACCCCATTTGCCAGCTCTTTTTGCAAATTGTTGGATAAGCGGTGTATATGCCACTAGTCCATTGGTGAAAGTCTGTTTGACAAAAGTGCTAGAGAAACTCTACAGAACCCTCATGAGCTAATAAACAGTGACACAAAACTAGGAGTAATAAGTTTTGAATAATTTAAAGGTAGCACATGAAGTATTTACTTGGAATGGCGCAAAATACCATATAGTAGGAAGTTATGGTGGACTCGAATGGCAATGGTTTGGCTCAAGGTTTGGATGTATGAGAAGCATTCCCTCTCGATACAGGTCTTTGGCTAGCAAGGTTATGTAGCAAGCATAAGAGTTGAGGGATACAAACAATTATACAAGTGATAAGAATAATCATGCAATCTTCCTTAGAAGCACAAATAGTTTAACTTAAGAATACTAAGCTTATGAGCTACAAAGAAAGAAAGATCATGGAATAATATATTTGCATGCACTCCCTCTCTCTACTTAAGTCTCAAAGTATTGTCTACTACTGACCAATGCTAAGTTTGCCAAAACCAAAAAGATTAACTTGGTGCTCTAAAAAGTGATCCCTATACTAACAACAAGGTTATCAATATGAAAGAGAATTGCAAGCTAAAATAAAGTATGCAGAAAGTAAATGATAAAACTTCTCATTAATATTTCATAACGGCAACTCACACCAAGGGATACATAGATAACCAACTAAAAGAGAGATACTTCCACATTGCAAACCATCATATAAGATAACTTCCCTACTCACGATATGACTTTATGGAAAAGTAAAAGGTAAAGATAATGATGTGATACCGCGGCACTCCCCCAAGCTTGGAACAAACCAAGGGGATGCCAATACTTATGATGAATTACTCCTTCGGTGGTGGTGGCGGTATGACTTGGATTGGAGTAAGAAACCGTTCCAGCATTCGGCGGAGTCTGATATTCTCTTCCTGGAGTATTTCCACCTCCCTCCGCAGGGCTCGGTATTGATCACAGAACTCATCTGTAACTCGAAGTACTTCCGTCACTGCCGGAAAAGAGCTGTAGTCCGGAATAGGTGGTATTGCTCCCTGCAGGTTATGAGAAAAAGCACGTTGAGCGTTAACCGATCCCACAAAGGTGGGCTTCCTGACTGCAGGCTGTTCTCCCTTTGTTGACGGCATCCCCTTTACTTCCTTCATGACGCTTTCATCTTTGCTCTTGACTTCCTCCTTCAGCTTGGGGTCTTGAGTCTCGTCTTCCAAAGGCTCCTTGCCCTTGTTGTTGTTGTTGGAGACCATGGCGCTTCTAAATCTGAAAACAATATCTGGACAGAAACAGCTCGAAACGAAACACGATGAAAAGGCGAGATACGAACCTCGGGGGTTCGGGTGAGTTATATAGCAAAAAGTTTTACAACATAAGGAAGGTACAGGAGGAAACCTGATCGGAGACGAGCTCCGGGGTGCTCAAACCACCAGGCGGCGCGGCTGGGGGCCCACCGCGCCGACCTATGGTTTGGGCACCACGGGTGCCGTCTCCCATCCGGTTCGGTCTCTTATTTTTCCATATTTAATAAAAACGACGAAAATATCTTCTAGAAAGTTATTCGCGAAACTTTTCTTACCGAAACTGTTACCTATTCGAATCGAATTCTGCAGTCCCAGAAAAATGTTCTTCAATGAAAGTTTCCGGAGTCACCACTTTAATTGTATCAACCTCTTCATTAATAGAATCTCCAGAAATATAATGCTTGAGTCTTTGACCATTTACCACTTGTGTAGAGTTATCTTTCAATGAAGCAATTTTTATTGCACCTGAACGATACACCTCCACAATAACAAATGGTCCTTCCCATTTTGAGAGTAACTTTCCTGCAAAAAATCTGAGACGAGACCTATACAATAGAACTTTCTCACCAACATTAAATTCTCTTTTAAGAATTCTCCTATCATGCCATCTCTTAACTTTTTCTTTAAAGAGTCTAGCATTTTCATAAGCCTCACTTCTCCATTCATCTAAAGAACTTAAATGCAACAACCTTTTCTCACCGGCAAGTTTAAAATCTCTATTAAGTTCTCTCACTGCCCAATAAGCTTTGTGTTCTAATTCTAAAGGCAAGTGACAAGCTTTACCATAAACCATTTTATAAGGAGACATGCCCATGGGGTTCTTATAAGCAGTTCTATAAGCCCATAAAGCATCATTTAACTTACTAGCCCAATTTTTTCTAGATTTATTAACAGTCTTTTGCAAGATAGATTTAATCTCCCTATTTGACAATTCTACTTGTCCACTAGTTTGAGGATGATAGGCTGAAGCAATTCTATGATTAACACCATATTTAGCAAGAGTCTTTCTAAAACCACCATGGATAAAATGAGAACCTCCATCAGTCATAAGATATCTAGGTACACCAAACCTAGGAAAAATGACATCTTGAAGCATTTTTAAAGAGGTCTCACCATCAGCACTTTTAGTAGGTATAGCTTCTACCCATTTAGTGACATAATCAACAGCAACAAGTATATGAGTATTACCTTGTGAAGAAGGAAAAGGACCCATGAAGTCGAATCCCCAACAATCAAATGGTTCAATAACAAGAGAATAACTCATAGGCATTTCATTGCGTCTAGAGATATTACCAACCCTTTGACATTCATCACAAGATAAAATAAACTTTCTTGCATCCTTAAAGAGGGTAGGCCAATAAAAACCTGATTGTAGAACTTTCTGCGCAGTTCTATCTCCAGCGTGATGCCCTCCATAAGCACTTCCATGGCATTTCCTCAGTATTTCCTGTTGTTCATATTCAGGAACACATCTTCGCATAATACCATCGACTCCTTCTTTATATAAGTGTGGGTCATCCCAAAAGTAATGCCGCAAGTCATAAAAGAATTTCCTTCTTTGCTGAGCTGAAAAGGTTGGAGGCAAGTACTTGGAAACAATAAAGTTAGCATAATCAGCATACCAAGGACTATCTCGCGAACTTACACTTATTGCAGCCAATTGTTCATTTGGAAAGCTATCATTAACAGGAATAGGATCATAAGGAATGCTTTCCAATCTAGACAAATTATCAGCAACAGGATTTTCAGCACCTTTTCTATCTATGATATGCAAATCAAATTCTTGCAAAAGAAGTACCCATCTAATAAGCCTTGGCTTAGCATCTTTCTTTTCCATAAGGTATCTAATTGCAGCATGATCAGTATGAATAGTGACTTTCGAATCAACTATGTAGGGTCGAAATTTGTCACAAGCAAAAACTACAGCTAGAAATTCTTTTTCAGTAGTGGCATAATTCTTTTGAGCAGAATCAAGAGTTTTACTAGCATAATGAATAACATTTAACTTTTTATCTACTCGCTGCCCAAGAACAGCGCCTACAGCATAATCACTAGCATCACACATAATTTCAAAAGGTAAATTCCAATCAGGTGGTTCAACTACAGGAGCGGTGATTAAAGCCTTTTTCAAAGTTTCAAAAGCTTCCTTACAATCATCATCAAAAACAAAGGTACATCTTTTTGAAGAAGATTAGTAAGAGGCTTGGAAATTTTAGAGAAATCTTTAATAAACCTCCTATAAAAACCAGCATGACCAAGAATACTACGAATACCTTTAACATCTTTGGGACAAGGCATCTTTTCAATTGCCTCCACTTTAGCTCGATCAACTTCAATACCTCTTTCAGAAATTTTATGTCCAAGAACAATTCCTTCATTAACCATAAAGTGGCATTTCTCCCAATTAAGAACAAGGCTAGTTTCTTCACATCTCTGCAAAACTTTGTCAAGGTTGTGCAAACAATTATCAAAGGAAGTTCCATAGACGGAGAAATCGTCCATGAAGACTTCCACAATTTCCTCACAAAAGCCATGAAAAATAGCAGACATGCATCTTTGAAAAGTAGCAGGAGCATTACATAAACCAAAAGGCATACGTCTATAAGCATAAGTTCCATAAGGACAAGTAAAAGTAGTTTTCTCTTGATCTTGCGCTCTCACAGCAATTTGAGAAAACCCAGAATACCCATCAAGGAAACAAAAGTGAGTTTTCTTGGACAACCTCTCAAGCATTTGATCAATAAAAGGCAAAGGATAATGATCTTTCTTAGTTACTTTGTTAACCTTTCTAAAATCAATGCACATCCTATAACCAACTACTACTCTTTGAGGAATTAGTTCATCATTTTCATTAGGAACAACGGTAATTCCTCCTTTCTTAGGAACACAATGCACAGGACTTACCCATCTACTATCAGCAATAGGATAAATAATACCAGCTTCAAGAAGTTTTAATACCTCATTTCTTACCACTTCTTTCATCTTGGGTATTAAACGACGCTGATGCTCAACAACAGGCTTTGCATCAGGTTCCATGTTGATGGCGTGCTGACATATAGTAGGAGAAATTCCCTTCAGGTCATCAAGAGTATATCCCATAGCTCCGCGGTGTTTCCTCAACACTCCCAATAACCTTTCCTCCTCTGTACCTGAAAGTTTAGAGCTGATAATAACAGGATATATTTTCTTATCATCAATATAAGCATATTTAAGATTATCAGGCAGAGGTTTCAAATCAAAAACAGGATCCTCCTTGGGTGGCATTGTGGTACCCAAATCTTCCACAGGTAAATTGTGTTTGAGCATAGGTTGACGAAGGAATACTTCATCAAGCTCATTCCTTTCTTCCCTGAAGTTCTCACTTTCATGATTCTCCATATGTTGCTGCAAAGCATTGTTAGGAGCAAGAACAATAGATGCAAGTTGAGCAATTTCAAAATCCTCACTAGGCAATTCAGTTTCATAAGGTGCTTTAGCAAATTTAGAGAAATTGAATTCATAAGATTCACCAGCAAATTTAGTAAAGATTTTCTCTTTCTTACAGTCTATAACAGCACCACAAGTATTCAGAAAAGGTCTACCAAAAATAATAGGACAACTATCATTGGCAGCCGACCCAAGTACAAGAAAATCAGCAGGGTATTTAGTCTTACCACAAAGGACTTCGACATCTCTAATGATACCAATTGGAGAGATAGTTTCCCTATTAGCAAGCTGAATAACCACATCAATCTCTTCAAGTTTACAAGGAGCAATTTCGTGCATAATTTCCCTGTAAAGCTCATAAGGAATAGCACTAGAACTTGCACCAATATCACATAAACCATAATAGCAATGATCACCTATCCTAACAGAAAGCACAGGAACACTAGACTTCCTAGAACTTTTAGGATGTGAGACAATATTAGAAGCATCCTCACAAAAGATAATGTGTCTATCTTCTAAATTTTCAGTGACAAGATCTTTAACCAATGCTACAACAGGTTCAACAGTTATTTGCTCATCAGGTTTGGTAGTTTTCTTATTACTTTTACTAACAACACCAGTTATGATAGTATGTTCCTTAATCTTATTAGGAAAAGGAACTTTTTCAATATAAGGTTCTGGAATAATGCGATCAGCAACATTAACCTCAACACCTTTAGATATATGAGAAACAGATTCATCTTTATATGGTTCATGATAATTTTTAAAACCCTCCTTCGGCAAACCGAAATAGGAAGCAAAGGCTTTATAAAAGTTTGCAACAATTTGAGAGTCAAGACCATAAGTAGTGCTAATTTTGCGATAATCATCAGTATCCATAAAATTTTTAACACACTCAAAGTCATAGTTTATACCTGACTCCCTACCTTTGTCATTCTCCCATCCTTCAGTGTTCTCCTGAATCCGATCAAGAAGGTCCCACTTAAACTCTTCTTTATTACGAGTGAACGATCCAGCACAAGTGGTATCCAATAGAGTTTTATCTTGAAAGGAGAGTCTTGCATAAAAGTTATCAATAACAATATTACCAGGAAGCTCATGAATGGGACATTTGAGCATTAATGCCTTCAATCTCCCCCACGCTTGAGCGATACTCTCTCCATCATAGGGCCAGAAGTTATATATGAGGTTCCGATCCTTATGAATCTCACTTGGAGGATAGAATTTGGAGTAAAAGAGAGGTACAATTTCCTCCCATCCAAGAGAATACCCATTCTTCAGCAGTTTATACCAATGTGCAGCTTTACCAGACAGTGATAGAGAGAATAATTTCTTCTTAACTTCTCCCATCGAGATACCTGCACACTTAAATAACTCGCACAATTCATGCAGAAATAACAAATGATCTCCAGGATGGACAGTTCCATCTCCTGCATAGCGGTTATTTGTGACACGTTCAACAATTTTCATAGGAATTTTGAACGGTATTACCTGCTCATCTGGCGCCTCCTCTACTACCTTAGCAGTGGTAGTTGTTTTCCCAAATAGGAATTCAAGAGAAGACCCCTCCATAATGAGATATAGCAGCAGGCAAAAATAAAAACAGCACGTACAATAAATGTTTCCCTTACCAATTCCACTTACCAATAGCGCTACACTCCCCGGCAACGGCGCCAGAAAATAGTCTTGATGACCCACAAGTATAGGGGGTGTATCGTAGTACTTTCGATAAATAAGAGTGTCGAACCCAACGAGGAGCAGAAGGTGTTGACAAGCGGTTTTGATGAAGGATTCACTGTAAATGCTCTCAGACAAGTTTTTAGGAGTTTTTGATATGACAGATAAATAAAGTACAAGTAAATAAAATGCAGTAATAATAGTTGCAGCGAGTGGCCCAATCCTTTCTACAGCAAAGGACAAGCCGGTTGTTGTACTTATAATGACCAAACGTTCTTGAGGACACACGGGAATATTGTCAAGTGCTTTCGCTTCATATAGTTGATTAATCTTCATTGTTTTGATAAGTGTTGTGTGGGTGAACCTATGCTAATGCACCGCCCTTCCTAGGACTAATACATACTTGTGATTATACCCCTTGCAAGCATCCGCAAATACAAGAAAGTAATTAAGATAAACTAACCACAGCCTTAAACTTTGAGATCCTGCTATCCCTCATGCATCGATATACCAACGGGTGTTCAGGTTTCTGTCACTCCGGCAACCCCACAATTGGCAAACGAATACACAATGCATTCCCCTAGGCCCATAAAGGTGAAGTATCATGTAGTCGACGTTCACATGACACCACTAGAAGAATAACACCACAACTTAAGCATCAAACCATTAAATATTACTCAACATAGTTCACTACTAACATCAAGACTTCTCCCATGTCCTCAAGAACTAAACGAACTACTCACAAGACATCATACGGAACATGATCAGAGGTGATATGATGATGAATAACAATCTGAACATAAACCTTAGTCCAATGGTTTCACCCAATAGCATCAATAACAAGAGTAATCAACACCGGGAGAGTTTCCCCTATGAAATAGACAAGATTCAGCCCTAGATGTTATAGCGGAGACGGGGTGCAGCGGCGGTGATGATGGTGTTGGCGGTGGAGATGATGATGATGATGATCCCGATGAAGTCCAGCTCGATGACGGTGATGATGGCGACGATTTCCCCCTCCGGGAGGGAATTTCCCCCGGCAGATTTCTTCCTGCAGGGGAGCTTTTCGCTCTCTGGTGTTTTCCGCCTCGTCGTGGAGGCGGCGGAATATTTCGATGGCCTCCCTGTGTGTTAGGGTTCCGAGGGGGTCAAGTACGCGAAGGGGGAACGGCTGAGGTGGGCCAGGGCCCCCAAACCACCTGGCGGCGCGGCTGGTGGGCCCCCGCGCCAGCTGGTGAGGAGGGCCCACCTGGCCCTCTCAGCCTCCCCTTTTGGCCTCCTCCATCTCTGGTAAAATAGGACTTCCATATGTCTCCTTCGATTTATTGATCTTCAGAAATAGTGCATCTCGACGGTGCTTTTTCCAGCAGAATCCTGACTCCGGTGTCCAATTCTCCATTATTCATCAAACATGCAAAATAGGTAAAATAACATAAGTAACACTTCTAAATATGAAATATATCGATGAATAGCAGTAAATTATGATATAAAATAGTGATGCAAAATGGACGTATCACGGCGCCGCCGGTGCGCCTCCAGGTGCCGGCCATGGAGAAGGAGAGCGGCGACGGTTTTCGAGTGGAGAAGGAGCGGCGAGGTGAGGGAGAGAGAACGGCGAGGGCGAGAGTGGCGATGAGTGGAGGCCGGCGCGCGCCATTTTATGGCGGCCGGAGAGCGGTGGCATTAACGCCGCTTGCCTCGAAAAGGCGTGCCGCATTCACTCCGGCGAGCAGAGGACGCGACAGCTCACTGGCGCCCGCCGGCCGTGAAAACGAGGAGTCGCCACGCGGCACGCGCCTTTGACGACGCCTTTGACCACGGCCAGGCGTGGCCCGCGCGTCGAAGGCGTGCGTTTTCTTCCGTCCGGGGCCGCCCCAAGCCTCCCCAAGTTGAGGGCGTGGGCTAGGCGTGCCGGACACAAAACTGGGCCGCGCCGGACTGAATTCGCGTTTGGGCGCCGCGAGTGGGCGCGATTTTGTGTCCGACATGTCCCAAACGGTTTTGGACGGCCGTTTGAGCGCCCCAATTGGAGATGCCTTAGTTCCATCTATGGATGAGCCAGCCGTTCGATCGTCAACATGCATGTACACGCTCGAGTCTACACTCCATCCACAATCACGCTGCTGTGTACAGGTAGTGCTCCAATTGAACGATCGGGCTCGACGGAATCAGAATCAAAGAAATGTAGCCTGCCTAGATGCTGCAGAGGCGCCCTAACTGATCGGCGCCGCATAATCTTTTTTTAGACAGTAGGCTCAAGATAAGTCCGACTTTGAATTAACGAAACCATCAACCGGACAGGGATTACACAAGGCCACCGTTAGAACCAGCAGAACCGAACACAACGGCCGAATGATACAAGAGTACATCCTAAACAGTTAACAACTCTACACTAAACAACAAGCCCTAAAGAGAAGAACATGAAGCACTACTTGCCGAAGTAGAGACCGCAGCCCTCAAAGGCAAGGACACAAGTAGAGGAGGCCGCAAGGCACTACCATGGACAAGTCATGAGCAAGGAACAACTTGGGGCTGGAGAAAGCAACACCTTCATGCTTTCATGCCAAAGAGGGCCCGTACCCTCTCGCCTTGGTTCGAAAGGTGTCGGACCGTCGACATGAGACCCGAAGCACCCCCAGAGCACGACCACCATGACAAATAGCACCACGCCGTTCTCGACATCGCATCGCTGCCCCTAGAAAACCTGGAGCAACAAGAAAGCCGCCGAGCACAACTGCAGAGGACGGGGGCATTAGGCTCTCGAGACAAAACCGTGGGACGATGAAGAACTAAGCCCGGGGACCGCTGAAGCGGGAGCCCCAGCCAATAGCACGCTGCCACAGCCGGGGAGGGGAAACCTACCCCCTTTCGCCAGATCAAAGACGCTGCACCACCGGAACAAGCACGGGTACCGCCGCCGAAGAGCACCACTGAGTCTCCAGTCAAGCCAAAAGCTAATACACCACTGCCGCTCGAGAGCCGGAGCCACCCAAAGCTCCTACCTTCTGCTCACCTCACCGAGCCAAAGGACTCCCCAGTGGCGCCTCCAAGGAGGACACGGCGTGCAAAGGCGTCGACGCTGCCCAATCGAAGGATTTTGGACATTCTTCCGGGAGATGGGTCAGGGATGGATAGGAGGGACCACACCCACGCCTCCAAGGAGGAAGAACGACGCCAAAGGCGTCGCCGTCGCTGGGCCGGACTAGCCAACCTAGGATTTCCCTGGTCCGAGCTAACCACCTTGACCCCACCAAGCACCAGGTCTAGCAACAACGCAACCATCAGTTGGAACTGGCGGGAGAGAGAGCCGAAGGGAGGAGCCCACACCTCAGATCTGACGAGGAAGAAGATTCGTGTCGTACCGCTGCCCGCCGCTGTCACACCTCCCGTGAGGTCGAGGCCGATGGCCAGAACCACCCGCAACGATGTCAGCCACAAGGAAGTTGTTGCCTCGTCAGAGAGGGATGACACCCTGATTCCAGAGTCCTCCGACACGAGACGGAGCGACGAAGGTGTCACCACAACCGTCACCGCCGTCCGCACGAGCTTAGCCCGGCGACCACCTCGGGTGGCGGCGAGGGAGGGATGCGGGGAAGGAGGGGGCAGCGTGCTTGAACCCTAGCCGGCACCCGAGTCGCCCGAGCAAACGACGCAGGGGCCAAGTAGGGCTTTTTTTTCGCCGCATAATCTCATCGGCTTGCAAATCGTAATCGAGACCCGCGAAGAGTAGGATGGTTGATTTAGTCTGAGTTTAAGTGTGGTGCAGAGATCGTTTACATGCAACTGGCCTCGTGCAGTACTAGGGCAGCAACTAGCTAGAAATGTCAAGAGTATTGACAATTGACGACGTACCGTGCGCTGGCTCTCTATTGCAAGATGCCAATATCGAGCAGATCTCAATTTTCTTCAAGCCATTGTAGCGCACGTCAAACCTGCTTTCCGCAGTCGTTTTCTTGGGGCCTAGAGCATGTTCCCTTGTCCGCGGGAGAGAAATGCACAGACCCCTTTTTTGCACTTTCTTCTTTGTCTTTATTCGATTAATAATCTCCCTAAATTTCCTTGCCACCCTGAAAGATCACGTCACCGGCATCATCTTAGTTTCGCATTCAGCAAGTTATTTGTAGTTAGCCAGGGTTTCCATATCCGTGGCAGCATGGTGCACACTGTGTTATAACGACGTGCAGAATGGAGAAACCGGTGTAAACATATCAATCGGCTTCAAAATTCATCGGTCTCATGTGTTTTTTCTTTTTTCTACTCGCATGAGATTCTGATCAATCAGGCAAATTGTCGGTTCATAGTTGGCCCGTTTCCTTTACCACACGCCCACACCCCAACTGTTCCAACTTCCAACCTTCAAATGAGTGGAAGCGGTTTGCAGGTAAAGCTGCTGAGGTGAACAATTTTTGGGGGAAATGTAGCCTACGAACATTTTTTTTATTGCATGGTAACAGTGACACTATTCACATTGTAGCCCAAGTCCAGTATTTGAGTACCCAGGACGATTTTTTTCAACAGAAAGAATCGTGATCCGGGCTTCGGATTTTATTGGCCCATATGTGTAGGGCTTTCTTGGTGCAACAGTACCAGTCAGCTCGGCCATTTTCTGGGCCCATATAAATTCACAACAGCTTATGCTTCGATCTACGTGGGTTTGTTCTTCCCACACAAAAAAACATCTATTTCGCTTTTCTTCTCTTTCTTTACTTTTTTTTCCCTTTCACCCTGTTTTATGTTTTCCAATTTCCTTTTTTTCCACGTTCTTTTCCCCCAAAAATCATAGGATTTATTGTAATCCATCAACATTTCCTGAAACCTTGTGAACAATCGTTTTGAATTGTATGAACCTAGTGAACAATTATTTGAAATTCTACGAACATTTATACCTCGTGTATGAACATATTTTCCAAACATCATAAATAATTATTTTGGACTATACACATTTTTTCACAAACAAATATCTTTAAACCGCATGAACATTTTTTAACTCCATGAACATTTTTCTCGACTTTCTAAATATATTAGTAAAAATATTTAAAAGGGGTAGTTGTTAATAGGCCGTCTCACATGCAGCCCCTTTTAAAAAATATTTAAAAGGGTAGTTGTTAAATAGGGCTAGAATGTGTCACACCTAAATCCCACAAGTTTTTTATTCGTCGCTTATTGCGAGCAATACAAATTGGCACCGAGCACCAACGAAGAGATTGTAAGAGCCCTAGCCCAGAACAAAAAAAGTGTAGTTTTTTTGTTGTGTTTCTTTTGTATTTTCCTTTTTTTATCATTAATATTTTCACCTTTTATCTATCTATATGCTATTTAAGTGTTCTTAGATTTATATTTGTATTTTTCTTCTCATACATTTTTTATTTTCAATATTAACTTTAATTTTATGGTGTACATGTTAAAAGTAATTTTATTTTTTGTTTCATGTTTTAGTTTTAATTTCTCTTGTTTATTATTTTTGTAATAAAAACATGAATATTTATTGGACAATCGTGATTGTTTTCCAAATAAATAACTATTTCGTTGATATACATGAATAGTTATTTTTATAGTCACAAATATATTATTTCAATATGTATAAAAGTATTTCTTATGTTGTAATATTTACTAGAAGGATACCCGGTTGCGCTGTGTAGCGGTAATCCCCGTAGAAACTATTGTATTATTGTGTAAAGGAAAAAAGTATAAGAGGTATGGTACATTAATTTTTCTAAAGAAATATGCAAAATTCACTCACCCACGCGTTTTCCACCTACGGAGGGAGAAATCATCGAAATATCCTCCTCCCCTGAAAGGGAACCTGTACACCCGATTTGTCAAAGGGATTGGATTGGTGACTTTAATTTTCTAAAGAAATATGCAAAATTCAATTGGTCATAGTCGAGATACCAAATTTAATCGACACAAAATGAGTGTGTATAAAAAATTATTAATATGCACAACTGGATGGTTAAAGGAATATATGATGGCATTAATAAATATGGAATAACATGAATAATTGAATGTCTCAAATAGTGGATAATGTGGAGATGACATGGATAAATGAATGGCTCAAATAGTGTATGATGTGGACGGCTTGCAAGTAGAGATAGACTAATTTAATGCAGGTTAGTGGGGTTTTGTCTTATAAGAAGTATAGATAGATAGATTGGTCATATATAGTCGAGATACTGAATTTAATCGACATGAAATTAATTTGTGTGTATAAGAAATAATTAATATAGAAAACTGGATGGTTGAAAAAATGCATGATGTGAAGATTGATTGTAGAGATTAATAAGTATTAGTGGTTATGACATGGAAAATTGATTGGTTAAGAGAATGGATAATTTTGGTGGGGTTTTGTTTTATAGGAGATATAGATATTGCTTTATTATACTTTGTTAATTATTTATGTTCTTTTCGTGCCAACTACATGAAGATTTTTCCTCAGATATATGAACATAATTATTAAACTTTTAAACATCGTACGTAATATATGATATATTTTATCAAGTATCTATTTAAGTGTTGAATTTTATATTTATTAGTCTATAGTAAAATAGTTTTTGAATAAAAAGCATTTATCTTTCTAACGTGTTTAATATTTATTTGAACAACATGAATATATTTCTACAAGCTATGAGTTTTCTGAAACATGAGAATATTTATTCATTCCCATGAACATTTGTTTGGATATATATGAACATTTTTAGTGGGTATTATTACAAAAAAAGTTTTTACACACGACACAAGTTTTTTTGTGATTCACGGGAGACGACTCTTCCAAGCAGGGTGTCGCAAGTTTCGGTTTGGGTCAGTGGACTCTTTGTTCCTTTGGGTCTGCGACATGTTTCGATTTCTCCAATTGGTGAAGAATTGCAAGCCTATGCTTTTTGGGGTGTATCCCCCAGCCGATATTCTTTTAGCGGTTATTTGATCTGGTTGTTCGCGGGGGGCTCGGCTCCCCAGGAGGCAAAATTTGCTATCCTCACCTTCTTTTTTTAGTGCTGTCTAATCTACACAACCATATTTCGATTCAAGATAACATATATATGAAAAAATATGCGTGTCAACGAGTAGGTTGCATTCTCTTCCTCGGCTTCGAGTTTCGTCGAATGTAATTTCTCAATTTCGAACCGATGTCGGAACTTGTTTAGACGAATTTTCTCAAATTTGTCGCACTCGGTTGACCTTTGAAATATTGTTTGACGAGCAGGTTTATCTCGACGTGTCGCACAACTTTCGTGTTATAATTTTTCCGTTTCGAAGATCATATACGAGTAGAGATTGTACTTATACTTCGGCTCCACTACATGTGACTCCAACTCTGTCGCTGCCGCTCGACGCCGTGAATTCCGTCGTCGCAGCAGCAACAACTACTAGCTTGTTTACGTGTATTTTTTAACCTCTCCATCGTCTCTGCTCAGCCGTCGTCGCTCCTCACTGTGAACTCCGTCGTCGTCGCATCGGCTATTAGCCTGTGTTTGATGTAAGTACATATTTAACCTCCACCGCAACCTCCGCCGCCGCAGCACCACCACGCCATACTGTTGTCATGCTTATCACTGGCGGTAGAATTAGTATAAGTCAAGTTCACCATGTAGATAAGAGTTGAGAGTACATGCAATGGACATGTACACAAAAGGACGGTGCTTAAAAACTTGTTTCTTGCTGAATGGGGCTGGCTAGCACTTCGTTGGCAACCAAATGGGATGCACAAGGTGGGTAAGACCTCGTTTTCTAGAACCAGACCCTGACGAGTCATGGATGTAAAGAGGTGAAAAACGATGCAGATAACCAAACCGATCCTAAGTCTATGCTACCAGGATTCATACGGGTAGAAAAAAGAGGAGCAAAACTTGATCGAAACTTATTCATGTCGATTGAGAAATATCTAATTCTATATAGACTAAGCTATAGTTTTTTTTTTTTTGCGAAAAGGCATGTCATTAAAAGAAACACCAAACAGTACAAAACATCTCAACAAAAACGAAAATTACAACGAAATCATTGAGATGCCCTCCGTCTTCAACCTCCAGACCGTGTCGACGGCGTGCCGCCGCTGCCGCTCCTCCGTGAGCTGGTCTGATGTTGTTGGTTGCGGACGGGAAGTCGCCGAACGGGTCTAGAAGACCACATCCGTCCCGGAGACGAAGAAGAAGGAAGAACCGTCGATGAAGCTCTTTGATGATCCGGAGAACGTCACCGCCAGAAGAAATCGTCGAGACCACACCACTCCCACAGGCTTCTCGACGTCGCCGCCGAGATGAGACTGAATCCGGGGAGACCTTATTGAAACGAGACGCCCCCGCCACCATCTGAGCGCCGCCCCAACAAACCTTGACCCTAAGCTATAGTTATATTATCACTATCCTAAAGAAAACATACTAAGGATATATTTGCAGGAATAATTAGCAGCTAATCTTGGTCGAGGGATCCAAGTCGTCTACCCACCGTAACCAGATTGCTCTGCTTGCTTCCTGCCTACACAAAACCAGACACAAGCTCCCTTGAGAGGAGCCTGGCAGGAGGAAGCATACGGCGGGAAGGAGACGGTTAGGCCAACCGTTTTTTTTCTTCGTTCGCCCCTTCCACTCTTGGCGCCAAAGCAAAGCCGTTAGATTATTGGTCACCATCTCGAACCCAACTCGCCTCTTCCCTCCCCACCCATTTATCCATCGAGGCGCGAAACCAACCATGTCGATGCACCTCCTCCCCACGACCGACTACGATAATGCCGTCCGCGTCGTCGTCGTCCTCGTTGGCGACGCCTGGAACGAGCCGTGGCGGCGGCAGCGGTAGGGTCTCCACTTTCACGATGCGGGCGGTGGCGCGCATGTCGAGGGCGCGTTGGTTCATCTTCCTGAGGCGGGTGTACCAGTACCAGAACGGCCCGAGGTCGGACCTGGGATCGAACCCCTTCAATTGCGCCGGCTGGCTCGCCTTCGAGCTCGGTGTGATCGTCGCTCAGATGGTCATCACCACAGCCATCGTGGCCACCTCCCCAAAGGAGCGCCCCGCATGGCCGCTCAGGCTCTGGGTGGCCGCGTACAACGTCGGCAACGTGCTTAGTCTTCCCCTCCTCTATTGGCGACACCGGCATTCCTCGGCCTCCGCCAGCCGCGGCGACGATCCGGAGATGCACGGCGCCAGTGACGCTCTAAGGTTCAAGCTTCGACACCTTAATGTTTTGCAGAACTTCCAAATTTGACAGCACAAATTTAAGTCACTTGACGAATCTGTGTGCGCCAATTGCAGGAACAGCTCGTATCTGATGAACAAGGCACGGGCGTTCCTGGAGTTATTCTTCGCGATGTGGTTCGTGATGGGCAACGTGTGGGTGTTCGACGCGCGGCTCGGGTCGTTCCACCGCGCACCGAGGCTCTACGCGCTCTGTATCGGCCTGCTCGCGTGGAACGCCATCGTCTACTCGCTCCCCTTCCTCCTCTTCCTCCTGCTCTGCTGCTTCGTCCCGATCGTCGGGTACGCGCTCGGCTACAACATGAACTCCGCTTCCGTCGGCCGGGGCGCCTCCGACGAGCAGCTCGATGAGCTGCCGCGGTGGCGGTTCAAGGAGCTCGACGTGCCGAGAGACGGCGAACACGACGATCAAGTGAGTACAAGTCGATTTTACGGGCATTACTCTGCATATTTCCATTCCAAACACATGTCCTGATCTGGATAAGTAGAAGCAAAGATAGCAGTGTCCATTTTAGGTGATGAAGGAGAATGGAGCAAAAGAGGATAGCAGGAATACACCAAACATTGGCGACCTAAACTTACAAGTGTATCCCAAAAAGTGATAAACGTGCGAGGAGCAACTTGTACATTATTCCTTTTTAGGCGATACTAAGATAAGAAGTACTAACTTCGCCTTTTGGGACGGTGCCTAAGATCATAATTCATAAGCACCCCCTGCTATTTAGCACCATTAGCAAACATGCATGGACTGTTTTCTCTCTTTCTCTCTCGACGAAACATGAACAGATCCTAGATTAGTGTTACATTGTGTAGATTTCTCAAAATTACTCCAGTGCAAACAAAATGTTCTCTGTTATCTTCTTCTTAAAATTGATTCGCGTGCAATCTTGCAGGAGTGCTGCATATGCCTGGCGCAATACAGGGAGAAGGAGGAGGTGAGGCAGCTGCCGTGCACACACATGTTCCACCTGAAATGCGTGGATAGGTGGCTGAGGATCATCTCCTCTTGCCCTCTCTGTAAGCAAGAGCTCGGCTGATCGATGTCTGAACAAATACGGTCGCAACGGCAATTGTTCAGTGGAGCTTGCATTCTAAGCCAGGGATGCGTCGATCGGATGGCACGGCGCGCTCGGATGCATGCACCACACCTCACTGGCCTATTTCGCCAACCCTCTACTAACCTAGACGCTGACAAGCGATGGATGGATACACTTCAGTTGCAGCCAGAGATAGCTTACTTAATTAGCTTCGGCGGGTGGGTAATGTGTATAGTAAATGTTGTTTATTTTTCTGGCTTTCTACTCTACACGACTAGTTTCTGAATAGTAATCCATATACAGGCGCCTACCATCAAGTTTTCCTTGATGGGTTTTAGCATTGCTACATCAGATTTTAGTCTACATGCCAAATTACTAAGGAGAGAGAGGATAAACCTGCCACTACACACAATCCAATTCATGAAACACTTAATCTTGTACAATCATCCAATTATACTAAACCATCTTAACAAAGGTTCTATATAATAAATACCAACATATTTAATAATTAATTTAAAAAACCAACATATTTAATATATACTAGTCGCACACCCGCACCTCATTATCTGATGCCCCGCTTCGGAGTTTTCAAAAATTGCGAAATAAATTAGGGACATTTATTATTTCATTTTTTTTGTACCCACAAAGTTTCATTCAAAAACATGACTATGTGTGACCTGTGCAATAAAGAGAAATACCTAAATGAATAGTATCATGTGTTGTTCACACGTTATTTGTCTTTTTTGCACAGGTCACATATGGTCATATTTTTTGATAAAAATTTGTGTGTGCACAAGACACTACATGATATATGTACATGAATTATTTCACGATTTTTTGAAACTCCGAAATGGGACATCTGACAATAGGGTGCGCGTGCAACTAGTTGCAAATTGTAGTTTCCCTGTAACTATTTGTAATCCATCTTTGTGTGCAACAATTTTATGCACAGATACACACACTCGATTCGGTGATGCTCTAGTTCAGGAGCTAATAAAAGTAAACTCTGTCTTTTTCTGCACTTTGCGTTGTGCAAGCCTACTACTAAGATGTGATATTCAGAGAAAGAGTATCCTCACAACATGCAGATGGTCCAAAATCGAATGTTAATTCTGTCATCCCATCAAACAGCAGCGCAGCCGAGCATGCAAAAGGGCACGCCGTCCGGAACGCGCTCGGTGCACTGTTGGCGCTGGCAATCGGATGGGTTTGCTTCCTCTTCTTCATTGGCCAGCTGATCCTCGCGGCTCCGTCAAGCGATGGCGTATAGAGCCTCTCCTCTCCGTCATCTCCCATCAGGCAGCTGCAAATCCGTCCGGGTGGTAAAGGCGGTGGTCCAGACAGAAGCTAGGGTCGGTTCAAGCATAATTTAGGCCCGGCGCAAACTAAATATTATAACCTGTACTAAAGTTATTAACTACTATAAATTTCTATTATTTATTTGCAAGTTTGACCATATAGAAATGCCGCCAAATTTATGTTGTGATGTTCCTTCTTATACAAATGTAATGAATATCTTTAAACCAACTTGTTTATGCTAAAGTTAAATTGCAGTAATGAACAAAATTTTGTTCTCAAATTATGTTTAAACAATTGCATCTTACTCTTTCGAGACCTAAAAGGCTAGTGAACATTACGGATACGATATGTTATTTAATACACTTTATCTGTCTTCTTTCAGAAAGGAAAGATTACTAACACGGCACCCAAGATATTACCACTAAAAAAAGGAGTAAGCAACTCGATCAAATCATTGGGTTGGTGATCAAAACACGTTCTAAGTGCATTTGCAGACTTAAATGATATCTACCCTTTCGGTGGAGTTCTTTTTGCTTTGCTCGACAAGATAAAACTATGCTATTTCTCAGGCCTTGGAAGAACTAAGATATCGAAAGATTATGAGCTAATGGATATCTTAATAGTGTTTTCTAGAATATGACTTCGTAACCATATTTACTAAAAATTCTAAGAAATAAATTAAATTACTTTCATGATTCATTACTGATATTTTCTAGGTAAATATTTCATATAAGTTAGATATGCTCATTAATAAGTTGAAATTTTGTGTTTTCCACCTATATTTAAATAGATCGCTTGTTGTTATAATCAACAGAATGGTGCGAACTCTACTAGGTATACATACAGTTTAATTATTTTCTTGTGTGCAATGCCGCATTTATCATCTAGCTTATACAAGTCCTTCCGCCAGTCTAAAATAAAACCTAATGTATCAAATTAAACATGGTAATCTTGTTAGCATATATTTCAGGACGGCCTAATGAACATGGTGTTGTCGGCATGATTTATTTGCTCCTACATGGTACACGGTTAATTCTACACACCTTCTGCGACAAATTGAGGATTTTATTTATTTCAATATAGTCAACAATGCATGGTGTTTAGCTGTAATAGATAATTTTACTCTACACGACTAGTTTCTGAATAGTAATCCATATACAGGCATCTACCATCAAGTTTTCCTTGATGGGTTTTAGCATTGCCACATCAGATTTTAGTCTACATGACAAATTACTAAAGAGAGGGAGGATGAACCTGCCACTACATACAAATGCAATTCATGAATCACTTAGTCTTGTACAATCATCCAATTATACTTTAGCCATCTTAGCAAAGGTTCTATATAATAAATACCAACATATTCAAGATATATGTGCATTAGGATAGATGTACTTTAATATCCATTGTGTTCTCGAGGAACGTGCTACGAGATGATGCATTGTGAATGACCTCGCTGGCGGCTTTCAGCAATTATATATATTAACGATGGACACAATATCAAGGGGGACAGAACAATGATGTCTTTTAGCAGTCTCGTTTATCGCTGCTGCGGCTAGGGAGCCTAGCCGCCGCCTTCAGCATCTCAGCTTCCTAGCCTGATCCTCCGCTGTCGTCAGGCAAAACCTGTGTGGCAGACTATGGCAACGAGTTCTTCCTAGTGCGTGTGGTCTGGCGGCACGGCGCTCGGACACCCTACAGCCCGGTGGAGTGGCCCGATTTCCTTCTCAGGTCGCTCTGCTCGGCCGACATCTCACTCCGGAGGCTCAACAGGTAGCTACGTATTGGTTTCTGGTAAGCACTTCAGGGCAGCACCGCGACAGTCACTGGCCATGGCCACGGCGCCGATCTACCTCTGGGCTTCTTGCGGGGTCGGCGATGCAGCCTGTCGGCCATCGATCTTGGCATTAGGGGTGGTGGCCCTCATGCTTCAGCGCTGGTGGCTAACTGGCTACCGTGGCCGTGTGGACAAGGCGGTCGGATCTAGAGATGGTGATGGCTTTCAACTTCGTGTTGTCGTTGGACCGTGAAGCTCGCACGACGTCACTTGTGGAGGTGTCAAGTCATGCCTATAACCGCCAACTGTTATGCACGAGGTCTCATGCGGAGGTGTCTAAGTCATGCATGTTGCCGCAAGGTGCTACACATGGTGTCTCTTGCGGAAGAAGCGTGCCCGGTGGTCTTCACGCATGGTTGCTGCAGCGAACGACAACCCGGTGGTCTTCACACATGGTTGTACCGACGAGTACGTGGCCAGTCAGCGGTATCATGGCTGATATGTTCAGCTGGCGGCGCGCAAAGTGCGGCGCGACTTCATCGATTGGCACTTCTGAATCTCCAGTCGATGAGTTTCGGATGGCTCCAATTTTGGATGGGATCCGGTCGTGCGCGTCCCCAATTTTTGACCCATGGGGTTTCAAGGGGACGTGTCACGAAGTTTCGTTTTCTGTTGACACCATGGGACATGTCGACGCCTAAAATTTCCATGGTTTTGACATAGGCGGGGGTTGTGAAGACGAGTATTGCGACGTAATTGCTTCACGGGTTGTTGTGTGGGCCTGACTGCAGGAAGAAATTCCATGGTGTTGATATAGGGGCTAGTGATTGGTGCTGTGTAGCAGCGGCTTTGGTCAGGGAGGCATCACTCGGGGACTTCAGTATTGGTAATTCTCTCTGAGTGCTAAGTCTCGATATTCAGGGTGATAACTCTGGGTCTAACCTTCATTTGTTGTACTTGGCAATTGAGATTTTGTTGTTGAAGGCATTGTCTGGAAAAAGTTCGAATTTTCTTATGGGTGAAAACCTACAATCTTTGGTTCGGCGACTCTTGTGCACCGTTTCTTTCTTGTAGGCGTCACTTCTTTTTGACATTGTACGCCCGCAGGCATACATTACTTGTATTGATACAAAGACGACATGAAAATTCAAGGTAATGCCGGAGGCAACAGCGATGTTCAATGCCTCTATCGCTATATCTGTCGCTGACGGTGCGCGAGTGTCCTTCTGGGAAGATGCTTGGATCAACGGCCGGACTGCTGCTTCAATTGCGCAGGTGGTGCTGGCGTTGGTCAAACCGGGTACCCGCCGGCGTCGGCGTGTGATCGATGGCCTCACCGACAATGCGTGGGCAAGAGACATTGAGGGTGAGTTATCTGTGGATGCCATTGTCCAGTATCTGCGTCTTTGGGAAGCAGTTCATGCGGTACAGTGCTGAAAGGACCGCATGGGTTTATTTCCACCAAGACTTGGTTGAGGGACGGCACCAAAGAGATCAACATGAAGAAGTTCCAATATCCTCTTTGATGAGATGATAGTCTTGCTTGAGTGGAGAGAATCATGCATCTTTCATTCAACACAAGCCCTACAAAGACGATCTCTAGAAAAAGAAACATTGTCTTTTAGTCCAAGAGTGAGAGCCAACAAGCCGCCATTGACTTCTCCAATGAAATGCAACGTCAACACAATGTTCCTATATTGGCCATTAGAAGTGACAATGGCTCCGAGTTCAAGAACTACACCCTAAATGAGTTTCTTAGTGAAGAGGGAATTCGTCATCAATATTCCGCTGCGTATACCCCTCAACAAAATGGTGTAGCCGAGAGGAAGAACCGGACCCTTATGGATATGGCAAGGTCTATGTTGGCGGAGTTCAAGACCCCACTTTTCTTGTGGGCCGAGGCCATCTCCACGGCATGTCACTCATCAAATCGCCTCTACTTCCGCACGGGCAAGAAACTCACTCCATATGAAATGCTTACCGGCAACAAGCCCAATATTTCCTACTACCGGGTGTTCGGTTGTAAGTGTTTCTATAAGATCAAAGGTTATCGTTTGTCTAAATTTGAGTCTAAGGCTTTAGAGGGTACTTTTGTTGGTTACGGTGTCGAATCCCACACTTATAGAATCTACGACAAGTCCTTCAGGACCATTGTAGAATCTTGTAGTGTGGAGTTCGATGAGAATGACGGCTCCCAAGTGGCGCAATTTCATGTTCGTGATGTAGATGATGAGGAACCTCAAGATGCAATAAGGCGAATGGGCGTGGGATTCTTTCGCCCAATCGAGATCCACCATGAGGCGTCTCAAGAAGGACCAAGCTCCACCCATGTGGAGCATTCATCATCACAAGTGGAAACCGCACCATCCGATGGAGCAAATGATGCACCAAACCAAGAACAAGTTCAAGACCCTCCTCAAGTTGATCAAGTTGCTACGCAAGAACCAAGTTCTCCAATTATTGATGCTAGCCATGATCAAGACCAAGGTCCATCTTCTCCTTCTAGTGATGAAGGTGTGCTCATTGAAGACCAAGGTCATCATTCCGGTCAAGACGGGGACACAAATGATCAAGATGATCAAGATGATCAAGAGATTCCTCCAAGCTCTCGTGAGGAGATCGACACCCGTCGTCATGCAAGAAATGTCAAGACCATGGAAAGAAGACAACACTTGTTGGAAAATATTATTGGTGATTTGAAGAGCAAGGTTGTGACTAGAAGACAATGTGCAAACTTTAGTGAACATCAAGCACACATATCCATGGTGGAACCAAAGAAAGTCTTTGAAGCTATTGAAGATCCGGATTGGTTGAATGCAATGCATGAAGAGCTCAATAACTTCAAGCGCAACAAGGTGTGGAAGCTAGTTGAGAAGCCAAAGGAGTGCCGCAATGTTATAGGCACTAAGTGGATATTCAAGAACAAGCAAGATGAACATGGCATGGTGGTGAGGAACAAGGCAAGATTGGTGGCTCAAGGGTACTCTCAAGTTGAAGGCATTGATTTTGGAGAGACCTATGCTCCCGTGGCTCGCCTTGAGTCCATCCGTATCCTCCTTGCATATGCATCTCATCATAATTTTATCTTGCAACAAATGGATGTGAAAAGTGCTTTTCTAAATGGTCCACTTAAAGAATTAGTATATGTTAAGCAACCACCGGGTTTTGAGGATCCCAAACTCCCTAACCATGTCTACAAGCTCGATAAGGCGCTCTATGGACTTAAACAAGCTCCACGTGCGTGGTATGAGCTATGAGCACCTTAGAGAGCTTCTAGTAGACCGTGGATTTGAGGTTGGGCAAATCGATCCCACTCTCTTTACCAAGACAGTAAAAGGGGAGCTTTTCATATGCCAAGTCTATGTGGACGATATTATCTTTGGCTCAACTAACAAAGCTTTCAATGATGAATTTTCAAAGCTTATGACCGATAGGTTTGAGATGTCTATGATGGGAGAGTTGAAGTTCTTCCTTGGTTTTGAGATCAAGCAATTGAGGGAGGGACTTTCATCTCTCAAACTAAATATATCCAAGACATGCTCAAGAAGTTTGATATGATTGGTGTCAAGGAGAAGCGCACACCAATGGACACAAAGGTTCATCTACAACTTAACCCAAAGGGTATAGATGTCGATCAAAAGGTATACCGTTCCATGATTGGTTCTTTGCTCTATCTTTGTGCATCTAGACCCGATTTTGTTGAGTGTAGGGGTGTGTGCAAGGTACCAAGCCGCTCCTAAAGAAAGCCACATGGTGGCGGTCAAAAGAATCCTTCGATATTTGATTCATACCCCAAAGTTTGGGTTGTGGTACCCTAAGGACAAGGTTTTCTCTCTTTGTGGGTATACAGACTCGGATTGGGCCAGTGATCAAGATGATAGGAAGTCAACTTCCAGGGCTTGCCAATTTCTTGGTGGTTCCTTGGTGAGTTGGTCTTCCAAGAAGCAAAATTGTATATCTCTCCCCGCCGAAGCCGAGTATGTGGCGGCCGCAAGTGCATGCACCCAATTGTTATGGATGAGGCAAACTTTAAAGGAATACGGTGTCAATTGTGACAAAGTGCCTCTTTTATGTGACAATACAAGTGCTATCGAGATTGCCCACAACCCGGTGCAACATTCAAGAACCAAGCATATTGAGATTCGTCATCATTTCATTCGAGATCATGTTGCCGAGGTGATATTGAGCTAAGCCATGTTCCCACAAGAGATCAACTTGCCGATATTTTCACGAAGCCTCTTAATGAAGCAAGATTCACCTATTTGAGGAATGAGCTAAATATCGTGGATTCAAGGAGCTTGGCTTGACTATTTTACATACACACCTTGTCTTAACTATCTATTGTGTTTAGGTGTAGGCATGGACATAGGGAGTGCGGTCCTAATGCATTGGACTATCCCTCCCCCCATTATGCCGACATGAAGAAATCATTTGTTTCTCTATATTCGTGCTATAAATTATGAGCTTAAATGATGAGTTGTAGCCGTGAACCCAAGATATATCTTCGCGGTGTCACACCACACACTCATACATGGTGGCCTAGGCCACCGCCCTCTTCTTTTTGAAGAGTTGGGTCTTATTGGAGATTTTATTGTATACTTGTTGTTTCTACCCGCTTTCGAATCACTTCCAATGTTGTTATTTGGGTTTTTCTTGGTTTTATCTCCATTGGAAGTGTGAAAAAATCATCATGTTTGCATCTCCCCGTGTCACTCAACGTTGCTCCATGGTTACTCTTGAAGATGGTTCTCAGCAAAGAAGTCCGGAAGTTTTTCAAGAATTTTGTTTAAGGAAGTTTTTCAGCAAAAAGGGAAAAAGCCAGTCTGGCCGGCCTGGCCGGCTCCCAGGCCGGGCCAGAGGCCGGCTCCATCAGGCAGGTGCCCGGCCCAGGCCGGGCTCTCGGGGCCATCTAGATCGGGGGGGGGGGGGGAGGGGATCGAACCGAACGGTTCCCTCACTTCTTCCTCCTCTCCCCCACGACCTCCAACGCCATGGCTGCCCCTTCCGAGCTCCTCCTCCACCGCCCCCGCCATTAGAGCCACTCCCACACCTCCTCCTTCCTCAGATCTGCAAGTCCCCCCTCAAGTTCCACCTTCCCATCCATGAAATTTCTCCATTGGTGGAAGATTGGGGGAGTTCTCCTCCCTTGATTGGTGCCTTCTCAAGATTGGATTTTTCTCGGTGAATCTCGAGCAAGATGGATGATGATTCGGCTTATGATGGCCTTGAAGACCTAGATGATTCCCCTCTCTCAAGGTTCAAGGGCAAGGAACATCTTCAGGAGTCCTCTTACTCCTCTTCCTCCACCAACCCCAAGGCCAAGAAACTCAAGGTAATCTCCAAGAAGAAAGGGCCTCCCCTGTTCAATCCGGAGGAACCGGTACGTTCAACTTGGATCAAAGTGCCTAGTGATGAGTTTGAGAATGACCACTTGATTTTCAACCCATATGCTTTTGGCAAGCCCACTTGCACAAATGATGGCCGTTTCTATTGCAAGATGCATCAACAAGTGTTTGAACAACTAATTAGTCCGTTGAAGAACTCTCATGTTCCCACTTTTTACTTCAATGTGGATAGTGCAAGGGAATTATGGCCGGAGGTGATAAAGGTTATGGATTTTCATAGTATTACTAATCTCATGCCGGTGAATACTCCTTATGCTCCTGAGCTGCTTCAATGACACAGTTTATTTCTCCAGGGAAGGAAAGAGGACTATGACATGGATGAGTGCCGGTATCAAATGTGAAGCTTCTCTTGCTGAATTTGGTGCTCTTTTTGGCATAGAGGAGCTACCTCTTTGTCCCATGGCTTATGTTCGTATTCACATGCAAAACCTCATGAAAGCCACTCCCGGGATCCATCATTGCTATCCCTCCGAGTCGGGCACTATTGGAAAGATCCCCAAGAGCTCTTATATGACTCCTTATTGGAAAGCCACCTATTTCATCCTCTGGAACACTATTTCCGTCAAGTTTAGGGAAAAGGGTATGGCTCGCATGTACATGGTCAATCTTCTTCACCACATTCTTACCACCAAGGAGAGGAAGAAGAAAATAGATGTTCTTGATTACATGTGGCAAGAGATGCAATCCATGGTTCTTGAGTCCAAGGTTCCAATTTATGGTCCATACCTTCAGAAGCTCTTTGAAATCAAGTTGGCTACGGTCTCGCTCAATGCCTATGCCACAACATTGATTGCGCCTTCATTTCATGCTTTGCCATCTCGTCCCCCGGATGCGGTCATCCCTTCTCAAGAGAAGCGTGCTAGAACTGAAGCTCCCAAAGCTCATGTTGAGGCCTCCAAGAAGAAGCTCGGCATCATGGCTATTTTCAAGATAATGAATTGCTTCTTTGCGGACAAGCAAGCCAAGGACTTCAAGGCATATCGCAAGCAAAAGTCTTATAACCGCAATCAAAGAGAGATTATGAAGAAACTTGATTTTCCCTTGCCTTCTTGCTCAAGCTCAGCCGAGGTCTCGGAGAATACTTACAATTCCAACTACACCTATTGGTTCGGCGATGATGCTTCCTCTCTTGCTCCCTATTGGCCGGACACTCATGGTGCATCAAGCTCCGGTCAAGCTTTTGGTGGCACCAATGCGGATGTTGATGATGAAGATGATGAGGACGAGTATGAAGACGAGTGATCTCATGGGCCTTCACTTTACTTTCTCCGTTTTGGTGTCTTGATGCCAAAGGGGGAGAGAGATATCCGGTGATTTGCATTGAAGCAATGCATACATTTGTGTTTTTATTTGCATTACATCGTTTTTAGTTGAACTTTATTTGGTTTATGTTCGTGGAACTTGGTTATCACTATTGTATGAGATGGTTAAATTATTGTATGAGACTATGGATTTCGGTATTCGGGTTTATCTATGGTTGAGACTTCATGATATTGTGCATTGATATAATTGTCTACATCTTTTGGCACAAGGTATGATCATCTCAAAATCTCAACCTAGTTGGATATGTCTCTTTTTGTTCGAATATGTTGTTCCTATATCATGTTGAGTATATCTTGTTGGGTTTGCTTCCCTTCTTATGTGTGTATTTGCATTCCAAGGCAAACAAACTATATGCACACATTTAGGGGAGCCCTTTCCTTGTTTAGAACGTGATATAGTGTGGGTTTATTGCAAATCCTAGTGTTGTCATCTAACATCAAAAAGGGGGAGATTGAAAGGACTTTTATTTACCCCTCTGTGTTTTGTGTGTTAGATAATAACACCGGTGATATTTTAATATGTTGCTAAGTGTTTACAGGAAATATTAAGTTTTATGATAAAGCGATAAAAGTTATCTCTCCATTCAAAAAGAAGAAAGAAATGGAAAAGGAGTTTAGTGATGCCCTGAGAAACCAGCCCCCAGGCCGGCCAGACCGGGCTCCAGGCCGGCTGGCTCGGCTGGGTGACCGGCCCCCAGGTCGGCCAGGCCGGGCTCCAGGCCGGCTGGCTCGGCTGGGTAACCGGCCCCCAGGCCGGCCAGGCCGGGCTCCAGGCCGACTGGCTCGGATGGGTGGCCGGGCCCCAGGCCGGCTTCTTTGAAGCCTCTAAAGCAGCGCGTGAGGCCGGCCTCCTTGTCCTTTCAACGGTCACGTTTTAGTAGGAGCTATAAATGCTCCTCCACCTACCTTGGGACAGGGAGCTCGCCTAGAATTGAAGTCCTCCATTATTGCAAGCTCAAGAATCACTAGATCTCCCAATCCCTCCAACCAAACTCGTTGATCTTTGGAGGATTGAAGTTGAAGGTCCGGATCTACTACTTCACCAAAGCGTTCTTCATTTCCCCCTCATTCACTTGAGGGATTTGAGCCTAGGGTTTCCACTAGGAAAACTTAGGCATCTTGTTGTACTTACTTGCTTATTACTTTTGTGTAGCAGGTGTTGTGGTGCTTGGGATCCCCCAATCCTTTTGTGGGTTGAGCCTCAAGTTTGTTGTAAGGGTTCCGGATTCCGCCTTGAATGATTCCGATAGTGGAAGGTAAACCGAGCTTTTTGGCAAGGTTCATCGGAGAATAGGGTGAGGCCATTTGTGGCGTTTGAGTTTGAAACTCACACCCCTCCAACGAGGCGTACTCCCCTAAAAAGGAGGAACTCGGGAATACATCCTTGTCTCCACGTGCTTCCCGTTCGGTTACTCCTTACTCGCTAGCTCTTACTTGTATCGTGCTTAGTCTAGTGTTAACTTGTCATATAGGTAAATTCACCGTAGTTGCATATCTAGAGAATTTACCTTTGTGTCAAGCCTAAATTCAAAAAAGAGCTAAAAATTGAGTAGCACCTATTCACCCCCCCCCCCTCCTCTAGGTGGTCATACCGATCCTTTCAAGCGCGCCGGCGATCAGGATCGTTTCCGGTGGAAGTGGACGGCTTCAGGGAACTTCAGCGCAAGATCGGCATACCTAGCGTTCTCCGAGGGCTCCACGGTTATGCCTGGTGCATCGCAGGTCTAGCACTCCTTCGCCCCGCTCAAGTTCCGCTTGCACGCCTGGTTTGCGCTGAGGGATAGGTGCTGGACTGCGGATCGCCGACTCCGGCGCGGCCTCGTCTCGCACACTCAATGCCCGCTCTGCCTCACTGAGGATGAGACCATCAAAAATCTAGCGATGCGATACAGCTACACCGCGGCGGTCTGGAATGGGCTTAACGCGAGACTTGGCGTTGCTCTTCCCCTGCCGGATGCTATGAGCTCCCTCGCCATCTGGTGGCCTGCTGCAGTGTAATCCTTTCCAATCAAGGATCAGAAGACAGCAAACTCCCTCATCATGTTGGTGCTTCGAGCGGTCTGGCTTGAGCGTAATGCTAGGGTGTTTGAGGGCAAAGCTATGCCTTGGGAAAGGGTCCTGGACGCGATCGTCGACGAATGGAGGTTGTGGGCGGCGTGCAGATGTGGGCCGTCGTGAGAGTAGTTTCTTATCTCTGTTGTAGGTGTCGTGCCCCAAGTGCACTGGCCGTGGTGTGTTGTCAGCCTGGCGCTCTCTGTCATGGCTTGTAATTTGCAATGTTTGTTCTCTCTCTTGTTAAGCTTAATAAAGAAACGCACAGATCTCATGCGGGTTATCGAAAGAAAAAGACGACATGAATACAAGCAACATAAAACTAGGAGAAAATAAGCGATTAAACTGTTGCAAACCGCCATCGCCGCAACTATCAAGCATCCATGTCTTTCGCCGTCGCCGGAGAAGAAGAACACCAGCAGTTGGTCCACATCTTGGAGGAAGAACCTATTAGTCATGTGTGTTGTTGGGTCCGGATGTTGCGAGTTATTGATCACTGTGGTGGGGTCTTTTTCTTTATTCTTCTTTTCTCTTTTTAGCTGTGTGCATCCTTAATGTTTAGAGTAAGTATTAACATTATGTTGGTGCAGAGTCTGTATGTAATTGGTATCTCTTTGATATTAAAATATTCACTTTATCAAAAAAATGTACTAGAACTGAGTGGTTATAAAACTGTTAATAGGCTATACAACTAACTAGAAATCAGTATTAGATAATAAGAGACAATTAGTTAGGTCATTTTTTATCAAAATACTTTAAAACAGAGTAACACCTTATAATTTTTGGAAACAATATGACTCTCTTATTTGATAAATGTGATTTTTCATGCGGATTATGTTTCACATGTGTAAAAAAGAGAAAACAAAACCTCTAAGAGCCAGCGCCAATGGACGAACATTCAACTCAACTAGTAGTATATTAGTTGACTCTTGAAATAGGCTTACGCCCCGCTTTATAGACAAAGCAACGACCATACAACTCCATCATACAACTCACACCACGACACACACCCAAGGCAAGAAACAAAGGTGCCAAAGAAAAGCTACGACACCCGAGGAGGCGAAGCCATGGTCAACAAAAGGTGGACTCCAAAACGGTGCCTTCAAGAAGGGAACGACACCGGAGTGCCGCCACCGCCTGATCCAAAGGATCGGGGTTTTCATCCGGAGCAATACGAAGAACGGAGGATAACCACGACGACACCTTCAGGAAGGAGACGACGCCCACGGACGCCGCCGTCGCCGGCCTGACTAGAACCAGACAGGGCTTTCACCCCGGTAACACATCCTCCACCTACAAAATGGTGCAGCCACGCTACCGTACCACCCCACCTAACGTCGACCCCAACCACCACGCTGTCCACACAGCCATGGTGGCCAGCCCACCCCCAAGCCATGAGCTCCGCCCACGAGCACCATGTCACGCACCACCAGGGCCGCCGCCCTGACTTCCGCGACTCCGAATCCATTGCATGAGAAACAATACACCGCGTGACTGCCGACATGGGAGGGCTAGGTTAGCGCTCGGATCCAGGGAGCAAGAGGTCAGCAGAGATGCAAGCGCACCCCGCACACCGGCAGCTAGGTCTAGGCCTGACAGGCCCGGATCCGGCCACCAGCCTCACCGCAGCCCAATGGAGGAGTTCGTCCTCCACCGCCAAAAGCAGCTACCGGCCGGACACGGCAGCAGGAGCACACCAGGCCCATCAGGCCCGGCCGGTCCCAGATCGGGACCGTAAAGCTCCCGCCGCCATGCTGCAGCATTAGGGCCGCCACCGCTGTCCTCCTACCAGGACCACCCGCACCAGCCACCGCCGCCACCGTCAAGCAAGCCACCGTGCACGATGTCCTCCGCCGAGTCGGTCTGCAAGCCCCCAGCCTCGCTGCCCACCATCCGGGAAAGGAGCAGCGCCACCGAGCGCCCAGGAGTCCTGCAGAGCAACCAGAGGCAGAGAATGGCGGACCCGCGTTGGCCGGGGCCCACCCGACCCAGATCGGGCCCAAAAGGGCCCATATCTGCGCCAGCAAGCCCGTAACGCCATTCTCCTCCACCCGGAACCACCGGCCACCGCTGCCACGCACGCCGTCCCCGCCGCCTCCAACCAGAGTAGCCGCCTCGGCGTGGCACGCTGGCCATGCCCCGCCGAGTCTCTTCGAGCTCCTCGAAGTGCACCGCCACCAAGGAAGGTCGCCGCCCCGCACGGTCCTCCTCGCGCCGGGTAGAGAAAGGCCCGCCACCGCCAGCACCACGCGGGCTTTGCCCGGCGGCGAGGGAGGTGGGGGAAGAGGAGGAAGGGTGCGGTGGGAAGCTAGGGTGTTGGGTTGCGTGCATGGAAAACAAAAATTTCGCCAACTACGCAACAACCAAGATCTACTATGAAGATACAAGTGCAAGACATGCATATTTGATCCAACTGTAAATCGTTACCGACACCGTTGAAGCGGAAGAGATGTCGATGACGAAGTTGACGTAGTCGACGTAGTCGTCGCCGATGTCGATGATGACGTTGATGATGCTTGTGGAAGAACTCCCTCGGCTAGGCCTAGCCGAGAGAATATCGTAGACTCCTTGCGTCCCGCCTTGATCCAACAGAGTAGGATAGGGTCAACCGTTTCTCAACGGATCACCCCTCTGAGTTTCGCACGCATACATCTGATCTAGTCCAGCAAGGCTTCGCCGTCCACACTTGAAGCACTCACCGCTGGTGTATATGAAGGTGGAGATCTCAACACATGAGAAGGAGGGACAGCGAGATTAGAGATCTAGATCTAATCTAATCGGAGAGGATCCTTCTAAATATTTAGAGGTTCCCTCTAAACCAACTAGAAGAGATCTAAACTTGTGTCTCCAAATAGGAGGGGGTGGGGTTTATATAATAGGCCAAGGGGTGGAGGTGCTTGGGCAAGGGGAAAGACCCCTAGCCCAATTCGGTTTGGGATGGGGAGTTGGAGTTGGACTCCAACTCACCTCCCCTCCTCCTTCCTTGATGCGCATCACATAGGGGGGGAGTTGGAGTTGGACTCCAACTCCCCTACCAATTCGGTTTCCAAGGAGGGATAGGAAGGGAGGAGTCCCTCCCCTTGCCCAACTCGGATTGGGAGGTGGAGTAGGACTCCTCCTCCCAAACCGACTCTACCTAGTGGGCTAGGCCCACTAGAGTTTCGGCCAAGGGGGGAACTTCCCCCCTTCATGCGCCTTGGACCACCCGCCCCATGTGGGGTGCGGCTGCCTTGTGAGCCCATGGACCCACTTGGCAGCCCCCTTTGGTGGGCTCCAATATTTTTCCAATAATTATTTATTAATTAAATAAATTAATATTTAATTAAATAAAATTTTGCCTAATTAATTATTATTTGAATATTTCCTTTTACACAACATTCCCTGAATTAATTACTTATCATATAAAACACTTTTACATGATCTGGGACACCTAGTGTCTGCCGACACATTTACTCCGGATAAATATTTCCCTCTTATATAAACCTTCGGAATAAATCCGACTAGTGATAGCAACTTCTATCACTCCGAGACACCTAGTGTCTGCATAATCCAATATCTCTGATAAAGATATTATCTACCACGCAGAAACCATTCCGGTGATACTCTCTCGGTATCCAGACCAACCATATACACAACAAATTAGAACTGACTTAAGTGTGTTTCCCTACAGGTTCGATAACGTGTAGCTATAATTAGATGTTTCCATCTAATCACCAGCCAGGGTCAGGTACATGGGCTACCTGAATAACTGCTACCGTTATGCGAAGGACACTCTGTTGAACCTATAGATTATTAATTAGTCATTCCCATTACTTGCGATACTGAATTTACCCGAGATAAAGTATTCCTGATATTTCCATGAATCAATCCTTGATTCTCTATATCTCCGTCTATCTCGTTACCGGTAAATTTCCTTTTCTCGTTCCCGTAATCCGATATCCCACATGATGTAACTTCATCATGCATTGTCTGTAGAACATATTGTATATCATACATACCGAGTGGGCCCTGGAAGTATCTCTCTTTTGACAGAGGAGTAATTTTCCCATCTTGGAACATTAGGATATATGCACACCTTCGGAATCACCCAGTGACTGCCGTTATGATCACCCACGGCCGTGATGGTTGACAGTACCAAAGTAACTCTTCCAATATACACAACCCTAATAACCTCATTGTCAATGGACATGTCATATAATAACCATCTGCGATATTGCACTAAGGACAAAAAAGACACTTTGGAATCTTCTTAGCATATCAACGATTTGGGTCTACCCAGCCATATTGTTTCCACCAACAATATGCCACTCATTGATGATGACATAAACAATGTCCCAGACCAGGAAAACGTGGTCTCTAGCAATCAACGAATTAGTCAAAAAGGCAAGACTAGGGTATACTTTATTCTGTTCATATCTCTACACGTGCGAGTGAGTTTTCCTCTGAATCACATATTCAGGAGTCACAGCAGTTATAGCATAGAATCATGAAGCATAATTACGAATCAGATGTTAAACTTTATTGCCTTTTGGGCATACATCCAGCATAGGGTTCGCCCCCCAGTCGCCGCGGGGGACGACCAAGGAGCTCCCTTTTCTTTTTTTCCTTCCCGCTCCAGTATAGTAGTAGACTAGTAGTAGGTAAGTCGGAAACTTTAGCCTTGCACCGTTCGTTCTTCCCCATGTGATTTACCAACGAAATACGCATTCCGGTTGAGGTTGATCACGTGATAAAACAAGTCGTACCCCAGCTACTTCAATCCATTGGTTGGTCACCGTACGCGCGGAAAAGTCCATTGTAAACTTTGGATTTGTATTGTAGAGGTTACCTAAATTGAATCTCAAACTCTGAATTTCGGTCGTTGACACACTAAATTATTGAGTTTCAATCTAACCTGAACCACTGAACCTTGAACCTGATTTTCATAGTAGAGAAATAAAATCTCAAATTGCTAGTTTCACTGGCTGCAATTAATGATTCACATGTCATATCTATTTTCTACCTCTATCCCATCTCTCTCTTTTCGAGTAACAGTGTGCGGTGGCGAGAGTCAACTCGACCGTGAAGCTCGGCTTTGGTGGTCGCGGACGTGCTCAACTCTTCCTCGTTGGAAGTGGGCCAATGATGGCATCTACACGGCCGCGTCTGCCTACAAGGCGCTGTTCCTTGGTCTTGAATTCTTCGCCTGCGACAAGATTCTATGGAAAACATGGGCGTCGGGCAAGTGCAAGATCCATGTTTGGCTCTTCCTTCATCGGCGACTTTGGACAGCAGACCGGCGCGCTCGCCATGGTCTCGACAGCCGCGCCACCTGCTCGCTTTGTGAGCGCGCTCCGGAGACGGCCGAGCATATTTTCCTTGACTGTCCCTTCTCCAGAAGGGTCTGGTTCGAGATCCTGAACAAGTGTGGCATCGCCGCCCTCGTGCCAAACTCGTGTTCACTCCCGGACTGGTGGACCGCGGCGCGCAAGAAGCTGGCGCCGACACGCCGAAAAGGCTTTGATAGCCTTGTCCTCTTGATCATCTAGAAATTGTGGCTGGAGAGGAACGCTCGTGTCTTCGAAGACTCTCCTTCTACGATGCGTGCACTCTGCTCGACCATCGCCAACGAGGCGCACCTCTGGAAGCTGGCGGGTGCGACCGGTCTTTCCGCTATCTGGGCGATGTAGGCTTTGTTGTTTAGTAGTCTGTTGTTTTCGCGGCACCTTAGCTTTGCCGCGAGCTGTGCTGTTTCACTCCCTGTAAGGGCCTCTTTGGCCTCCCACCTGTACTCGCTCTTTCTATCTATCTATTTGGCACGCAAGGTTCTTTGCGTGCCCGTAAAAAAAACAGAGCACGAGTTTGAGCATACTCGACTATGGATGCGGTTATCTGCTGATCATGTCGGCATGAGCTCGCGACTAGCAGCAGCGCTTGGCGGTGAGGTGGGGGCACAGCCTACCCTGCGCGATTGGGACAGAAGCACCGGAGCATAGCACGACCAACTACGTGCAGCCGCCCAACCACGACAGCGGGGAGCACAAGACCGCCGCCTCCTCCTCCCACTCTTCCGAGTGCGTATCCCCGCCACGCGTGCTAGCGACCATGATTCTTAGTTTAGGCTTTGATTTAGCTAATCTCTAGAATCAAGGTTTGTAATGAACTCTTTTTCGGCACGCACAACAAAATTGTGAAGTAGTCGTCGGTGGGGAGTGTGCAACGACTGACGTCGCAGACAAGATCGATCAGGTTAGGCGGTGTACACTAACGATGTAAGTGGAACAGGACAGACCGCTCGGCCCGTCTCCCATCCCGCCTGTAAAATCTACCTATCCCATTTGTTAAGCCCGATTAGTGCCAGTGGAACTAGCAGGTAACGCCCACTTACCCCAGATTGTACGCCATGCATGCATAAGCTAGGCGGTGAATGCTTAGAAATGCATCTAATCTAAGAGTTCACAAGATACCATTATTCTCTTTAATATTTTAATATTAATAAACTTTTGTTTTGTGCCGAGTACTATCAGAAACAATCTGGGACGGAGGATTCGAACCTACCAAAACCCGCTGCCTTACCACTTGGCTCCCATTTCATTTTATGCGACACCAATAAACACTAGTATTATGCATACATGCTGCAGGCCCCTCTGGATTCGGTCAGTTTGTGCTTACATTAAATTAAGCGGGTACTGTTGAACTCCTGTGTCCGGCTACACAATATCCCACTTGTCCCCTTCAGTCCCATCGGGCAAGAGCAGGCGGGAGAGACTGACGTCCCATGTCCGCGCCACTTGCATCATTAGTGTACACCCAACTAAAAGCCCCAGTGCGCAAGGGAGCTCCGGCTAGCTGCATCGTATGTCGTCATGTTTCCCAAGCGGCAACTACCTAAGCGGTTGTGCCTAACCACGTTTCTTTGTCTTCTTCAGCGTGACATAAGACCAATTGGCAGCTACAGCCTACAGAGCGTAGTCGTACTATGAAGATTGACGCAGAAAAATGAGACGAGGAATCGACGTGGGAATCGGGGGCGCGGGCTGACTATGTAGGCAACGTGAAAGCTAGCAAAACCTTCTTTTGGAACTTTTAGACAGTTTAGATGTCAAAATAAGGCTAAACTTAAAAGAACAAGTGTACTTCTTTTATTTTGAACGCATAAGTGTTTCTTTTTTGTAACGGACAAGTGTACTTCTTTTGTTTTGAACAAAATCATACAACGAAATTGCGATGTATTAATTCACCAAGGAGGAAAAAACATTCTCCCTTCGATCCAAATAAGTTTTGTAGTTTTAAACTGGGCTTAGTTCAAAACTGTGACACTTATTATTGATCGGAGGTAGTAGTACTTATTAATACTGCTTGTACAAAAATAGATTTGTCCCGATGATCTAATTTGCTTTGTTCAACGGGAAAGATTATATTCGTAACAATGTTTTCCCGCCCTTGATAAATGTTAAGTTATCCAAAATCCCTTTTGCCTCCCGAACTCACTTGCTCTTGCACGCTTTCGAAATTCAGACAAAACATTATGAAAAAAACTTTTAAAAATCTGAAAAAGGGGTAACAAACATATGCTAGTGCTCTTGTTTGATTTTACATGTGTTTGATGAACTACGACAAAAAATGTTGCGATAGAAAGAACTTTCAAACGAAATTCGTGAAATTATGGGGAACAACAAAATGTATACTTGTTTGATTTTTTTTTCAGATTGGAAAAAAATCTGAAATTAGACGATTCTAATAAGGTAAAACCGCATTCGTGCCACAACCTAAGCAATACCGCACCGAATTCAGGTCTAAGGTTTGATTCCAAATTCTAGAATTATTCTTTTGACAAAATGTTTTAAACACCATAATTTGGATTCATTCGAAATATTTTGATTTTTCTTCGAAATTGCGTAAGGACTCGTTTGGTACCCATCATTTCATTTCATTTCATTTGGAAAGTGAAATGACAAGGTTAGGGATAGGAATTATCATAACATACAATAGGTATTTGCTAGAATTCCAAATGAAATGACAAGTCTAGTTTCATGACAGCCAACACAGGTTGGGTATGGAATCACAAATGAATTCCATGATTCTTGCTTGAAATGATGGGTGTCAAACGAGTCTAAATGATTTAAAATTAACAAATCTCGGTCCGAAGAAAATACAGAAATGTTATACGCGCAAGGTTATACTGCAAAGAACGCAGGATCGCGACTTAAGTTAGATCGGACGATTCCACCGGGATTCTCCTCCATTTTCGGCTCACGCCTAGTGAAATATTTGCCCTGTTTATTCGGTGTTCAATTCGAAAAGTCTGTCCTTTTCCAACGTTTCTCCCTCGCTTGTCGCCGTCACAATCTCGCGGCATCTCTCGTCCTCCTCTTTTTCTGTTTTTTGAGCCGGTGCCATCTCCCGTCCTTAAATAAACGTGTGCCCAGAAATCTGTTTACCCACAGAATTCCGTTGAGAGCGATCAGTAGAGAAGCGCTCATCGCTCCTCATCCTCCTCTCACATACTACTCTCCACAGGATTTTCCGTTCCTTCTAGTCCCTTCTCGCTCGCATCCGCGTACGCGTCAGGCCAGAGGCAGAGCGCAATGGCGGCGGCGGTGGCGGTGGCGTTGTCGAACGGCTCCGGTGGCGACTCCACGGCCGAGTTCGCGGAGATATACAACAAGCTCAAGGAGGAGATGCTCGAGGACCCCGCCTTCGAGTTCACCGACGAGTCGCTCCAGTGGATCGACCGCGTAATGCCTCCTCTTCTTTACATCTCTATATTTCTGGGAGGACTGTTTTTATTTGATCTGGTTTTAGAGCAGAGGATGACTTATTTGATCCTCGCGATTCTTAATTATACTTTCACCTCAATTCGGCGAACCCCTATTTCTGACATTTGGGTTAGTCCGGTTCCTTTGGCACACTGAATCAACCTAAGGCTTGGAGACTCGGCATCCAGAGATGCACACAACTCAATTATTACAATGTCTCTAGATGTTTTAACAGAAAAATAATTCAACAAGTTATCAAACACCGACAATTCAGATGTTACAGGGCCTATTGCTAAATTGCCACTACAATTGACTTAATTTATGGATTAGAGTGTATACTTGGGGTTAAATAACTTAAATTGGGTGGAACTGTGCCTGTGCTATGCTAGATCAAGATTTCAGGAAAATTGTGAAATATGTCGAATACTACTACTGCATGTGGTCAAATTCCTGTCCGTTTAAAAAATTGTGTCACTTTGATTAGAAATATTTACAGGTGGCATGGATCTCTTTTCCATATGGGTGTTAAGATGTGAATGAAAGAAGGAGAGTGTCAGCGTGTCACACATTTTTGGGTAGATGTTTAAGACCTTTTTGCAATTAAGCTGGTCACACTTGTGCTAGTGAAGGGATGGAGTGCTTCTGTTGGCGTTGTAAGTTGATACTTATTGAAAGTGTTCAATGAATAGGTCTAATAATTGACTGCCCTGTCATTCTCCACTTCATTATCATGTTCGCTTGCCAGTGTATGTGCCTTGTGGTCTGAAGAGAAATACAGGGAACGTAATTGCTGATACTCTTTATTCAATTTGTGCCATTATGTTTATACAGAATGAATAATTTTTGCTTTGATAATTTGACAATAATGTTCGCTAGGTTAACAATTTTTCGAACTTGTTTCTTCCATTTGAGTAGATGCTGGACTACAACGTACTTGGAGGAAAGTGCAACCGTGGGCTCTCTGTCCTCGATAGCTACAAAATATTGAAGGGTGTAGATGTTTTGAGAAAGGAGGAGACATTTCTTGCCTGCACCCTTGGTTGGTGCATTGAATGGGTAACACTTTCTCCTCACCATTGCTTTAGATTTTTTTTTGTTAATTGCTGAAAATCTCTGCTAAGATGCCACCATTGATGAATCTTGATCATTTTGTAGCTTCAAGCTTATTTTCTTGTTCTTGATGATATCATGGACAACTCCCAGACGCGACGTGGTCAGCCTTGCTGGTTTAGGGTGCCTCAGGTCAGTTTGAGAAGCATTTTTCCTTTCTATATAACTTGCCAACTTTATACAATTGTTTGTCATTTGTAGCTTTATTAAGGCTTTACTTCAGAAGGGATTCCTCAGTAGGATTTACTGTTAAGCAGAATCAGTACTAATGAGGGATTCCTCAGCGTTAAGCAAACTAGTTTCATGCTTCATATTTTTACCTTTTTACGGCAACTTCATCTTTCCACTTGATCTGGAGTGAAAAGTGCTTTAGATTATTGACTTATTAAGTTTCTGCAGCCTGTTATTACTTGATTTTGTGATAACAGGCAAGTGCTTTCATGCTTTCACTTGTAACATATGAAACCAGACACCTTTTTTTTTTGCACAATAGGTTGGCCTCATTGCAGTAAATGATGGGATTATCCTTCGCAACCATATTTCACGGATCCTTCAACGCCACTTCAAAGGAAAACCTTATTATGTTGATCTCATTGATTTGTTCAATGAGGTAACTATATCCTCGACATATATACATATATGTTCATGGAAAATATACTTGATGCTTCTTACAAATGTCTGATGCTTTATTTTCTATGTGAAGGTTGAGTTCAAGACAGCTTCAGGGCAGTTGCTGGATCTTATCACCACTCACGAGGGCGAAAAAGATCTCATGAAATATAACTTGGATATGTAAGTTCATGTTCCAGCAACTTATGCATGATTTCTTTCCTTGGATGGATCTCACGAGGTTGAGTTCAAGACAGCTTCAGTTTATGTTTGTAAAGTTGATATTATTTTTTTTAAATAGAAACAAAATATTTCTGATTCCATAGCGGGTGTTTGGATTATTCCTTTAGTACTATTGATGATTTCTTTAATGTTTTGACACTTTACACAGTCACCGGCGCATTGTGCAATACAAGACAGCATACTATTCGTTTTATCTTCCGGTAAGCATTGGCATTGTATGTTTAAGTGGTTTGTAACCGTAAAGTAGATGCAAATAGTAACAGTATTCTACATATCTACTTCACCCAAGGTTGCATGTGCATTGCTTCTGTCGGGTGAGAATTTGGATAACTTCGGAGATGTAAAGAACATTCTTCTTGAAATGGGAACATACTTTCAAGTCCAGGTAAATATCTTTTTATGCAAGAGAAAAATAATATTTTAGTATTTAATATATATTTGCATCTGATTAATGAGTTCTTTTTGCAGGATGATTATCTAGATTGTTATGGAGATCCTGAATTTATTGGCAAGGTTTGTATGGGTGTACCTTTTTTCGTCAGGGGTGTGTACCTGTTGTAGTAACTTAAATGGGTGGATTGGAACTACTATGTCGATTGCAGTCAAGGCCTATTTTCATTATGACTTCTGACTTCATGTGTATGGACTCTTATCACAGATCGGAACTGATATTGAAGACTACAAGTGTTCTTGGTTAGTTGTGCAAGCTCTTGAGCATGTCGATGAGAGCCAAAAGCGCATTCTACTCGTAAGTTCTACTGAGTTGTTATAAGCAACCTAAAGGCAACGCCTGAGCTCTTAATGTCTTATTGACAGGAAAATTATGGAAAGTCAGACCCCAAGTCTGTTGCGAAAGTAAAGGATTTGTATAAAGAGCTTAATCTGGAGGTCTGTCTTCACAATTCTCTGTACTTACAATTTCTCATCATCTCTGAATAGTCTACTGCAGATATCTTTTTTTAAACGGATAGTCTACTGCTGATATCATGCAACCCTGATTCCTTGATTATAACGAAACTCTCTCATATAGTTGAAGATGCCTGAAATAGTATTAAAAAGAGGTTTTTTTATTTGAGAAACGATGCATATTCATTTAGCCACGACATAACCTGACACCTTGTTGTTACATTCTACTTCAGTTGACACCCTCTACTCATTCTTATACTCCAGGAAGTATTTCAAAAGTATGAGCAGGAGAGCTACAATAAGCTGATCGCCGATATCGAGGCCCAGCCAAGCAAAGCTGTTCAGAAAGTTCTGAGGTCCTTCCTGGACAAGATCTACAAGAGGCTGAAGTAGAACAAGCCCATGGAGTTCTATAGCAACTTGTTCCATGTTCTGTGCGTGATGGTTTGTGTCGTTGCCATATTGCACAGTAGCGTCCTGACAGCAATAAACTACAATGCTATTAAGGGGCTATGTTCAGTCCTTCACTTGATTGGGATGGTTCCAGATTTCCAGTATCTTGCTGTACGAGTATTGCATCCTTTTTGAAGGTGTTCTCTTGGTGTCCCGCTGCTACTTAGGGTCTTCGATTTGTGTAGATCTGTGCTTGATTGTAAGTTTTACAGTTTGTCACGCTATTGGTGGCAGAATTTCTGATCTTAGCCAGCGCGTGACATTCTTGTCAACAAATAAAATCGTGGCAAAAATAATAATTCAAGAGTGTCTGATTCAGATGTGTCATCACCATGTCATGGTCTCTGATGTTCTTCCATCATATCCTTCGTCTCCGATTCCTTCTGCTTGCAATTTTTTTTAAGGATACGCCATCAAAGACGTATTCGTTCTTTCCTCTGCTCCTCACGAGAGCAGGTGGCAGCCAAGGTCCTCTCGATCTCCACCGGCCAGGGCATTGATCATGTTCTCCTCTCCCTCCGCTTGCCGCTCCGGTGGCGGCGGGAGGGGGACCTATTTCCTTCATTCTTGCCTAATAGTTAGGGTTAGTTTTTGTCGGGAGCGACGCTCGGGCAAATAAATCTGGCTCAACTCCACTCCCACACCGGCGTTGTCCTTCATGGCGGCGTCTCGGAGTTGGCGGCATCGTGTGCTTGCCGATCTTTCAGAACGGTGGCTTTAGGGTTCATGGATGATGTCGGCGAGACAACGACGGTGATTCCATCAGATGGGTTTATCCTCCTCGTCTGTCCCCGTTGTTATGGCGTTGTCTTCGACGCCATGGTGGACCAGAGAGGATTTATCCAGGAGTACGTGCAGACGGTTGTCTGCGCTGGTGACAGCTGGAAGATGGTGCACCTTGTGTTGGGTTCGTGGTTTGAGGCTGACGGTTCTGGCTCCCTAATCCGATGTCGTCGTGCGAGGTGCCAGTTCTGAAGTTCGATGGCGTGTCCGGGGTCGTGCTGCCCCGGTCTGATTCTTTCAACGGTAATGGTTTATCCTATGGCAAACTACTTTGGAGGTCTGAAAAGCTGCTGATCAGCGACGAAGCCACATCGAGCTCGCGTGAAGAGGGTGATCTGTCTCTATTCTCTTTGGTGGCTGCGACGGTGGTGCTGAAGGAGAGGGATAGTCGTTGGTTTGTCACATAGGTTTATCCTATCTTTTCAGATGTGTAAGGTCGATATTTACGTGCCTTGTAACTAGATCTATATTTAAAAATGAGACACGTATTACTACCAAAAAAAAGAGGCCGATTACAACGCGTCTACACAAACGCACATAATGCAAACCACGAAAAGCAAAACGGTATCACTCGCCAACCCTCCACTTTTCTACCTGGCCTAGGGAGTCCCTAAAGAAGCATGCAGACCACTCTATCCACTGAAGGCTGGTGGCCCTAAAAACCACACCATTGCGGTATCTCCACAAACACCAGCAGATCAGGTAGATCGCCGTCGTGTGTCGGAATCCATGCCTCCAAGCCCCATTTGCCAAGGAAGGTGGACCAAACCTCTCTAGATACGACACAACCAAGTAGCAGGTGGTCTATATCTTCCCCTTGCTGGTCACACAAAGGGCACACCGCCGGGTGCGGCAATCCACGCCTACTCAAACGGTCGACAATCCAACAGTCGGAGCCCTCGACTTCCAGGTTTGCTGCGCCCTGCCTAGGCCCACCTGACTTCGAAGAACGCACGGTAGGCGGAGCGCGCCGAGTATTCTCGGTTGGCCTCCTAGTTCCATCTGAACTCATCGTCAGCCCCTTCTGTCAGGGTGATATTGGCCACTCTGTCCGCAAGCTCCAGCAGCTCCCGTATCTTGGCTGCGCCCAGGTCTGGTGGGATGCCATCTATCCATCCACCGGCCAACCCTTTTCTGACAAGGCGGGTGTTGCGTGCTCGCTTGGGGACCTTGAGCGCGCTGTCCTTTATGCGCCCTTCTGCCAGCCACTTGTCCGTCCAGAAAATACGTGGACGCCGTCTCCTAGGACCGATGTGGTGGCTGCCTCGAACGGCTTCATCACAACCCGCGGTACCTGAATGTTGAACTCGTTCCATGGTTCAGCCATCACGCCCGTAGTGCGTGGCTCATCAGGCGCAAGTTGGGTATGCCGAGTCGCCCAAAGCTCCTTGGGCATACAGACCCTCTCCCACGCCACCAAACAGTGGCCATCCTTACACCCTTTCCACAAGAAGCCCATGTGGATCTTCTCGAGATCCACCATAGTCTTGACCAGCAAGTCGAGTGACATCATAAAGAAGATAGAAATCGCCGAGATCGTTGGTATTAACAAGCTCCAACCGGCCTCCTCTGTTTAGCAAGCCCACACGCCATCCCGAAAGAATCTGTTGTCTGTTGAGGCTAATTTTTTTTAAATAATACATTTTTTATGGAAAATCGACGAATATTACGTGGTCTGAGATTATTTCAAAAATAATACACCCTAATTTGCGGCCACAACGATAGGTACTAATCGTCGAGGGCCAGGACGATTGGATCATCGTCTGTCGGCTGCACGTGCTGGAGGACCTGCTCGTCGGCGGCCAACACGATAAGTACTAATCGTCGGGGGCCACAACAATAGGTACTAATCGTCCAGGCCCTGGACGATTAGTGCATGCATGCGTTGCTCACGTTAGCAAAGCAAGAGCAGATGATCAGCTCGATGTGCGTGCTCGCTGTGCGTGGTCGCCGGGCTGCCATGCGTGCAGGCGCGCCGTGCGTGGTCACCGGGCTAGCCGTGTGTGCACTCGCTGGCTCGCCATTGACGCGTGTGGTTTCGTTGCTAGACAGCTCGAGCAGTTCAATCGATCGATCGTTGAGTGCTAGTGCATACACAGCCAGCTCGGGCTCGTGCGTGCATGCATGCGTGCGTGTGCGAGTGCACACATCCTAGCACGGCAGCCCGGCGACCACGCACGGCTAGCCTGTCCGCGTCGGCGAGCGCCCGCACGCACGGCAGTCCGGCGAGCCAGCGAGTGCACACACGGATAGCCCGGCGAGCACGCACGGCGAGCATGCACGGCAGCCCGGCGAGCACACACGTCGAGCTGATCGTCTGCTCTTGCTTTGCTAACGTGAGCAACGCATGCATGCGTGCATGCACCAGTCGTCCAGGGCCTGGATGATTAGTACCTATCGTTGTGGCCCCAGACGATAGGTACCGATCGTCAACAACAAGCCTTTCGGCCGCGTGGGATGGCCCACCCAAGACCTAATCGTCTAGGCCCCCGACGATAGGCACTAATCGTCCTGTCTCCCGACGATTAGTACCTATCGTTGTGGCCGCAAATTAGGGTGTATTATTTTTTAAATAATCTCAGACCGCGTAATATTCGTCGATTTTCCGTCTCTGTTCAAGATATCTTCCGATATTCCGATAAATCGTCCGATTTATCGCTTCTCAGTGTCTGACCGATAAGATAAATCGGTCGATAAATTCTCCGATATGCCGATAAATCAGCCGATATACCGATAAATCGGCCGATTTACCCCTTATCTTGGGTCGACCGATAAGTTCTCGATAAGCGATATCCCCAACATTAATCCGTAAAAAATGTATTATTTAAAACAATAGCGTCTGTTGAGCATGTTTATTGAATTTATATGTATATCATCTCCAAATGTTTGGGGTTTTTAGTCTAAATTTTCTTAATCCATTAACTGTTGTAGGTTTGAAAAGGTAAATCCTCTAAAGTTGTGTATAACTCTATACACATGGGAGTATTTATCCCATTAATTTTGCTTTCGGTCTGAGTCTGCCATGTTTTAGATTTGAATCAACGGTTATATCCACATTCGAATCTGCAACCGGTTACTGCTCTGCTCTGAATCCAAGGGAATAACTATGCTAAAGGATGTGGTAGAGGCAAAATCATATAAGATACCCCTAATCAAAATCTACTACGCAATTGGGTAGTTACGAAGGTAGATTTCAGATCAGTTGGGAAGCAAATTGTGTGGCGTCATTGGCCAAGGATGAGGCATCGCTCTAGGCACATCCAAGAGCAAACCCAGTTGACATTGCCAAACAGTCATTAATGTTGTTCAGTGTGTTGCCTACACCATTCTCACCGCCATCACCACCTTAAAAGGTGAGGCGGTTAATGTGCGTTATTCGTCAACGAAGGTACCGACTATTCAGATGAGCACATAGCTGTCGAGGGAGAAAGAGAGGACGGAAATAGGGAAGAGAACATTATTATCACTTTCGAGGCAAGATAGAAGACAAGAAAACAGATAAAAGAGAAGAATCAAACCTTACTCTGTACACATAACAACAATGTTTGGTGTTAAAGGTACACAAAACACAAAATCAAAATATATTTGCAACTGATCCCAACCTTTGGGCTAAGACTAGTCACAATGGGGAGTAACATAGCAGTAACATCAGTGCCACATAGGCAAAAAATCTGATGTGGCGGGTAATTAATGAGGAGAGAGATGATTGTGGTAACTAGCTATGTTACCGTAACATCACACATTTCAAGGCAAGATGAGTGTATAACCTATTAAATATGACACTACACACATGTTACTCCTCACTATGGAGGTAGTAACTTAGACTAGTAACATGCATATGTTACTACTCTAAGTTACTCCCCATTGTGACTAGTCTAATATATTGTACCTAGCACAATGTACAGCCTTAACAACGTATCTGACATGTGTCATGTGTGCCCGTATTTCTATACCATATACCACAGTTATACAGAAAATAATAAGTCATAACAAACAGAAAACATAGAAATTGTACAAATACAATTCGTATAATTTTGGTATGTATAGAAATATGAGTCCAATTGTCAGATACGCTGTTAAGTCACCAAATTATCTATTTAAATTAGCCGCAACATATACCCCAATTTGGAGTCAGTTGTAAAACATATTTTGATTATGTATTTTATTATTCAACTTTAGCACCAAAGTTCGTGCAATTTTCTCTTTTCTCAAGGCAAACTGAACGTGGTAGTCCAATCTCCGATGTCGTTCGCCTCAGCAAAAATGTTCCACTAGGCATAGAAGGCAGAATTCAGGGAGCATCAGGGCGGGCTCACCTTCGTACCCTTCCCGGCTGCCCTTCGTCACCCCCTCCATTTCCGACTCCCCCACGATCCCCGCACTCCGACCCCGATCCGCGTGAGCACCTCTCACCGACGGGATCCGGCGAGCCCCTCTTGCCCGGCCCGCATGTCCGTCGGCCGTGAGTAGAAAGGACGATCCAGATCCGGCAAGCGACTGAGATCCCGCCGCGCTGCTGCGCGCCGATGGCGGGCGCGGTGTCGGCGCTATTCCTGCTCGACATCAAGGGCCGGGTCCTCGTCTGGCGCGATTTCCGCGGCGATGTCACCGCCGTCCAGGCCGAGCGCTTCTTCACCAAGCTCCTCGACAAGGAGGTACGTAGCCACCAACCCCTGAACGCCTCTATTGCAGCACGATTAAGATCTTTGCCTCGCCTCTGCGCTAAGCTGCTGTGATCGGGGCAGGGGGATGCGGAGGCCTACTCGCCGGTGGTCTACGACGACGCCGGGGTCACCTACATGTTCATACAGCACAACAATGTCTTCCTCCTCACCGCCTCCCGCCAGAACTGCAACGCCGCCAGCATTCTCCTCTTCCTCCACCGCTTGGTCGATGTATGAATGCCTGGCTCGTCTTCCCAGCGGCTCGTTGAGCATCGTAGCGTCTGATTTTGTCCATATGCTTTCTGCGTGCGTGTGTGCGTGTAGGTGTTCAAGCACTATTTCGAGGAATTGGAGGAGGAATCGCTGAGAGATAACTTTGTCGTCGTGGTATGTAGTAACTCTTTGTGCCAGTTGTTTCTACGTTTGCTGGCAATTCGTGTGGTCTGACACATGGTTTCTTGTGTATTCTGTCTGTAGTATGAGTTGCTTGATGAGATGATGGATTTTGGGTACCCACAATACACTGAGGCAAAGATCTTGAGCGAGTTCATCAAGACGGACGCGTACAGGATGGAGGTCACACAGAGGCCACCGATGGCTGTGACAAATGCTGTCTCATGGCGGAGTGAGGGAATTCGGTACAAAAAGAACGAAGTAAGTTGGTTTATTCTTTGCTCGCTGTTTTAACCTGGTCAGGTAGGCTGTGGCAGTACTTAACAAACTAAAAAACCACTGTTTTTCCAGGTATTCTTGGATGTAGTGGAGAGTGTTAACATTCTTGTTAACAGCAATGGGCAGATTGTGAGATCAGACGTTGTTGGGGCACTGAAAATGCGAACATATTTGAGGTGAGTTTGCAGTATCATTTGTGCAATTAGCAGTATGATAGTCTGAAATGCTTGTGTTGACTTATTCAATGTAGATCACCTTGCTAAAGAGTAAAGATAGCTTACATAGAATCTCATAGATAATGAAGTACTCGGACCTATTACCGTGCCATCTTAGAATTGCATTTCTCGTACAGTTAAACACTCTGATTGATGACCTAAGTGAAGTAGTGCATATTCGTTTGCATACTATAGAAGATTTGTTTCTTGTCTTTGGCCCTTTGAGTCTTCTGGGCGAATAAGCTAGTATAGATGGGCCTTTGATGCCCAGGTAGGAATCCATGTCTTAGTTAAACTTAATAAACTAACTTTGCTCATGAAAGCAGCAGAAGTCTTACCCTAGTAGGCTCTTCATCTATTCTGTTTGGCACAATTCTTGTAATACATAATAATAAACTTTGCTAAATGCCTTTTTACACAGGCTGGAAAGAAATTCAAAGTTAAGATATCTTGATATGGTGTTTCAATGATAAATTGATAATCTGGGTCATTTGAGGATTGGAACAATATTGTACATAACTGTGCTATTAGTTTGAGACTCCATAGTTCCTAAGTAAATGCGACTTTTCATTGTGGATCTGATAATTTAGAGTTGGTAAATTGATTGCTTCAGTTGGTTTGTATTGGTACCAAAATTTTCACAAAATAAGTAATGGTAGAACTGGGAGTGATATATCCCATAAAACAAGTTAACAAGGATTAAGAGTCAAGTCGTTTAGCTAGGGTACCCACTCATAGACTAGTGGTGACTAGTCAACTACAAGTCGTTCACTAGCTAATACAAATACCGTGTACTATTAAACTACCACCATCATAAATGTAAATGGTCTTTGGACTTAGTTGGCTTGATGGATCATGCTGCTCAACACCTACAGCAACTTCTTGTGGTACCTCTGTCCGCGACATGATGGTAGCATGACATGGATGGAAGAGAGGAAAGCACAAATCAAATCAACTGTTCAGCAAGTAGAGGATTGAATGGAGAGGAAAGGAAAGGAAAACAGAGCAAGGGAGGAAGGATATCAGATGAAAAGATCACATAACTGCTGATGGTGGCAGCAGTAGCCAGCATCGTGCCACCAGTGACGCTGGTGTTTGGCTGGGCAGGCTAGGGTTAGCAACACCCAGGAGGCAACTCTATCTGGAGGCTGGATGGTGCGTGAGTGCGTGGGCGGCCTAGAGTTCAGTGTTCAGCCTTGGGCTTTTTCCAGATCACAACTTTGCATTGGGCCAATTTCTGAGTCCCTCGACTCAAAGGACCAGACTAGTCGAGATTAGTAAAGAGTACTCAACCAGTTGAAATGCCCAGTTGGCATCCAAACTACGACTGCTTGTCTAGTTGCTCGACTCTTAATCATTGCAAGCTAAACTAAGTAATCATTATCAGACAAGAAAGCTGGAAGATGTACTCAGTGTGGTACTGAAAGATGAATATACCGGCGATATTGGTCTGAAAATCCATATTTTACCTAAGTTTTACTTTTATACTGTGGACTTTACAATTAGGAAGTGGTATCTATTGGTTTGTAGCATAATAATCACGGTTCACAAAGCAAATTATGATAGAATTGGGAGTGCTATATCTCTGGTAATCGTAAGACAGGTTCCAGAAGTTACTAGATAATCACTACCAAACAAGAAAGTTTGAAAATGGGCCAAACGTGATACTGAATAATGAGTATACTATGTTTGTACTTGTCAGGTCGGGAATGTCTGTACTCTTTATGCATCATATATATCGTGTATTTCAGAAAGAGGTCCTTTAACCTATTACATTCTCAAGAGCTAAACATTGGTATTGCTTCATATTTGCCAATTTCAAACATTTGATGCTTTGAAAATGTGAAGCATAGCTGGAATATCATGGCTCGTTTTGAAATTACGATTTTCCAAAATGACACTGGTTTATAGATTGCCAGTCTTTCTTATCGTCTGTTTATTTACAAGCTTTCGTACCATCTAAATATATTTGCTACCTGTGTTTTCTTGTAATCGTAAGACAGGTTCCAGAAGTTACTAGATAATCGCTACCAAACAAGAAAGTTTGAAAATGGGCCAAACGTGATACTGAATAATGAGTATACTATGTTTGTACTTGTCAGGTCGGGAATGTCTGTACTCTTTATGCATCATATATATCGTGTATTTCAGAAAGAGGTCCTTTAACCTATTACATTCTCAAGAGCTAAACATTGGTATTGCTTCATATTTGCCAATTTCAAACATTTGATGCTTTGAAAATGTGAAGCATAGCTGGAATATCATGGCTCGTTTTGAAATTACGATTTTCCAAAATGACACTGGTTTATAGATTGCCAGTCTTTCTTATCGTCTGTTTATTTACAAGCTTTCGTACCATCTAAATATATTTGCTACCTGTGTTTTCTTGTAATCGTAAGACAGGTTCCAGAAGTTACTAGATAATCACTACCAAACAAGAAAGTTTGAAAATGGGCCAAACGTGATACTGAATAATGAGTATACTATGTTTGTACTTGTCAGGTCGGGAATGTCTGTACTCTTTATGCATCATATATATCGTGTATTTCAGAAAGAGGTCCTTTAACCTATTACATTCTCAAGAGCTAAACATTGGTATTGCTTCATATTTGCCAATTTCAAACATTTGATGCTTTGAAAATGTGAAGCATAGCTGGAATATCATGGCTCGTTTTGAAATTACGATTTTCCAAAATGACACTGGTTTATAGATTGCCAGTCTTTCTTATCGTCTGTTTATTTACAAGCTTTCGTACCATCTAAATATATTTGCTACCTGTGTTTTCTTGTTTCAGATATACATCTATAACCCCACTAATACTGAAATATTTTGAAACAGTGGAATGCCCGAGTGCAAACTTGGGTTGAATGACAAGGTTCTTTTGGAGGCTCAGGGGCGAGCAACTAAAGGGAAGGCAATAGATCTTGATGACATAAAATTTCATCAGTAAGCAACAGTATTGCCTTTTTTTTTCCATCAAGTTTGTTATATCAGAACTTGCAGCATGAACATTCTCTATTTTGCTACAAGGTGTGTACGATTGGCCAGATTTGAGAATGATAGGACTATATCATTCATACCTCCAGATGGAGCTTTTGATCTAATGACATACAGACTCAGCACTCAGGTTTTTCTTCCTGATTGTGTTTTACAAACATGAGAGACTTGATATATACTTGAAATTTATTGTTGTCTCATTTTCATGTGCCTGCCCTAACTATTCAGGTGAAACCTCTTATCTGGGTGGAAGCCCAAGTTGAAAAACATTCTAGAAGCCGGATAGAATTCATGGTTAAGGCAAGAAGTCAATTTAAGGAAAGAAGGTGCGCCTGTAACAAAATTGTGTTTTCTTGTGTTAGATTGGAGACCTTTTGGAAGATCATGGTATTTTCTTCTTCATTTGCAGCACAGCAACAAATGTTGAAATTGAGGTGCCGGTTCCTTCAGATGCCACGAACCCAAATATAAGAACTTCAATGGGTTCTGCTGCATATGCACCTGAGCGAGAGGCAATGGTCTGGAAGATAAAATCATTTCCTGGTGGCAAAGTGAGTGACTGATTCCAAAAATATCCATTGACTTCTGTGATGCTACCTAAAGTGTGCTAATACCCTGAACCTGCTCTCTTAGGAATACATGTGCAGAGCAGAATTTAGTCTTCCAAGTATAAGTGCGGAAGAAGCTGTCCCTGAAAAGAAGGCACCGATACGAGTGAAATTTGAGATACCATATTTCACTGTATCTGGTATTCAGGTAATCAGATTGCCGAGTGCTACAGTTTTGCTATACAATAATCGTGACTTTTGTATTTTTCTCCAGCACTCAGAAGTAAAAAGTATGGCATTTTGTATTTTTACAGGTTCGCTATCTAAAGATCATTGAAAAGAGTGGGTACCAGGCGCTTCCGTGGGTTAGATACATTACGATGGCTGGTGAATATGAACTGAGACTTACATGAATTTTGTCTGGTATGGCTACTAGAAGATACCAGTGAAGCTGCGAGGCTCTGGGGATACATAGTTCTTGCTCGTCACAGCATATAGATGGCATTGGGAAATGAACATGGAAGTCTTATCCCAAGCTCTACCTTGCAAAGGTTTTTTTGTGTGGCTTGTTCATCCTGGTAGAGTAATTACCATGGTTACTGTAAGTTACACATCAGGTACAGTTTTGAAGAAACAGACACTGTTTTCCTTTTGAGTTAACCTGTATCATTATTGATTTATTATTTTTGGTGCTATACTTGTGTTTTTATGTACTACAGAAATATCTCTGGAACTTTGGGATAAATGAACACTTCATACATGAGTAATGCTTTTGAAGTTTAGATGAAATTGTGCCAGGTCTTAGGGCAACTATAGCAGCCACCCGAATAGACCATTTGGGCGCCACTTATTTTCCTGAGCACCTATTATCCACCTTGTTCTCTAGCAGTTCCCCTATTTCATATCACATATTTCTCTTTTCTGTTAAATTTGTGGATAAACACTCTATTGGACGTATATTTTGGCCCATGATAATTTAAACCTTCATATTTCTATGGCATAACTATTCGACGCATAATTTCGGGATGCCACAGTTCAAACTCAAATTCAAATTCAGTATAGTTCAACTAAAATGCATGTAATAAGCTACATGGCGTCATGATGTTGCCTAAAGTGCTTGTAAGATCATCTAGAAGTTGCTTTGTGTCCCTGCCTGTTTCAGTCCTTCGATGGATGTCAAGGAAGTGGATCACACATGGGTATGGCAGTCGTTCCCACAAGATTGTACAAATCTTCATCATGATTTTGATCATTCTCAATGATCATGTTGTGAATTATCACCCAAGATGTCATAATGTTCTAGAGGGTCTCGTTACCAAAATCTTGTGGTCCTCGAACAATTGCAAAGCAATCCGGGAGAACACCAAATGCTTTCTCAACATCATTCCTCACTCCTTGAACTTTTGTGAAATTTTGCCTCTTATTTTCCCCGTTGATTCGAATTTGTGTTCACAAATGGGGTAGATGCCATCGAGTAAAATCGTATGTTGTACTTGAGTTAATTGGTATCGAGTTCAACCTCCAAATATGTCCCGATAGAGAGCTTTGCGTAGTGGTGACCATTGAGACACATTGATATCATTGTGAGAACCCGGTAAACCAAAAAAAAAAAGGAATGTCAAATCCAAAAATCTCGGGAAGAAACAAACTCGAGGATGAGGGTTGGCTCTTCCACGTGGTCGGAGAGTTACTATGACATCCTGACCCAAGCCTTAATAGGATTGATAGACTACTCAAACTAACAAAATGCATCTTCTTTTTTCGAAACTCATCTCAGTTGGACCTATTGGTTAATCATGATTGGCCAAGATCAATATTGGGATGAGTCACTACCTAGGAAGTTTCCCATAGGTGTGCATACTTGGGATAAAGTGCGTTGGAAAGATTTGTGTTAGTTTGTGTGTCCTGTCTAAAATCTTAGAGAGCTGCCGGAGTAACTACTGCCAACCCGGGAGTGGCCGGAGTGTTACTTTTTTATTAGAGTCGACACTCGTGGTTACGTGGGCTTGTGTGGTTTATGTGCACGAACATGTGACGCATGTGCCGGCACTAGACGCATGGAAGTGCTGCCAAGAAGTGACATTCTGGATTGAGCGTGTTGACATTCTGGATTGAGCATGTACGTGACATCTTAGCCCAATGCTTAAATACAATTAATAAACCACTCATAATAACAAGATACATTTTTTCCGGAAGCTCATCTCCACATAACCTCCTGGTTATGCACCCTCCCGAGCATGAAGTGCGTTGGAAATACTTGTGTTGCTTTGTGGGGCTAGTCTAAAATCTAAGAGAGTTGCTAATGTATGCAATATATGCATGCTCCCACAACCTCTATCCTCCCTAGAGGGGCGGACAATGTCAGCCAGTGTCAAGCGACATGGAATTGAAAGATGGCCAAAGGTTGGTCGGGACATGGAATCGAAAGATGGCCAAAGGTTGGTCGGGACGGAAGAGGAATTTCTATCGGCCCTGGTCGTTGGTGGAATCGGCGGATGGGTTGGGATCTTTTGAAATTAGTTGCTCTAGGGGGATATTTGGTGCCCAAAATTTTTTAGGTGGTGGGATAGGTGCTTTGCTGGAACACATTTTTCTTGGCAAAAAACAAAAAATTGCTATTACGGGGTGTGATATAGGGGTATTGTTACATATGTTCTTACTGTTGAGTATACTACCCTGAAAAAAGTATGACCGACCCCTAATCTCCTCGAATTACAAGGCGGCTACACTAAAACGTAAGTTATGGATTGTTGAAACCACTTCTAGCAACCCCAAGCATGCTCTCCTTACCCTTGAGGAGCATGCAGCATAACATCTTTTTGGACAAGCATGAGAACCTTATTGGCAATATTTTCTCCCTATGCAATGTTTGGAAGGAGCAAAACCCTAGGATTTGATATACAAAGAATGTAGGATATCTTGCAGATCAATATGGAAATGGGCCGAATCGGACCTGGCCCATGGCCCCAAGGTCTATATGAGAGGCCATGGGTCGGCCCATTTCATCAGAAATATGTGACCTCACTGACCCGCTCGGTATATGAGGCCGACCCTGCAGAAAATTCAGAGTTTTCAGCTCTGTTTACACAGAGAACAGAGCAAATTATTACCCAACCAAGCATGCCTCATAGACAAGATAAAAAATTCATAGACAAGAACCAATCTTCACATCAGTATATGACAAGATTCATAGACAAGACCACAAGATTCACAAATTATAGGTTTCAAAGAACATCTAGCTAAAGACGTCAAGCATCAGTTTTGACTCGATTTTTCATCTCTTTGCTTCATCATCTGCTGCAGCCATCCATTTTTCCAACACGCTTCAGTCTTCATTATCTTTATTTTCAGGAAATGGTACAAGAATACTGTAAACATCGACTGAATAATATATTCATGAACATTGTAGCATTCTTAGTAGCAAAATTTGGAATGTAACATTGGGTCACATATAATTTTGCAAAATCAGATGAGCACAGAGACAGCCAACATTGAATACCAGAATATTACTACTGAACATCATTAGCAATTGTTTCGGCCAGCACAGGTTCCAATATCTACTAGATATGGAAAATAACAGTCAACTAATTGCAGTTCAGAAACACTAGCACTCTAGTAATCAAAACGCTACAACTTTATATCAAATCAAGTAAGGTGGCGCAAAAAAGTAAACAACGGCTACACCGATGTTTATTTTTGCGTGCAACCTAATGAAAAATTTACAAGAAATCAACCACATCACAAACTGTCGGTGGTGTCCTAACATACCAGCTTACCACACAATTACCGAAATTGCAACGCATGGGTTATTAGACATCAACTTGGTACAGAATACTCCTTGCACAATGTTTGCATTTAGCAGCCCAAACAATATTTTATAAGCAAACAACATTTGTTCCTTGCACATGATGCTTGCATGACCATGATGCTCTAACAGACAGCTACAAGTGAAAAACACAAAGATAGGAGGATGATTTTTGATAACTTCTCAAATAGGTACTAGGTGAGGCAAAAAAAAAACAATACAAAGACATGTCAAATACCTTGTAAGTCCATTATAATGCCATGAATTGATGCCAATCTACACTCAGTATTAGCTGCAGAAAAACAAAAATAAATGATTTATGAATTTGTAAACTTGAAGCATTAATAAGAAACAAAAAAACTTGTGTTGTGGTCCTTATCGAGCTCGATGGCGACCAAGACGAGGAGCGGAGAACGCCGGCGGTGGCAGAGATGGTTAGGGCAGCCGGTGGAGACTAGGGATAGCTAACTTGTAGTACGACTGTACGAGATCAATAGAAGATGAAGTCGACTGGGTAGACACGGCTGATCCATCGGGTCGCACGGTGCCAGCTCCAGTGACCCATATATCATTCAAGGACCCAGCGGACCAACCCGGCCCATTCCCATCTTGACTGGCAGAATAGTTTAGCGAAGTGCCCTAAACAGCATACAGTGTTTTCTACTTCCTTGTGTGTTTCATTTCTAAATATATTGTGCTGATTTTGGTTTTCATTTTCTCTTGCTTAAATAAGCGTAGTGCTAAACTTTTTCCTCAAATTCATTTTCACACTTGGTCACCTACTCTAAAACTTTGGCTGGTCCTTGAGTTGTATAAACTTTTCTTCTGTTACTCTTAAACTATGCAATAAAATGAGACTGCGTGACTCGTCCTAATTCAAAAATTTGACAATGAAGTTTACAAAAACTTGAAAACTATCTTTACTGAAGTGCCCCGCTGACCGTCACCGGTAGATATAGCCTCCTGGCAGCCGCCTGCCCCGTCACTGATTGGGGTTAAGAGCTCGTCACTAAAAGGTAAATCTGAAGTAAGCTGAACGGAAAGAAAAATGTCTCATTCCAACAAATGTAACTTGGTCTGAATACGGAGTAGAATAAACCGAATAATCTTTTCGGGCCTGTTAGTTTTATTTCTATCCACAAGTTACCTATGACCACTGTTCAAGATATCTTCTGATATTCCGATAAATCAGCCGATTTATCGCTTCTCGGTATTTGACCGATAAGATAAACCGGCCGATAAATTCGTCGATATGCCGATAAATCAGCCGATATGCCGATAAACCGGCCGATTTACCCCTTATCTTGGGTCGACCGATAAGTTCCCGATGAGCGATATCCCCAACATTGCCTATGACACATAATAACCTTCCCAGATGACAAATCTACATACAGAGCCATGTACACTAAAATACACGTAATTCGGATAAAGAATACCACATACTAACATCTGAACATTGTCCAACGTCAGGTTCATAGAACCGGAATCCTATAACTATAAGATTGTCCTGCGCATGCGTGTTGGGTGCATTAGGTGCACACACCCTCTGGCCTGCGCATCACCCACCACTGATCACTTGATCAGGGCTGCTTGATGGTGGCAGCCAGCTCGATGCAGTTGCTGACGAGGCGGGTGACGTGCCGCTGCGCGCCTGGTATCGGTGACTTGAGCTCCGGCCGCTCGTCGAAGATGTCCTTGCAGTCGGTGGAGTAGGTGCCGGCCGCCGAAACAGCCGACATGAGATCGTCGTGGCTGCCTCCATTCTTGAGTATCGTCCGCGAGGTCTTGAGAGAGTCCACCAGCGACGCGTAGCTGTCCCTGCACGACTGCAGCGACGATGACATCGCTTTGCCCTTGGCCCGGCCGCCTGACCTCATTACCCCGTCCAGCCTCATCGCCGCCATCGCTGCCTTGGCAGCCGATAACCTCAGGGCCGCGTCCAGTAGCTTCTTCGGACTTGTCACCGCCGGCTGCATCGCCAGCCTGCTGCACAGCGTCCTGTAGTGCACCTGCATGCACGCGTGCCGTACATATGCATGCGTAAGAAAAAATTAACCTGAACATAACCGACCGTGCATTATAGGTTTTCACGGCTATGTATACCTGTTGACATAAGGCCATGCATTCATCACAGCTGGCGATGCCGATGAGGCGACGGCCACTGTCGCCGGAGGGGATGAAGAGAGGGTGGACAGCACGGGCATCGGTGGAGCTCGAGGACGCCGCCAAGACGGCGACAAGGATCAGCACGGCGAGGAGTCGAAACATCGGTTTGGTCGTGGACCAAGAGGAGGATACGTGGGCTAAACAAGAGAGACGAAGACCTCGAGAGGCTATAAAAGAAGATCTTCTGCGTCTGAGAAGAAACCGGTGAAGTGGTGGTGGTCAAGAGTACGGGACTGGAGTGCGGGAGAAACTTAGCCGTAAACTTCTGCGGGCTGGTGATTGGTTAGCCTTGGTTGTAGCTTCTTCCGTCCTTAAATTTGGCTTGAGTTTTTATTGTGTGACACTTAGATGATTACCTCGTGAAAAGTAGTAAAGCTGAGCAAAAACCTCTCGTCCAAGCACTAGCTCCTGTGACATTTTTCTCTAGAAGAAAACCCATATGCATGTGAGACATCGCAAGGAGGCCTGGCCAGGCCTCGAACAGAAGTTGGCTCAGCGAACGCAGAAGCTGCTAGCATACCGAGCCACGCTCAATTGCCTTATATAGTAGTCCATCTGGTGGAGTGATCGAAGTTCGCCCACGACTTCTTGGACTGATTGCCAGCTTAGGTAAAACCCTCTCAACCGGGAGGAAAGCCATGCCTCGTACCCCTGCGCGACACGCAGAGCCCACATGGCAACGGCCACTCCGGCCACGCCGCCCACCGTCACGGCCGATGTCCTCCCTAGCTTGCCTCCTCCCGCCACCGTCCTCCGGTCTCACTCAGGGCTTATTCGGTTAATCTCCTCCCCCAAGTCACTACACGAAAATGGATCTTTGCTGAGTACAACAATCTTTTGCCAAGTGCTAAATATCGGGCCACTAGGCAAAGAGCAAATGTGCCGAGTGCAAAACTAGGGTACACGGCAAAGGAAACTCCGCGGAGTACAGACACTCGGTAAAGAAAATGGACACGGCAAAAACTCGAAAATACACTCGGCATTGAAAAAACAGACGGCAAAAACATGTGTGCCGAGTGTCACCATATGGACTCGGCAAAGTTACGTGCCACGTGGCTTTTTCCCGCGCGCTTGACGTCTGGCCTGACGGCGTCAGACTTTGCCGGGTGTTAAAGATTAGGCACCTGGCAAAGAAATATTTGCCGTGTGTTTTTTGAAGACACTCGTCAAATAATAGTTTTTCAGACCAAAGAAAAAAAAAGAGAACGGCTGCAGTTTTCCCGCCCGATTTGTGTTGAGTGTATATTTCTTTGCCGTGTGCCTTTTTGAAGGTACTTTCCAAAAAGTGGGCGACGTGGCAGCTACTCGTGCGGGAGCCTTTGCCGTGTGCATGTCCTGGGCACTAGGCAAAGAGGTTGCGCCGTTAACGGCCACACCTAACGATGCTAGGCTTTTCTTTGCCGTGTGCCATGAATAAACACCCAGGAACGAAACTTTGCCGAGTATAGGAGAGAATACATCCGGCAAAGTACCTGACAAAGAAACTTTGTCGAGGCAAAATTTGCTGAGTAGCCTTTGCTGAGTACTTTTTGGCCTTTGCCGTGTATATTTTGTACTAGGCAAAGATCATGTTTCCTGTAGTGGACCGGAGTGAATTGGAGGGGACTAGGGATTTTTTTACTTGCATTAATCCACCTCAATCTCTGTCAATCCCCTTCAACCCGAACAAACCGAATCAGCCCTAAGGGACTCATCTCCCCAATCAGCAAAAAAATGCAGAATATGAATCATAGCAACATAAAAATGACAAAAATAATATAATATGTGTAGTTTAGTCGTACTTTTGTAACATCAATCGCACCTCGTCCTACGTCCCCCATCTCTCTCCTATATTTCACATATGTACTCCCTCCGTTCCAAATTAGATGACTTCCATTTGTCCACATACGGATGTATCTAGACATATTACAAGTATAGGTACATCCACATGTGTACGAATGGAAAGTCATCTAATTTAGAACGTAGGGAGTATCTTGCAACCCTACCATATCCTCGTTCGCTGCCCTCTGAGCCCGAGGAGGTGGCCCCGGAGATGCAACCTAATCTCCTTTAACCTTCTATTGTGGACTTCAGGTGCTAGATTGGGCTGGCCCATCCCCCACCCGAGCTGCCGATTTGTTTTAATGCGGATGTGGATTGAGGGACTGGAGAAAGTCCATCATGTTGGAGGCCTTGTCATCAATGCCGACCAGGGTGGGGATCGAGGTGCGCGGCAAGGACGACACGAGACAGTGTTGTCCCGTTCGCCACGCCGCACGGCTTTTTGCCTTCAGCACGTTCATCATTCATGCCCAAGTACCCTCGCTAGTAGAAATCTGAATATCAGAGTCGGCGGATAGAGTCGATTTTAGTATTAGAAAATAAACCAGCTCCAAACCGATTACAAAGAAAATACTAGACCAATAATAAAGTATAGGAGTCTGTAAAGACAACCAGCCGCCTCCAATACATTCAGAGTCGGCCGAAAACACCCGGCTCCAATAAAAATGCTTTGGAGGAAATTTAAGTACACACAACTCCAATAATTTAAGGGTCAGTTCAAACAAATGGCTGACTCCAATAATAATTAGAGCACATAAAAGGACTAAGGGCTCTGGCCATCCTAAAATATTTGTATTAATAGATCATCAAAGACTTAGGCATATCATAGTAGCGAGGGGGCATTGATGCATTTCTACCTTCTCGAGTTCGAGTCATGTTTCTCGCAATTTCGGTTATGTTATATTTCATAAATCTTACTATAATTGATCCAATAATAAAATGGATGTGATAAATTACAGGCGAGCACGCTCTCTTGCCTAGTCACATCTATTTTATTATTGGCTGATTTCTCATAACATGTTTTGTGGTGTGGTTGAAAATGAAGTGATAATATTACTCTCCCCGATCCATATTAATTGTCGCAACATTAGTTTTAATTAATATGAATCAAAGGGAGTACTAGATTGAAAAATATTAAGAATTTTTTAATGTAACAATAATAAAAATATTTTTTGTTGTAAATAATAATATTTTTTTAAAAAAATAGATAAAGGTGTCAAAAAATCAAGATTGTTTATATGACTCATAATTTGGCAATAAAGACTTGGGATAAATTGGACAAGTCGGAGACAAATCTAGAATGGTACTCCCACGAAGTTTAGTTGCATTCAGTGTGAATCTTCTATTTCGAACCACCAGAACAAAGTTTTTAGTAATTTGGTATATTTTTTCGAATTGATATTGTGCATATGCCTTGACTTAACATGAAGAATAAATAATGTGAATTAAAATAATTCCATATTTTGATCTTCTACTTATCACATCTTTTTTAGCCGAACTACTCAAACTAAATTCTAAGTTGTGCAAATAAAAACTAGAAAAAAATACATTATTTTACACACAATATTCATCAAGCAAATAACTTAAACGACATAGAAAACATATACATAAAGTTCAAGTGCATACACATAATTGAGATGCTAAGTTCAACACAAACATACTAGTTGGACCATGACCGGTGAAAACAAGTTTGAATTCTTGGGAGTGCATCAAAGCTTATAGCAAATTCTAAGATACTTTCGACTAGCTGGTCTCCCGTTGCATGTCTTAGTAGAACTTCTTGTCGGCATCGTAGGGGGTGGGGTAGATGTACATTTGCGCTCCACCTCTAAGGTCGACCCGCAATAGCACTCACGAGGATCCATCCCCTGTCCCACTCTGGCAGCACCTCCATGCTAAAGTAGGTATGGCGTCGTCCCCTGCTCCTCGGGGTAGGAGTGTGCTCAGCCAGAGATGCGGCGAGATGGTACAATTGGTGGTGCCACCAATGGAGCGGGTGAGGCGTTGTCGCGCGTCCCACATGGCCACAAGCGATGAGGTGCGACACTCCTCACATTGGATGAGAACATAAGCGAAGGAGCGTCGGCGCGTACGGAGGGCCATGGAACCCGCGTAGGGCCTCTGGCAGCACCTTCATGTGTCGTGGCTCAGCCAAACCCGCGTAGGGCCATGGATGTTGGAGATATGCCCTAGATGCAATTAATAAAGATATTTTATTTGTCATACCTCGATTGTTCATAATATGTTTTATACCATGCTATAACTGTATTGAGCGGAAACATTAATACACATGTGGTATGTAAACAACCAGGTCCCTCGTAGCCTCTTTACTAGTCCATTGAGATCAACGGATGATCAAGGTTTTCTGATGATGGACATGGATGTCAATTGATAATGGAGTCATATCATTAGGTGAATGATGTGATGGACGCACACCCAATATATAGGAGAATGTAGTACTCAAACCTTCGACCGTGAGATCTATTTAATCACTATCTCTGGAGGGTGGATTGATTGCATCAAACGTCATACTTTAAATAGGTTGACAATAAAGGTGTCGCATATCAGGTATCCGAAGGAATAGGTTGAGGCGTAGGATCAAGAGCGGGATTTGCCAATCCACATAGCAGGATAGATACTCTGGGCCCACTCGGTGAGATCGCATCAATGAGCTTGCAAGCATGTGACTAGGTCACGAGGATGTAATATCACATACGAGTAAACATAGTATTTTCAATAACGAGATCAAGCTGGTATCAGGATACCGTAGAACGAGTCTCGAACAATTAAGTATCGCCATGAAAAGGTATGGGACTTGACGTTTAAGGTTCAGACGATAAAGATATTCGTGGACGCACATGGGCTATCATGGGTTTCCAGATCCCGCTGTTAGTCATTGATCGGAGAGATGTCTCGATCATGTCTGGAGTGATCCCGAACCGTAGGGTGGCACACTTAAGGGTAGACGACGGTTTAACTTAGATTGGGTATCGAAGAGAAAAATTGAGAAGGGTTCTGGAATGGTTCCGGGACATATCCGATGAAGTTCGGAGGGCAACGAAACATGTTTCGGAGGTCGAATAAATTAGATAATGTGTATTTAATATTAATAATTAATTAATGATTAAATATATTTTTATTTTTATTTATTTCGAATTTAAATGGCAGCCCACCTTAAATGGCTTTGACCGGAGGTCAAAAGCCCATTGGGGGAGGGGGGAACCGCACCCCACAAAGGGGAGGGAGGTCGGCCGGCCTAGGTGAGCCACAAGGGGCCCACCTAGGGCCGGCGCACCACCTGGTGCGGCTGGCCATGTGGGAATAGTCCCACATGGCCAAGCCACCAAGGTTGGCAGCCCTCCTCCGCCTTTATATAGGGGTGCCCATTACCCTTGGAAAATGCATCCTTCCTCTCTTTCCCTCATCCGTTTAAGACGTGACTCCGCAATTGGAGCTGCGCACGGGTTGAGGGAGTTCTCTCCACCATACGCACGCCGCCGTGCTGCTGGGGTCCAAGTCTTTTGCTTCCGCTGCTTCGCTGGAACTGGAGCCCGGGGGTCGTCGTCTACACCGTACGTGTGTAGAGCTACAAGGTGATGTTCGTCTACAAGGGTATGTTCATCGATCTACTATGTTACTCTATATCTGCATAGTAATAGATCTTGGCTATTTAGGTTATCGTTGTTAGAAAAAAATGTTTTCTGCATACGATCCCCTTCAATGGAAACTATGGAGGAGCGGGTGAGGCGTTGCCACACGTCTCACGTGGCCACCGGAGATGGTATGCGGAGGCGTGGCAGGCCTCGTGTTGGGATGGGAGCGGCGACACGTGAGCTTCCTGCCTTGATCACTGTAATGGGTCGTGGCTCGTCCAAGGCTGTGCAAGGCCGAGCCACCGTCAGAGAGCGGACGAGGCATTGACGGGCGTCCCATGCGGTCAACAAGGACATCCCACACCTCGTGTTGGTACTGGAGTGGCGGTGTGGGAGCTCCTAGCCTCGCCGCCGTGAGCCATGGCCGAATAGTCACATAGCCTGCGCAGTTGCGGAGGAGCGAATGCCACGTGAGGGCTAGCGAGGCAACAACGTGCATGGATCCAGCAGCGTGATCCAAGAAACGGTCATCAGACAATAGTGAAAAACTGTATTTAGTAGTTAAATAACTTGGGAGTTGTTTCTCGCATGGTTGTCGCTTATGATGAAGGATTCAACAATTTTTTGGGTTGGGTCGGGAAACCGTGCACCGACACGATATGGACTTGATCTGCTCTTCCGCTTCTATCTCAACGGGTGATGGACAAAATTCCATTTTCGGGATGCCCCGTGGCTGAATGGAAAGAAGCCGAAGCACATAGCCCCACTCATTTTCTTGGCCTATAAGAAGAAGTGGTGTGCTTGGATATTCAATGGCCCATGTTATCCAATCCGTGGATCTTTGGGTGCCCCCAACCAGTTTTTCATAGCCACTCAACCAAACACACACTTTATAATAGCGATGAGGATTAAATCGTTTGCACGATTTCCGCAGGTGGGCAATACTCGGTGGCAGCAGCCCACGAGTCGTAATTTTTTGGAGCTGCATCCACCATCATTAATATAATTGTTTGGAAATTTTGCTCCCCCCCCCCACCACACAGACACACACACACACGGACACACTAAAAATCTAGTTCTTCCCTTATCATGCAAATCCAAAAATAGTCTATGCAGATCCGATAGTTTAGAAAAACGAGGATGACAAATTGTGGATTATGCATGCCCTTTATGCAAAAGAGCCGCATAATCATTCACTCGCCTATTCGTCAATTTTCGCTTCACCATTCGTTCTTGGGGCTTTTCATACAAGATTGGATAGATCTTCTTGCTTGCTATCTTCATCAATGACCAGCGCACACTATCAAGAGTTGGTGGCACAAAATGTGGAATGGCTCGACTCCCAACCGAAAGGGCTTTACCTATTCTCAGCTTGCTCATCTCTTAGGAAATTTGGGATGGCATGCCACTTATTTTGATCGTCTTAGCTAATTTTTTTCTTTTAATTTCTTGTCAACACTTTTCTTAATTGATAGATTGGGAAAAAAATGCCCCCGTTTAAAAAAAATCGTCCACAACGCTAGATTCAATAAAAAAATTATCGTTGCAGGAGAAGACCTATTATACTGTCTCAATTTTTTTTCTGTCGCAAATTATCGATGCCTTATACAGTTTTTTTTTTACAACCAATGGGCATATGTTAATATGATTAGGAGGTAAACTGTACTGGTCCAACAGCTGTCACGAACTTAACTAAGTAAATGATCTCATATTTGAAGAGAGAGAAATTACAAGAATCAACGGTTATAGGCGCCGAGTGGATACCCAGCCCATGAATCTAATATCAAATCAAAGTCGTCGCACAACATGACAGGTATCAAACGGGATCATGAATCTTTGCAGATCAGAAGCAAGTGCGCCATGGGATAGCTCAAACCCAGCATGGCATAAGAGTGACGCAAGTAATAAGAGCAGGGGATTGGTGCGAAACTATTGCAGCCGGCCGGGGCACCGAGTTGCCACATTCGCCTGTTGGGAGCACCGGTATGCCGGAGCTGAAGGCCATCCCGTCGCCATCAGCTCCATGGAGCAATCAGCCAATTGCATCCATGGGAGACTTTGGAGTTTTGACAATTTGGTAACAGCAAAGTCTTGTTGTCATCTAGCAGAGGCTAGCTGTAGTCTGCCAGTACTGACCAAATGTTGAAGACAAAACTTGCACGCACGCAACTAGGAAGTATCGGACCCAAAGGAATATATGTTCATCCTTTTTGTTACTAGGCTAGAGGCGACACTAGCTGAGAGCAAATACAGACCGCTAGAATCACTCAGGAGCACGGGCAGTACAGACGTCTAAAACCTGAAGGACATTCTGCTAATTCCTAGAGGTTCCTGAAACTCCTGAAATCATATTTGACAGCAAAAGAATCGCATGGCTCGAAGTTTATGACCAGCAACAAATGAAAGCACAAACCCTTGGGAGATCATGGCTGGCGCCCGGTTTTGGGATCAGCTTGCTTCCGTACAGACCGGGAATCCAAGTACCCTGAATCTAGACTTCAGAGCACATTAATTATACTACTCGTTATTAGTACTCCAATCCGTACAGATGGAGTACTTTTTCTGAGCGAAAAGCAAGGCCTCCAATGAAGTGACGCAAGATCCCAAAGTCAGAGGAAGAATCTTTCTTGCTCCCACCAACGGCATGGGTGACACCAGTTCATATGGTGAGAATCCAGTCGTTATCAACTTATCATATTGCCACTTGGTGACAGGCCAACCTTTCGGTGCATCCATCTCACAGAATCTCCTGTTCTTTTTTCTTTAAAGAAGGGTATCACGGAATCAGGAATCTCTCAAGAATTATCTAATTTGTTTATAAAATATCGGCTATCCACTAGAGACATACCGCCCCTCTGTTGTTATTCGAGCAAAACGAAGTCAATGCTTCCACGATTGAACTCCTAGGACTTGTGATTTTCAGAAAGAAATCTATTTATGCTAGGACACATATAACAAGACCTTTATTTCTGGGTGATGTCACTCCTAATAAAATTACCCTTTTCAATCGTTCAACAAAAATGTACCAACCCTCACAAACATGGAAACAAAAGTAGAATTATGTACGGGGAATTAGCAACTCGAAACTTTCATCATTTAAATATGTTAGCAAATCATCAACGAACCCTACTGTCGTGATACGATGTCTTCTCCGGATGTCAAAGCATGCCTATTACTACTCGATCAAAAGTGGTGCGGTAGTGGCTAGAGGTGTGGCAGTATGCGACGTCATTAATTTCCAATTTCTGCGCCAGCGACATTCGGTTAGGAGCTATTGGTCGGACAAGACATGGTTGAAGTGGTTCCAACAACGAGTCTGCACACTTTAGGTTCAAAGCACTTGGTTATGATCTAACAATGTCAACACACGCTAATGTCATTCCCTTATTAAAGGTGGTGACTCGAAACTCGTCTTTAGGGATGAAAATTTCGAGATCGACCTACGGCGACTTATTCTTAAATATTTTGCCTAAGAGTTGTGTATTTTCTCTTTATTTTTGCCTTTTATCATAGGGTTAGTGCTAGTCGACCCTCGGCCTCGATGCAGATGTCGGAGGTTATCCTCCTTCTCGAAAAACAATATACACATTTTTTCATGCATGATTGTTTTCCATATATTTTTAAACTTATATATGTGAATTTCCACTAAGTTTTCTTAAAGGGAAATTTCACTAAGTTACTGTATTAAGATCAATGACTCTAGGATAAGAAAAATCTGGTTCGGGTTTGTTAAAGTGCATTCTAGAATGTAAATTTCATAGTTGCATGGAACTCCTTTTTCAGCCTTGCAACAAAAGTTGCGTTGCTCAACTCGTGACAAATCTTGTCCCTTATCGGCATGCTTTCTCGCTATGTGGATTCATGCATAACTTCATCCTGCAGGCAAAAGGCTAAATAAAACCTTCATTCTACAAACCAAATTTAATCTTGCTCCTCAACATATATCACAATACGGTGAAAAGGTGTGGTACACACAGATGATCATTGTAGTCCGAATTTAGTTTGTGTGCTTGTGTAAAGAAGCTATCTCTCTTACATTATACGGAGTAGATGTCATATTTCTCAGCTTCTATGCAACAATAACACTCGGCGCTTATGACATACTCCCTTTGTCCCGTAATATAAGGTGATATTGCAACCAATATATATAGTAGTATATTGGTTGTAGTAACATCTAATATGAACGGAGGGAGTAGTACAATACTCGAGACAACAGACATCAAAATATCGTATATCCCGTGAGTAGACAACAAGTTGGTCAATATATTGGTTATGCATGAATGCGGCGTTATATGCGTGTCATGCGCATGTCAGTGCCATTGGTTACCCGATCTTCATATTTGTCTTGTTGCATCTGCGTACATGGACTGAGTTCTATGTAAATCCGAAACCGGCCTAGCTAAGCGTCTCGTAGCTGTTTGTCCGTTCGTACAACTAGGCGCAGTTTCCAAGCTAGTAACGGAGGATCTCCAAACAGCATTCGGAGGATATTATTTCGCCGAAAACGATATTCCCTGCCGAATACTGGTGTCGTTTGGCTGTAGTCTTACTCAGTTGTGATAGGCCGCGCCATGATCTTTTCAGAAGTAATCTTAGCTGTGGTAGGCCAGTGATGATCTTTTCAAATGCATTGTTGATTTTGGTCGTTCATTTAAATATCTTGATTTGTTCATCCAGTGACGCGAGTTGTGTGCAGCGAAACGGCGGCTAGCACACCAAATACCACGGTTTGTGTTTGACAATCGGGAAACAACGGAACGAGTAGTACATAAATATACGGTGTATTTTACTTAAGCTCCACGAAGATTGAAACTGTATCTCTTTGAATTTGTTAACCTTGGAGGAAGACAGAAAAAGCAAGATTCGAAGTAATCCTGGGCGTTAGCCGATCTTTCCTCTCTATCGCGTTGATATGAACATTGCTACTGTTATGCACTCCGCTAAAAAATGAAGGGAGAGGGGTTCAGGGAATCCGGGGTTGCTGACGAAGCTCCACTACCCGAGGAACTGAAGGTGGCCTCCAAAGTCAGAGGTTAGGATCTCCCCCAACCTTACAGCGACAGCAATGTAGTACCAGACCACTTGGCCAACAAAACCCCGCATCGGCCTCGTAGAACCGCGACGCCACAGCCCAGCCGGCCTTCCACTGACACCGTAAGATCAACAGCCAAATCTTTATTCGTCTACCCTCTCACCGTTCCCAATCGTTTCGGACGACACGCCGCGCCCGGAGCAGGTCGAACGCCGCTCCCCGGCTGGGCTATATAAACACGGCCCGCCGCTGAGGCTGTACCAGCAGCACCGGCACGTACAGCATTACACACCGAGTCCCAACACAGCTGTAGCAGCAAGGCAGCTAGTGAGATGGAGCGACAGCCAAAGCCGGCGGCGATGGAGGTGCAGGCGGCGCCCAAGGGCAAGTTCAGGATCCCGGTGGACTCCGACAACCAGGCCACGGAGTTCTGGCTTTTCTCCTTCGTGAGGCCTCACATGAGCGCTTTCCACCTCTCGTGGTTCTCCTTCTTCTGCTGCTTCGTCTCCACCTTCGCGGCGCCACCGCTGCTGCCGCTCATCCGGGACACGCTCGGCCTCACGGCCAAGGACATCGGCAACGCCGGGATCGCGTCCGTGTCAGGCGCCGTGTTCGCGCGTCTCGCAATGGGCACGGCCTGCGACCTGGTCGGTCCCCGCCTGTCGTCCGCGGCGATCATACTGCTCACCACCCCGGCGGTGTACTGCTCCGCCATCATCACCGGGCCGACATCGTTCCTTCTCGTGCGCTTTTTCACGGGCTTCTCGCTCGCCTCCTTCGTGTCCACGCAGTTCTGGATGAGCTCTATGTTCTCGCCGCCCAAGGTGGGGCTGGCTAACGGCGTCGCCGGCGGCTGGGGAAACCTCGGCGGGGGCGCCGTGCAGCTACTCATGCCGCTGGTGTACGAGGCCGTCCTCAAGATCGGGAGCACGCCGTTCGTTGCGTGGCGCATCTCCTTCTTCATCCCGGGCGTGATGCAGACATTCTCGGCCATCGCTGTGCTGGCGTTCGGGCAGGACATGCCCGACGGCAACTACAAAAATCTGCACAAGTCCGGGGAGATGCACAAGGACAGCTTCGCCAACGTGCTGCGCCACGCGGTCACCAACTACCGCGCATGGATCCTGGCGCTCACCTACGGCTACTGCTTCGGCGTCGAGCTCGCCGTCGACAACATCATCGCGCAGTACTTCTACGACCGCTTCGACGTCAACCTCCATACCGCCGGGCTTATCGCCGCCAGCTTCGGGATGGCCAACTTCTTCACCCGTCCCGGTGGAGGGCTCATGTCCGACTGGCTTTCCGACCGGTTCGGCATGCGCGGCAGGCTGTGGGGGCTGTGGATCGTGCAGACCATCGGCGGAGTCCTGTGCGTGGTGCTCGGCGTCGTCGACTACTCCTACGGCGCGTCCGTGCTCGTCATGATACTATTCTCCTTCTTCTGTCAGGCGGCTTGTGGGCTCACCTTCGGCATCGTGCCGTTCGTGTCGCGGAGGTCCCTGGGGCTCATCTCCGGCATGACCGGCGGCGGCGGCAACGTGGGTGCCGTGCTGACGCAGGTCATATTCTTCCGCGGCGCCCACTACAAGACGGAGACGGGGATCATGTACATGGGGATCATGATCATCGCGTGCACGCTGCCCATCGCGTTCATCTACTTCCCGCAGTGGGGTGGCATGTTCATGGGGCCGCGGCCGGGGGCAACGGCAAAGGATTACTACAACGAGGAGTGGACCGAGCAGGAGAGGCAGCAAGGGTACAACGCCTCAGCAGCGCGTTTCGGGGAGAACAGCGTGCGCGAGGGCGGCCGGAACTCGGCGTCCGGCAGCCAGTCAAGGCACACCGTCCCCGTCGAGGGATCGCCGGCTGAACCCTGATCCCATAGTGATACCGTCGTCGCAGGGCCGGCCGGGTTTGTACAGTACGTACGTGCGTTGGTTTAATTTTCTTCTACATGAGCTAGTTCTATGCTTTACATTTGGTTTGCTCTCTTTGCCTTAATATCTTGTTGTTTATGTATGGTTGAAAGATACAATGTTGTTTTGGGAGACGTGAAATACTATCTTGCTGTTTATGTATGGATGAGAAATACAAATCTGTTTTCTGAGAGGTGAAATACTATTGATTGAGATGCCAAAATTATCTCTTAGATTGATGCATATTGCTTTTATCGCTGATGGAAAAACTATCAGAACCAGCTTCTCCTCTTAGGTAAGTACAGCAGTCAGTCAGCATGCATGTTCATTACAACATACAGCATCAGAATTTGAACCAGAACTTATTTTCTTTGTTATTGAAAGAAATGCAGAGTCATAACTTTGGTGCACTCTAATAAACAAACGCATGCCATGATCAAAGCGATTGTTATGTTCCGAGAATGCCATCGTATTTGTCGTCGTACTGAGAATGCCATCGAACACGGGTTCTCGTTCCGAAATTGCCGCATATGTTAGTTACCACAGTTAACCGTTAACTCAGAGGGAAAAACTTCGCCTTGGGTCGACTCCGACGAGTTGACCTTCAGCCTTACATCGTCAAAGCCGCATATCATTTACAGCCTTGGAATGGAAGTTCATTAACCATGCGGGTTGCATGGCCCTCGTCAAAGCGGTGCTATCATCCTGTTGACGGCTATCAAAGCCGACAAGCGCACCATGAAGGCTTTTGACAAGCTAAGAAGAGGCATGTTATGGAGTTATAGTGACAAGGTGAGAGGTGGCAAATGCAAGGTCAAATTACTTTCTTTGTTATCGAAGGAAATGCAGAGCATAACTTTGGTGCACTCTAATAAACAAATGCACGGTGACACGATGCGATACGAGTCCAACCTGATCTCACTATGAAGAGGAAAAATAAGAAGTGCCATCAAAGCAATTGTTATGTTTCGAGAATGATTTGTCGTCGTACTGAGAATGCCATTGAACACGTGTTCTCATTGCCACATATGTTACTTGACCATAGTTGACCGTATCAGAGGAAAAACTTGTCAGATTTTTAGTCAATTACCGAATTGCCCTAAGGCCATTTAAGTAGAGAAAACCCGACCCAAGCCTATCGCTCATTCCATCGTTGCCTTCCGACCTGTTGCCTTGTGCCACCGCCCGGCCTAGCTAGTCCACGGCCGGTCATCCTAGCGACCCCTCCATCGCCTAATAGTAATCCATTCCACATCGCCGCCTCTACCATCTCATTCCTCATTAGGAGCTGACGGAGCTCAATGCGCAGCACTTGCGGTGCTCGCACCGGTGCCATCTGCTACAAGGCGGCGGCAGTGCTCTTGCTCCATACTGACTCTGGCCGAGTGTCCACCCGCATTCTTGCATGCCGCATTCCACACCAAGGGGCATTTGTTATGTGTGCACGATGTGAATCTGCGCTCAGGATGGGAATAAGCCGGGTCACTGATCCAAACCAAAAATTCAAGGCTAATGAGTCATGTGGATTGGCCCTGAATGATAATTGGGTCGACAGAGTCTGCACCGAGTGACTCCCCCCCCCCCCCCCCCCCCCCCCCCCCCACACACACACACACACACACGCGCGTCGACTTGCTATTTGTATGTCTAATCTATGTTTTTTGTGACACATTGTTGTTTGGAGGAATTCTTGAGGGATGATGCACGGGTTATTTGTTCGTTTTCTACCAGCATAGCATAAGTTAGTTGCTTGGCGAACCAGCATTTTTTTTATTAGGGCTCGAACCAGCACATTAGCATCCCGACTGTGCATCTGGGGCGGGCCGACACAATGAATAAGGTCTCCGATTCCGGCATGCCTTCCATAAATTGTAGCCCAGCCGTAGACAACAGGCCCAACTAGAAAAAACCACCTGACCACCGGCACCTTACGTGGCAGCCCACCATACAGTCCAAAGGCATGTCTATTCGACTAGACAATGACAGCTGGGTCCCAACGCTTGTCAGTGTCCTCGTCTTGTAGTCCGTCTGGTCACCACCACACCGGCCAAGCGGCCGCGCCGTCCGTCCACCCCCACCCCCGCTGCCAGATAGCGCAACGGAAGGCAAGAAACCCATGGCCGCCGTCCTCCGGCTCCGCCCCAGGGCCGCCTCCCCGTCCGCGCCGGCCGTCTCCGCCTCTCCTCGCTGCCGCGTCAGCTCCGTAGCTTGCTCCTATCCCAAGGCAATCCCCTCCTCTTCTTCCTCAAACGCCTACAATTTTTTCCTGTGTTCGTCAGCTCTTTCCTGTATGGTTGTTTGCTTGGTCGTTGATTAGGTAGGGTTATAATTATACTTCGAAAAGGAAAAGATTTTAGTCCCTCTATTCGATGTGATGTCAACGTCCCAATTAGCTTTGACAAACTCATTAATGGTACACTTTTTTTTTTCAGATACAACACCTAAAGTTGTTTAGTATGGACGCAGTTACATACATGTCTACCTACTTTATGCTCCACATACTTCTGTGATTCTCGATGCTATGAACTTGAAAACGTACTGAATTATTTTTATTTGTAACAATGACACTGGTTATCTCTCAGCTTGCAAGGTCATTTGCTGTTCAGAGGGTAAATGGAAGTAGGATGCAGTATTCTGATTCTCTCAAAGGTGAAAAAAATATTCCTTGGTCCATCTACTTTCTCAAAATCCCTTTATGGAATTCGCAAGGCCCTTTACGCTGACTTACCATGTTAACAGGACAAGTTCTTACAAGCTCCAGCAACCATGATGGACGGTTTCATATCAAGCGACTTATTTCCTTCGCTGCTACGGACAAACAGGAGGCAATCGCTTCACCTTCCTCAGTCACGACGGTGATAGAAGATACCGAGAGTAGTAGTACCGCAGATTCCTCTGCATCTGGCTGCTCCTATTCTAATGAGAGGGGTGTTGGAAAATCGGGATTCATCTCATTTCATGGCGGCAGCTCTCAAGCGATAACTATCGAGAGTGTGCCTCATCCTGGCAAGGAAGCATCTAGATTAGTTTGGTTTGTTGGTCCAACTATCCTTGTGGCCTTCTTGGTGCTCCCGTCGCTGTACCTGCGCAAAGTACTCTCAGCCGTGTTTGAGGATTCCCTGTTGACAGGTATCCTTTCTGTTATAATTCAAGAATGCGTTCTTTCCATCCTGGATTTTGTTTCAGTAATGCCGATAGTGTCTTTTATCTTATTCTCGTACTAATTTTTGCAGAACTATGTTGGTTACCACTTAAATATATCATATATCTGTGCCTGTTGCTGGCATTTATTCCACTGAAGGCATATTAGTAGTCTTGAAAAATATACATCTGATCTGATAATTCCCATACACCTCATAACAGTTTTATTTCACTTAAATGAACACTGATATACATCATTCATTCATGTGATATTCACTCCTCTACCCCAAAGAGAATACATATACTATTCCACATCTAGATGAAGTCTAGGCAACATTCACAATAAATAAATGTATGAAGTCTAGTCATAGCTGCATTACACATGATAGATTTTTGTTGTTGTCTGCAGATTTCCTTATACTATTCTTCACTGAGGCTCTTTTCTACGGAGGAGTTGGGATCTTTGTCCTGTTAATTGATAAAGTCTGGAGGCCTTTGCAGCAAGTAGCACCTAAGAGCTACATCTGGTCAAAAGCTAGGTTTTTTCGGATTTCTTCAGTAACAACAATGGTTTTGAGCCTGATAATACCGCTTCTAACAATGGGGATGGTTTGGCCCTGGACTGGACCAGCAGCTTCAGCTACTCTTGCACCTTATTTGGTAGGTCTTGTTGTACAGTTCGCATTTGAGCAGTATGCTCGGCATCGGAAATCACCTTCTTGGCCAGTTATCCCTATTATCTTTAAGGTAATGTGGTTCTTAACTTATCCTGTTATTGCTTAGATCCTGAAGTTGCCCTTTCTGGTTATAGTCAAGTGTGATTCGGTGGAAAAGTACAAATCGCTTATGCATTCTGTTAAGATGGTAGTCATTACTCATTAGTGTGACCTGAGGTTTTGAACTTTTGTTTATCAGTCTTGGGTAACTGGGGACATTTGAAGAATCTAAGTGTATATACATTATGAGATACCTAGACTGACTGTGGTAGGATATAGTAAACCAACTTATTCACTGCCTGGTTCGAACTGGTAGCTCCCTTTATATAGGTCGTGGGACACTCTCTCATACTAGTACAATAATGATTCTATATTTCAAATCTGGGCACAATTGTCGAAATTTTCTGAATATGATCTTATATTTTAAATCTTTTCCACAATTGTCAAAATGCTCTGAATATGATCTTATATTTCGAATCCGGGCACATTACATAGGACTAGCACGATTTTCCTGTGTCATGTTGATTCAAGTTTTAGAGACACAAAATAGGGCACAACTACATTACAAAGAACTCATTTCAGCTCACATTACGCAGGTTTTAGGGACACAAATCAGTGCTCAGCACTAATTATTCAGTTTATCTACTTGTTTAGAATGCTATTTTCTATTATTTTTATATTCCCTTTGCACATTTTTTATCCCATCCCTTATGATGTTTCATTGAGTATTTCAACCTTCCTTGCCGTATGCCAATACTTGGGAACAAAGGTATAATTTTCCCAAATGATTGCCACTAAATGTCTCATGTCGGCTCTCTAGAACCAGCAGTTTGCAAGACGAAAATTTGTTGGCAACGTAACAAGGGCAAGAGTGATGGAAATTTGGGCCTGGATTCTAGACTATTAGCAACCTGTTCCCTCACCTGACTATGTCTATTTCATTTCATTAGTAAGTAAAGCTTAGCTTAGTAATGCTTAACTGTCTGTTATTCTGGATTGTCTACGGTTCACGCCATACACTAGAATTGCCTACTTTTCTTCCAACGACTACTGCTGTTGTAAAATGAAAAAAAGAACTGTTTATACACAAGAATGTATGGTGTACTCCCAGTCGTTCAAGTACTCCCGGTGAACCCGTATTATTTGTTATTTTTAAAAGTTGCCAAAAAATGTGAAATAAATTCGTAACACTAATAATACTTGTATCTATTATGTCGCAACGTTTCAGCTCCAAACTTGATATGTAGCTTGGGAAACAAAAACACGTATTCAGCGGTGCTACGTTAATGGGCCAAATTTAAAACCCAATGTGAAGTAACTACTGTTCATAGCTATATTTGTCTTTTTTATTTCAAGGGTTATGTATGGAACTTGGACTCGTTTTTTTTGTGACATGATTGACACATTCTATCTACGTCGTCATATTTTCGTAGAATTTTTCCCAACTTTTATGATGTCATTTTCCACCTTACGCTTGGGAGTACCTAATACGTTCTGCAGTATACATATGTAGAAGAAAGCCAGCTGGTTTGTAATCTTGTTTCTGTGAACCATGCTATTTTCATTTCATCTTCAAATCTGGTGCCATCTACTCTACTCAGCTCATCTTCATTTCAACAAATCATTACATCATTTTTTTCTGGAATGACACACATTTGCATTTAATTAACGTTATTCTTCGAGTGAAGTATTTCAATTGTTCTTAGCATGTCCCATTTACCTTTACTTTTCCCATCTTCCAGGTCTACAGGCTTCACCAACTGAATAGGGCAGCTCAGCTAGTGACAGCACTCACCTTTTCTGTTAGAGCAACTGAGGCAACAAACCAAACTTTGGCTATTATGAACTCCTTAGGGGCACTACTGACTGTCCTTCAGATTCTTGGTGTTATCTGTGTATGGTCACTCTCGAGCTTCCTGATGAGGTTTCTTCCATCTTCAGACATTCCAGATCCTTGACTTGTAGCAGCTGAAACAGCGCTTACACTAGTTCAAACTATTAGCCTCCCCACTGTAAATTTATTCACCTGGAGCGAGTTGACATGTCTGCAGAGGTTACAACACCTTTGGTTTAGGGATTAAACTTCTTCAGCTGAGGTACTGCAGAGAAATTGTCCAATTCGTAGGTCTGGAACTGAGATAAACTGAAAATAAGAGAGGCGACCCTGTCGCTTTGTAGGATGTCGATGCATATCATTTCTATATGCTCCTGTCGATCAAATACAATCTCGACTAATTTTGACTGAAGGTAGATTGGTTTACCTTAAGGCTCCACCAGTCCTATTACAGTGTTTACATTGTAAAGAATAGAAATAATATGCTTGTTTGCAACAAAACGGTAGTCCAGTGCGTCATTATAATTGAACCTACCCAATTGGAGTATTTATCCTGAGATTACTAGGTATTACCTCTGTTCCAAAATATAAGACGTTTTGGTAGGCTAAAATGGCCTAACAAAACATCTTATATTTTGGAACAGAGGTAGTACCAAAAGGAGCTGAATCCAGATGATTCAAGCCTCGATCCTTCTTTTCCGACTGTTGTCCCTTTCTTTTTTGTTGTTGGAGCCTTGGAGGACCTATTGGTCATGTAAGCTACTTAATTCAGCTATGCAACCTCGAATTTTAGGTGCATTTGGAGAACGAAATTAGGTGCATGATGAACCACCTTTTTGTCATAGTTTACTTCTCTTAAACTAGTATAAGATACTTCTAGTGGTTTTTTTGGCGAGTCCTACATGATCACTTCATATGTTTGTGATGTTCCGTGAAGATAAACAAGCAGGTTTAAACCACAGGTTCTCTTATACGACTTGGAACAATTCAGCAGATAAACATTGAGTTCGATATATGTGTTTGCAATGACTAGTAGATAAGATTATGATGAAGTTATATGTAACCTAAACTGCAATTTTGGAAGAGTGGTGACATGTTACTCTGATACGACTTGGAACAATTCAGCAGTGCAAGTAAATCAGAGTTCTCCCAGAAAGCTTGTGACTAATTTTCTCTGTTACTAGAGTCTTCGTGTTTATCTCATTGAACTTAGTACCCCCTGTCCTTGCATAGTATCCAACTGGTGATAGTATGACCCATGTGGAGCCAGATTCCAGATGTCATGAAAAATTCAGTGCCACTTGAACTGGCTTATTATTATCAGTGAGGCTACTTCATTTTTTGTTTATACAATCATGAGTGATTTAGGGATTCGGTTCTTGTTGGAGCGACATGATTAAACAAGAAGCAGTACTGTACATCATTTCTACATCCTCATCTCTTGATAACTGCAGATCTGGTTTGTTTGTCCCCAAATGGAAACCTGCCCCTTGGAGAAAAGGGCGAAGTCGACAGGGAGTAAAGCAAAAGAAAAAAAAGGGAACTTTTTAACTACGGAGATCACAAACCATCTGTGCAATGCAAAGAAAAATAAAGGATTCAAATTAGGTGATGTGTGCTTGCTTCACCAGAGGATTGGAATCTGATGAACTCCAAGCCTCCGTAGTTGAGTGAAGCGAGCACTTCCTTCTGTGCAAAAGGTGGCCGGGCTGTCCAAGGGGATTTGTCACAGCCGGATTGGAAGTTTTTGCACCAGCATATATGTACCAACGAGAAGAAAGCCAAGTCTAAACTCTAAACATCACATATTCACATAGGAAAAAAGCTCAATGGACAAAACAAAGCTAACTCAAAGAAGAAACCCGGAAGGGAAGCACCAACGCTGCTGCTCACACAAGAACACAGCAATAAGATCACGAATCTAGGATACACAAGAACACAGCAACAAGATCAACACACGAGTGCTACTCCTAGGTAGCTAGAGCAATGGAGCAAAGATGTTGTGGAGGTAGCTGTGAGCTTGTCCGGCCTATATAGAGGTCCTGGCGGCTGGCCGGTCATCTGGTTTTGCATTGGTCGCTAGGGTTTCGGCGTGGCAAGCGATCCCGGGCAGCGAGCAGCCTCCCAATTGGCATTAACTTACCAATTCTTGCTCGCAACTTGCCAGAGGTGATAGCTGTCTGCTAGTATATCTTCTCTATATAAAATGGCAAGTTGCTCTGGCATGGTCGGCCTGGGCGTCCCTGGACAGCTGCCAAACAAAGCGCATTTAAAACCGCCATTTATATTATGGTATTCGTGGTAGGAAATAATTCTCGATATATTTGGTTTATATTTTCGGAAACGAAAATCTCAATATATTAATGAGGCGTAAGTGGCCCGAAAATTTGGAAGATCCTACCTGATACTGCGTCGAGCTGGGCTTAGGGCATGTACAATGAGGTGACGTCACCCTTCCCAATTGCATAGGCTCTTTCTTTTAGATATGACACTGCGGCTGGTGGACATCTACGCCACGGTGACGCAAAAACATCGGCTGATGATTACAAAGACCATTACATCGGCTACAGTAAACAATAACATCGTCCATCTAAACAAATAAGTAACGTAACAATCTGATCACAGAAAGAGAAAAAAAATGGTAACATTCCACCGTATATCTAGACTTTTGGGTTTGTCTCCTGTCAACAGTCCTTTCCAACAACAACCTGCTCTCAATGAAGGGAGCCAAGGCTAAGAGGATGATGGGCCAACAGGAGGCCGCAGCACACTCGAAGACTGCCGGCCCACTTAGTTGATACAGTCTGGGTGCATTACCGTGTGAGTGGCGGCGACGGCGATAACACTAGGGGTGGGTAGAAAAAACCGATGACCACAAACAGGAACCAAAAACCGAGACCAAAACCGAAAACAACGGACCGAAACACCGGGTACAAATTTGGGTATTTAAATTTGTAGACCAAAATTTATGTTGTCACCATTATGAGGTAACAGACTAAATTAACCAATATACACCCTCTGATCGGATATAAGTGTCGCTGGAAATGTACTGATCACGTACAACTTCTACATACAACACCCGTCACTTTTGTAGGATCAGAGGAAGTATATGATTAGTGATTTGCGCACCAAGGCCCGGCAACGAAGAGGCCCATAATTTCTCCTAGTCCCAGCGAGCGGTGCACCAAGTCAGCATATAAAAAAGTAAAAAATCCCTAATCCAAGGACCATCAACACCTCGATGATTCCTGCTCACATCCCCTTCCCCCGCCCGCCGCTCCCCCAACGCGGCGACGCCCTAACCGCTCGTCACCTTCCGCCACCACGCCACTCCTCACCTTTCACCACCGTGCCTCTCCTCCCATTCCGCCACCACGCCGCTATTTTTGCCCGTCGGGCCGAAACCTACTGCAGATGTAGTGTTGTTGGACTCGGGCTTAGGCCTTAGGGGAAGCTCGTGGCGACGCACGCCAGGTCACTACTCATGACGAGTTGCACATCTGGTGAGGCATGAGGGGTGCATATGTGCACCATCGATAAACTTTCATGTTAATTTCATCATGTTTTGGAGCTAACAACCGAGCTCTGTGCAAAAGGCGATCACGACCGAAATTCGAAGTAACGGACATTTTCTATTATATAAATTGTTAGTAGTATTTGGTCTAGAGATTTGGTTGGCCGGATTTCAAAAGATCAAAAAATTAAGACCGAATTTTCAGTCTAGACCGAACGCCCACCCCTAGCTATAACCCGTATGTAGCGACAAAGGTGCCTAGGATTTGGATATCACAACCCTACCAATGAACTGGACACGACGAGGTTCCTGAGGGGAGGAGGGGTGTGTAAGGATCGTATGGGCACCTAGGGGGTGAATAGGTGCTACTTCGAATTTTAGTTCTTTTTCAAATTAGGCCTGATACAAAAGGTAAATTCTCTAGATATGCAACTAAGGTGAATTTACTATATGACAAGCAGGCAACAAGTAACTAGCAAGATACAAGATACAAGTAAAGACGCTAAAGGATAGAACGAACCGAAGTGAAGCACGCGGAGACACAGGGTATGATTCCCGTAGTTCCTTCCTTTTGAGGGGAAGTACGTCTACGTTGGAGGGGTGTGAGCTTCACCACAACAGGCTTACTCAGCGCCACAAAGGCCTCACCCTGTTCTCCGATGAACCGCACCACAAATTATTGGTTCACCTTCCACCATCGGTAACCTTCAAGGCGGAAACCGGAGCCTTTACAGCGAGGTTGGGGCACACATCCACAACTGAATTGGAGTCTCCCAAATCACCACAATCTGTAACAACACAACAATATGTGAGAACAAAGGCCTAGGTTTTCCCAATGGAAACCCTAGGCACGAATCTCTCAAGTGAATGAGGGGGAAATGTAAATCGCTTCGGTGAGATTGTAGATCTTGGTCTTCTCCTTCGATCCTCCAGAGATCAGCAAGTTTGCGTTGGTGGAGGAGGAGATCTATGAGATTTGGTGGCTCGGCTTGTAGTGTTCTTGAGGGGAAGCACGATCTCACCCAAGGTTGAAGAAGGAGTGGGGTATTTATACCCCCCTCTCGAATATAGCCGTTTGTAACCGTTGTAGGATTCTGGGGGCCGGATTATCCGCCCTAAGTGGGGGCCGGATTATCCGGTTTTCCAATACTCCGGTTTTCCAAATAATATCTCCAGCCAATAATCCGGCCAAATATCCGCCCCATTCCAGAGAGTCGCGCACTTGGTCGAAAACTCGTCCTTAGCCAAATTATTGGGGGGGGGGGGGGGGGGGGCGGATATTTGGGAATAATTTGGCCCCGGGTATTCCGGTTTTCCTGACTGAAATTGGTCAGAATTAGTGCATGCTCATTTCACTTTCTTTTTTGGGGGGTCGAGGCTGACATGTTTTAAACATCTAAAACCTGCATCACTTGACACATAATTAGATCATCACTAGTGTTGTGGCCTAACACACAAAACCAACAAGGGATTAAGAAATGTTCTTTCAGGGTGGACGGCCACCACCATGAATATTTCCACTACTCCGACCATCGTCGATTTACAACGTAGTTTGTAGCTCCACTAACAATTGGTATTACCGTATTAGATTTAATGGTCCTAGAGATTCCACATCGTCGGTTTGATACTCGTTTCAAATCTCTGCGTCGTGCGGCGGTCATGACGGAGCTGCCTCTAGAGGCTTGGGTTGTCTATGATCTACTTCATTGCCAGATTTATGTATTACTCGACCTTAACATGTCTTCTTTGGCGGATTCGTTGACCAAGCCATACATCCATCAAGAATGTGGTGTGGCGTCCGTTTCCAACATTGACAAAAGATATGGCGTGTTAGAGCGGCATCAGCTCCACGAGGCGGTGATACGTCCATTTTATATCATCATCTATACCACTTATACCACCATATTAGGATGTTATTTGCATTATTATATCATTGTTTTTACATGTTTTAGATGATTTAGGGGACTTTCCTACAAAGTCCCTATTTTTAGTATTTAATTTCTGGGAGGCAGAAAACCTCCTTTTTCGTGTTTTTATTGTTTCAGGAGCTACGAAGGCCCAATTAATAAAAGGAAAATTGCACAGCTGGTTTTTCTTCGGGAGAACACCAGAGGGAAGAAGAAGCAAGCGAGGAAGGCCACGAGGCCCAAAATGGGTGGGCCCACGCGGCCAGATTCCCTGACCGCGTGGGACCCACCAAATGGAGCCTCGGGCACTTCCTCGCCTGGGGCTTTTTAACGAGGTCTCCGTCTCGCCCGAAAAGTAACGCCCTAATTTTTAAGACATCCGAGGCGCGGCGGCGGCGAAACTCCTGATTCCCTCCGAGGGGGATCAGATCCTGCTGCTCCGGAGCTCCGGAGAAGGGGGAAATCATCGTCATCGTCATCACCTCTCCTCCTTGGCGTGGGAGGAGGCCTCTACATCATCACCATCACCAAGACCAGCACCATCTCCATCATCATCTCCGTGATCCACTCCGTCCCCTCGTAGTTTGAGAGTTGCTATACCCTAGATACTTGTCTTGTGCTACTATTCATGTTTGTGATTGAGTACTTGTCATTATTTGGTGGTGAAGTTATATTTTCAGATTGTGTTGTACCACTTATGCCACTGAATATCACCATGTTTGCACGTTGTGAGTAGTTCCCGTATGTTCCTGAGGGCATAGGATGAATTGGCAATGATTTATATATGACATGTGTTGGTATTTTGTCTAGTGTTTATCTTTTTGTGTGATTCTATGATGGTGTTGTGCGAACGTCGACTGCACAACACTTCACCTATATGGGCTCATAGGAGAACACCGTAGTGTAATGGCGTGAGGGAGACTTGGGAGGACACGAAAGCCTGAGACCGAATCATTAAGTTACTTTACGGGGTATTAGTATCGGGGACCTAGAGCGTAATGCTATGGTGGGATTTTATATCTTAATAATTCTTGTGCTGTCATTTAATTGGCCACATGATCCATCATAAGGGGTTTAGTCTATTTATTTAGCTGTACCTAATAATAGCTCCGTCCGAAGAAGATTAAAACTAGACAAGATATTCAACGTGTTGTTTAATAAATCTATATGCCTAGCAATATCCATGCCGCCCTCGGGAACGTTTTCCACATATAAGTTACACATCACTTGAGCTTGTCCTCTTACACATAGAGGATTGGGCTTTCTCTCTCTTTGAGAGCTTTTACTTGTTACCATTTACCTGCTGCATTGTCACTGTCTTGCAATTATACAATCGAAAATACCAAAAACACTTGCATCTTTTATTGTCTATTTATCATTTCTAATAACCAATACCTTCAGCTCCTCGTGGGTTCGACAACCTTTTCTATTCGAAAGGTACTACAATTGATCTCCTGCACTTGGGAGTCATCAAGATACTTTTCTGGCGCCGTTGCCGGGGAGCGTAGCGCTATTGGTAAGAAGTTTGGTAAGGAAACTTGAAAGGTGAATTTTATTTACTGTTTTATCTCATTGCTACTATGGCATTTATGAATCGTGCCTCGCTGCATCTTGCTCTATATGAAAGTGCTTATGCTCCTAAAACTGTTGAAACTACTGTGCCTGAGATACCTAAAGTGGGATATAAAATTCCCGTTGGTCATGTTAAAAGAGTTATGAAAAATCCATTTACAGGGATGGAACTAAATCTGCACGTGAACACATGGAAACAATTGAGGCTATATGTGGTTTATTTAGACTTCCTGGTATTTCTGAAGATCAGGTAAAAAGGAAGCTGTTATATCTGTCTTTATCTGGTAATGCTCGTATTTGGTTCAGGTCTTTAGATGAAGAAGTCACTATGGACTGGAGTATTTTGAGGAAGGTTTTCTTTCTTAAGTATTTTACTCCTAGAGAAGCTTATGAGAACCGCTGCTATATATTTAATTTCTGGCCACATCTGGGAGAAAGTATTACTCAAGCTTGGGGGAGGTTAAAGGAACTCCTCCGCAAGAATCCTTGTCATGATCTTACAAGGAAAATTATTCTGATAAACTTTTATGTGAGGCTACCAAGGCAACAAAAGGAATTTCTGGATAATTCATCTAGTGGAAGCTTTACAAATAATACTGAAGAAGAAGCATGGAATTTATTGGAGACTATTTCTGAGAATACTGGTCATTGGGATCTTGATAAAGGTAATGAGCCCTATCTGGACTATGAGTATTCATGTGTAGAGAATTTCTCTACTTCTACCTTGTTTAAAAATCTGAGTGATACTTTTAATCTTGATCCTTATGTTATAATTGAGGTAGCTAAATCTTTTGCTAATCATATTGGTATTCCTAAAACTGGGTTTGAAGCTTATGTTGAACCTGTTAAACAATCTATTGTTGTACCCAAAGTTATTAAACAGGTAGAACCAGTGTCATCCTTGACAATTGAGGAGTATGTTGAGGCACCACCATATCCAAACCAAGTCAAGGAAAATTTACTTATTGCTGTTTCTAACAAGAGTAAAAGAAGAAGATCTCAGCCTTATGAACAGATGGAAGTCAACAGTCAAATCTCTATTATCAAACAATTAAATGAAGAAGATCCTGTTGATGTTTATCTATGTGAAGATGCTACTAAAGTTGTTAAAGGCAATTCGGCCAAGGTTGGTAAGCCTGTTATATCATGCACTATTGGGACTTCTAGTTATCATGGCTTATGTGATATTGGAGCAAGCATTAGTGTCATTCCATATTCTCTGTATCTTGAAATCAAGCCTGATATTGATCCTATCATTATGGAAGAGACAGGTATGACAATTCAACTTGCTAATAAAGATTATATTAATCCATTTGGAATTGTTAGAGATGTTGAAGTATTGATTGGCAAAATAAAATATCCTGCTGATTTTATTGTGCTTGGTTGTCCTCAAGATTCATTTTGTCCTATCATTTTTGGTAGACCTTTCTTACACTGTTGGTGCTGAAATTAATTTGCTAAAGAGAAAGTGTTTATTAATGTGCTGGTGAAAAACTTGATTCAACTTTTCAAATTTGCTGATAAACATGTTGTGAAAGAGCCAATTTCTGAAGATATAATTGAAACTCTTGCTCATGTAGCTGTAGCTTCAACAGATGTGTAGAACGTTATATGCTTAATCAAGATGAACCATTTAATGATGAGAAAAGATGCTTTAGAACAAATATTATGGCAACAACCACCACAATTACAATTGCATATCCCACCTGATAATTTAGGAGTGCTACCACCACCTAAAGGGGATCCTAGCTTTGAATTAAAACCTTTGCCTACAAATCTGAAATATGCATATTTGGATGAGAAGAGCATATATCCTGTCATTATTAGTGCTAACCTTTCAGCTGAAGAAGAAGAGAAATTACTTGATGTGCTTAAAGCTCACCGACCAGCCATTGGATACTCTCTTGATGATCTTAAAGGTATAAGCCCAGCTCTATGTATGCATAAAATTAATTTGGAGGAGATGCAAAACCTGTTGTTGATTATCAACGCCGTCTCCATCCAAAAATGAAGGAAGTGGTAAGGAAAGAGGTAATAAGACTTATTGAAGCTGGTATCATTTATCCCATAGCTAGTAAGTGTTATTGTGTGCCTAAAAAGGGTGGAATGACTGTTGTTCCAAATGATGAGGATGAACTTGTAGCTCAACGCACTGTTGTTGGTTATAGAATGTGTATTGATTTCAGGAAGTTAAAAAAGCAACTCGTAAAGATCATTACCCATTGCCATTTATTGATCAAATGTTAGAAAGGTTATCTAAACACTCTCACTTTTGCTATTTAGATGGTTATTCAGGTTTCTCCCAAATTCCTGTTCATAAAGATGATCAAGAGAAAACCACTTTTACATGTCCATTTGGTACATTTGCTTATAGGAGAATGCCATTCGGTTTGTGCAATGCTCCTGCTACTTTTCAAAGATGCATGAATGCTATATTTGCTGATTATATTGAAAAGATAATGGAAGTCTTTATGGATGATTTTTCTGTGTATGGTACTTCCTTCGATAATTGCTTGTTCAACCTTAACAAAGTTTTGCAGCGTTGTGAAGACCAACACTTAGTTTTAAACTGGGAGAAGTGTCACTTCATGGTTACTGAAGGTATTGTTCTTGGGCATAAGATTTCTGGAAAGGAATAGAAGTTGACCCAGCAAAGATAGAAGCTATTGAAAAGCTCCCATTCCCAAGGGATCTCAAAGGTATAAGAAGTTTTCTTGGGCATGCAGGTTTTTACCGTAGGTTTATTAAAGATTTCTCCAAAATATCAAAACCCTAACCAATCTTTTGCAAAAGGATGTTCCTTTCTCTTTTAATGATGATTGCATTGAGTCCTTTAATATTTTGAAAATGCTTTAATAAGTGCCCTATTATTCAACCACCTGATTGGAATTGCCTTTTGAAATTATGTGTGATGCTAGTGATTATGCAGTTGGGGCTGTTTTGGGCCAACGTGTTGATAAGAAACTGAATGTCATTTATTATGCTAGTAGAACACTTGATGCTGCTCAAAGGAATTATGCCACAACTGAAAAAGAATTTTTAGCAGTGCTATTTGCTTGTGACAAGTTTAGACCTTATATTACTGATTCGAAAGTCACATTGCATACTGATCATTCTGCCATTAAATACTTAATGCATAAGAAAGATGCTAAGCCTAGATTAATAAGATGGGTACTTCTATTGCAAGAATTTGATTTACACATTGTTGATAGGAAAGGGGAAGATAATCAAGTAGCTGATCATCTTTCTAGAATGGAAAATATACCTGATGATCCTATTCCTATTAATGATAGCTTTGTTAATGAACAACTTGCAATTGTTAATGTTTCTAGTGCTAAAGTTGCATCTCCATGGTTTGCCAATTATGCAAATTTTATTGTTGGTAAAGTTTTACCTCCACACTTCACTACTCAACAAAGAAAGAAATTCTTTTATGATCTTAGACATTATTTCTGGGATGATCCTTTTCTTTATAAGAAGAGTGTGGATGGTATTATTAGACGTTGTGTACCTGAGTATGAACAACAGGCTATTATAAGAGATTGTCATGACAGTCCCTATGGAGGACATCATGCAGGAGATCGTACAGGTGCAAAGGTATTACAGTCTGGTTTTTATTGGCCTACTTTATTTAAGGATTGTGCTGAATATGTTAAATCTTGTGATAAATGTCAAAGAGTAGGAAATATTGGTAGGAGAAATGAAATGCCTATGAACTATTCCTTACCACTTGAACCATTTGATGTGTGGGGTTTTGACTTTATGGGACCTTTCCCCGAATCAAAGACAAAGCATACTCATATTTTGGTTGCAGTGGATTATGTTACAAAGTGGGTGGAAGCAATTCCAACCAAAAGTGCAGATCATGCCACGGCAATGAAGATGCTTCAGGACATCATTTTCCCCAGGTTTGGTGTTCCTAGGTTTTTAATTACTGATGGTGGTTCTCATTTCTTACATGGTATTCTTAGGAAAACTTTGGCAAAATATGATGTTAACCATAGAATTGCATCACCTTATCATCCCCAAACTAGTGGACAAGTTGAATTAAGTAATAGGGAAATTAAACTCATTTTGGAAAAGACAGTGAATAAGTCTAGGTCTGATTGGCCACTTAAAATTAACGATGCATTATGGGCTTATAGAACTGCTTTTAAAAATCCTATGGGAATGTCTCCTTATAAAATGGTTTATGGAAAAGCTTGTCATTTACCTGTTGAATTAGAACATAAAGCTAGATGGGCTATTAAACAATTGAACTTTGATTTTAAAACTGCTGGAGAGAAGAGAATTCTTGATTTAAACCTACTAGATGAATGGAGAAATGAAGCTTATGAAAGTGCCAGGATGTTTAAAGAAAAAGTTAAGATTTGGCATGACAAGAAAATTAAAAAGAAAGAATTCAAAGTAGGTGATCAAGTGCTATTATACAACTCTCGTTTCAAGTTTTCTGCAGGTAAGTTAGCTTCAAAGTGGCAGGGACCATTAGTGATACAGGAAGTATACCGTTCAGGAGCTATCCGTCTTCATGGTGATATGAAAGGTAAACCTCATGTGGTTAATGGACAACGCCTTAAACATTATATTGCAGGAAAAAGCTTCATTGGAAAGGTGGAGGAATTCATTTTACAGACACCGGAGGAGGTAATTGCAAAGAAGTTTGCAGTTTCAGAAATCCAAAATCAATAAAAGGTAACTTTTACTCTGGAAAGTTTCTCGGAATTGCGTAATATTTTACGGACATCATTTTTTATGGAAATTAACGTGTGGGACAAGAAAACTGGACGTGACGGAGCTTCGAGAAGGAAAAGAGGGGGTCCCACGCGGCCAGATTCCCTGACCGCGTGGGCCCACTCCTTTTGCCCCTCGGAGTCCCGTTCGTCCGTTTTCGACTCCGACTCTTCGTCTTGCCTAAAAACCGTCAATATATACCCCGTTTCGTCAATCTAATCTCGTACCGAGAGCTTTCGAGCGTTCTTTGCTTTTGCTGTTTCTGTCTGTCAGGTTTTAGCCATGTCTAGCTCCGGATCCGATCATGAGGGGGAGAGCTTCCCCAAGGGAGGTGTTGTGAACCGCTACCTCAACTCCGTGATGGCACCAATGAAGACCTTGTCCTTCAAGGAGGGCGCGATGCTCATAGAGGAGGTGAAGGCTCCCAAGATCATTGGCACGGTGGAGGAGAGGCTGGAGGACCTGGAACAGAAGATCTTCAGGTATAATACTGTTGTTGAACGCAGCCTTGATGCTCATCACTTCATGAACCTGGAGCTGGAGAAGAAGGTTGAAGAGTACAAGGAGAGGCTGGAGGACTTGGAGAAGAGGTATCTACATGTCACATCTGAGTTGGACAAGCATCAAGCTCTACTGTGGGATGTGGAAAATCAAAACTGTGAGTATGAAGAGCGCTTCAAGAAGATTGCAGCAGCTGCTACCCTCAGGTATAATGATCCACCTAACTCCTTCTACAATGGGAGGCCTTTCCCATGGAAGAGGGCTGAATGGGAGGAAGAATATGAGAAAGAAGAGGCTGCAGCAGAGAAAGCACTGGCAGAACGTCAAGCTTGGGGGAGTTCCACCTAGTCTTTATCTTTACTAGTTTATCATATCTATCTAGTCATGGTGTGTTTTGCTTTTATCATTTAGTTATCAATCTCTTTTAGGCTTGTGTGAGCTCATGGAGCATTATCATGTATCCCTATCTTATGGTTTATCAATGAATATTAAAGTATGGTGTCATCCATGATTCTCTTGTTTGGAGATTTATGGGTAACACTCATGCAAATGAGCGTGGTTTATTTTAGAGGTTTCAGTCACATCTTGCCTTGAATTTAATTAACTTGAGTATGTTGGACAATTGTAGAATCTAGCTCAATATAAATAAGAAAAGAGTGAGTCATTATGACTTGAGAATTAATAAGTTTAAGGTTGAGATATAGTCTTGTAGCATAAAAAGTTGGGAATAGTTAATGAAAAGGATATGAAACACTCTTGTTAGAATCTAGTATCTTTTGAGCAAATTAATGATCATGGATGTGTCAATACTTATGCTCTTGTAAAGTGTATGAAAGGAAGGCACCCGAGGATTCGGTTAGCCATGGAAAGTGTGAGATAAAGGTTGTTTGAGCATAAGAACTTGATTGAAACATCCATGACTAAAGTTTGCACTAGTTACTAGTGAAGCAAGGGTGCAAATAATTTTATATCTGTCTTTTCATTTGTCTTCTTTAACTTGTTATCCAATGAGAGTTTATCTTGTCTTTAAACTTCAGTAAAGTATTAAACATTATGATGCTAGCCATAAGAGCAAAAGCATGTTAAAAATAGTGTGATTCAATTGTCCAACATACAATGGTTATTTGCTTTCAAAGTGTAAGGGGTGATTGCTAGAGCTTCTACTTATGCTGCCCTTATGTGTATGAGTTTTAATTCATTAATCTTACATTGCAATTGAATATGATGATGATACAATGCTCGTATTTATTTATCAACCATAAGTCCATTGATGCATGTAATGATCTATGTCCTTACTTACTTGAGGACAAGTAAGGGTTTAAGCTTGGGGGAGTTGATACGTGCATTTTATATCATCATCTATACCACTTATACCACCATATTAGGATGTTATTTGCATTATTATATCATTGTTTTTACATGTTTTAGATGATTTAGGGGACTTTCCTACAAAGTCCCTATTTTTAGTATTTAATTTCTGGGAGGCAGAAAACCTCCTTTTTCGTGTTTTTATTGTTTCAGGAGCTACGAAGGCCCAATTAATAAAAGGAAAATTGCACAGCTGGTTTTTCTTCGGGAGAACACCAGAGGGAAGAAGAAGCAAGCGAGGAGGCCACGAGGCCCAAAATGGGTGGGCCCACGCGGCCAGATTCCCTGACCGCGTGGGACCCACCAAATGGAGCCTCGGGCACTTCCTCGCCTGGGGCTTTTTAACGAGGTCTCCGTCTCGCCCGAAAAGTAACGCCCTAATTTTTAAGACTATCCGAGGTCGCGGCGGCGGCGAAACTCCTGATTCCCTCCGAGGGGGATCAGATCCTGCTGCTCCGGAGCTCCGGAGAAGGGGGAAATCATCGTCATCGTCATCACCTCTCCTCCTTGGCGTGGGAGGAGGCCTCTACATCATCACCATCACCAAGACCAGCACCATCTCCATCATCATCTCCGTGATCCACTCCGTCCCCTCGTAGTTTGAGAGTTGCTATACCCTAGATACTTGTCTTGTGCTACTATTCATGTTTGTGATTGAGTACTTGTCATTATTTGGTGGTGAAGTTATATTTTCAGATTGTGTTGTACCACTTATGCCACTGAATATCACCATGTTTGCACGTTGTGAGTAGTTCCCGTATGTTCCTGAGGGCATAGGATGAATTGGCAATGATTTATATATGACATGTGTTGGTATTTTGTCTAGTGTTTATCTTTTTGTGTGATTCTATGATGGTGTTGTGCGAACGTCGACTGCACAACACTTCACCTATATGGGCTCATAGGAGAACACCGTAGTGTAATGGCGTGAGGGAGACTTGGGAGGACACGAAAGCCTGAGACCGAATCATTAAGTTACTTTACGGGGTATTAGTATCGGGGACCTAGAGCGTAATGCTATGGTGGGATTTTATATCTTAATAATTCTTGTGCTGTCATTTAATTGGCCACATGATCCATCATAAGGGGTTTAGTCTATTTATTTAGCTGTACCTAATAATAGCTCCGTCCGAAGAAGATTAAAACTAGACAAGATATTCAACGTGTTGTTTAATAAATCTATATGCCTAGCAATATCCATGCCGCCCTCGGGAACGTTTTCCACATATAAGTTACACATCACTTGAGCTTGTCCTCTTACACATAGAGGATTGGGCTTTCTCTCTCTTTGAGAGCTTTTACTTGTTACCATTTACCTGCTGCATTGTCACTGTCTTGCAATTATACAATCGAAAATACCAAAAACACTTGCATCTTTTATTGTCTATTTATCATTTCTAATAACCAATACCTTCAGCTCCTCGTGGGTTCGACAACCTTTTCTATTCGAAAGGTACTACAATTGATCTCCTGCACTTGGGAGTCATCAGGCGGCTCCAGTGCTGGCCAGCGACTGCGGGGTGTTTCTTGTGCACAACCGGGCCATTCACCACTCCCCACACCCACTTGGACCACGGGGCAATATAGTCGGAGTGGATGCGATGAAGGAGTTTGATATGCAGGCATCGATTGTGCGTGAGAAGGCACCGGATACCTAGCCCACCGTCGCGATGAGGCCGACACAACTGCTGCCAGGCAAACATGCACTTGTGAAAGGACAAGGATGTCGCCTAGAGGGGGGGTGAATAGGCGATTTAAACTTTCCGGTATAGGCTTGATAATTGCAGAATAAAACTAGGTGTTTAAATTAACAAGCCAACAACTTAAATATACTAGGCTCACCTATGTGCACCAACAACTTATGCTAAGCAAGACAAGCAACAAAGTGATAGCAATATAGAATACTTCAAGCACGAAGGGTATCACAATGTAAAGTGCATAAGTAAAGAGCTCGGGTATAGAAATAACCGAGGCACGCGGAGACGAGGATGTATTCCCGAGTTTCTCCTTTTTAGGGAGTACGTCTCGTTGGAGAGGTGTGAGGTACCACAAAGGTCGATCTCAATGCCACAAAGAAACATGCACACACAAAATAGATACTACGGTTAAGAACATGATATCCTAGTGGAAGTCACATATATACCAATAAGATCTTTGCTTAAAAGCATAGCACAAAGCTCAATTTTATCTTAAAAGGATATAGATGAACTTCCAACTCAATCTCATCATAGCATCAAGAAAGTCCACAAGGGAAAAATGATAGATGGGATGCTCCGAGAAAGATAACAAGTATCACAAAGGGCAAATGATTTTGCAAATTCATCAATATTGCACATGAGAGACTTTGAGAAACTTGCTAGATTACCATATTTGTGATTGGTGAACCAATAAAATGATTATATATATTCCCTTGATGTGAAATCATCCCGGCTTGCTCACATTTGCAATAAAGATGTTTGAATAAGAACTTTGCAAGAACCACATCAATTGCAACAAAATAAATTCATGCCAAGATACAACCTACACAAGGTTGAAAGCTAGAAAGTATGCATGAGGTAGATACTTGTTACCGAGATAGCATTGGGGATGTAGAAGATAAGAGTTCACGATCATCCAAGCTTGGCTCCAATAAGTACATGGTGATAAAAACTTCCTTGTAAATGAGACAAGCTCCCAATGCATTTCCAAAGTACCTAAAACCAATTCAAGTACAAAATGGTTCTCAAACTTATTGGGCCCAAGTAGTTAGAGCAACTACAATACATAGGACAAACTCCACATAAATATGTGCATATTGATATGAAATTAAATTTCATGCACATCTTAACCATTTAGGATTTGATGGAGTTTTATCCTATATATTGGATCAACGAAAGTAAGCATACCATAAGATATACATATAGTAAATATGCATGCACAAGACTTCCAAGAACCAAACGAGATTCAATTTGGACAGAACACCATCTATCTATTATATTATTAAGACACCAAACAATCAACGGTTTAGATTAACTGCTTAACTTAAGATACCTCTCAATGGCTTAGATTCACCGCATCCAGCGCACGTTATTATATGGTATGATTGATCGTTTTCCAATCTTGAAAGGAGACGTACAAGAGCTGGAGTCTAATAGATTAATGCCAACTCCGAAAGGATGTGCACAGCTGCAAGGATATATCGGGCCTGCTTTTTCAATCGCGAAAAGAGACGTATACTAGATGGCCTGATGGATAGCAAGCTTGGCAATCAAGGAAGCCACGGCCAGGCGGCCGAACGGCCGGTGACCGACGGCCTCGCTCCGCCACGTCCGTCAGCAGCCAGGTCTCCATGCAAAGCCCAGACCACGCCTGCGATCAGAATCCCGTCGACCGATGGCCTCGCTCTGCCCCGTCCAGAAGCCATGTCTCCATGCAAAGCCCAGACCACGCCTGTCCCGGCCGCGACCGACGGCCTCGCTCCGTCACATGAGGCAGCAGCCAGGTCTGAATGCAAAGCCCAGACCACGCTTGCGATCAGAATCTATGTGGCTGTAACTGACACCTGGTCACATGGCATCTAAATCGACTGGCTGGATTGACTACAACGTTGAGCATGTGTGACGACGAGTTCAGGGAAAGTGTGCAGCCAGCCAAGAACTATAATGTACCTATACGAGCTGATGAATTGGTAGTCGAGCTTTTTTGCATGCATGATGAAGGAATTGATTCTGATGTCATAAGCTGTATCAGTTTCAATCGGATGATACAACTGGTCATCTTAATGGTGCTCCGTTCGTGAGCGCGGCGACGCCACGAGGAAGCGCACAAGCAACACATCCGATCAACTACCAACGGAACCGCGACATCAGCAAGTCAACGGATCGAAATACGGATATAAGCAACGCCGTCAAATATATGTACCCTGTCGATCACCCACTCCAATTTTGTCTATTGTTTACACTACTCTCTGGCTGAAGATTATCGGCCGTGATCGTGATCGCGCAAGACAAGACTGATTTCTCCAGCCGTCCGACTTACATACGTTGGCTTCATGGCCTGGCATCGAGGTTCCCGGAGCGAAGGGCAAGACACTGGGGCATGCAACGCGCTCATGCCGACGCAGCGCATGTTGTCTCGGCGCACCGCCACCGCACATTGGCGATGCTTATGCGGCAGGCTCGCCAACGACATACATTGCCGGCGTTGACTTCCCAACGCCCCATTAACAATGCTTAGGCGCCTGTCGCGCCAGCGGCATACAGTTTAGACCATGACGTCTCCCCAACTTGATTTAGTACCACGCTTCAACTACAGTCTACGATTTCGTATAATATGCAAGAGAAGACGTTTGTTCGTGGACTGGCCGGTAATAAGGAGGAAGATGACAGGGAGCACCTCATTGTACAGTAGTAGGTCGACTAAATCAAGGTGCGTTTAAACTAAAGGTACGTTTGATTAAAAGCGTGTTATACATGATCTTATCCGGTACCAGCTAGCCTATTTGTTTGTGAGATATATGACGGTTGGCTTGATTACATAGTTGGGATATGCAATCAAAAGTATATACATATTTCATTAGGTTAACGTGATGAACTTCTCTCGTTATAGAATACATTTGATTAAGATAATGACTGCATTATTTTTACGTACAAATATGAAAATCTAGCGCCTATGATCACTTCATAATAGTTTACATCAAAGAGTTCATGTGTGTTTAGGTACATCTCTGTTGAAAAACCACAGCACATAAATTCAAGTCACCATGCATGGTCTCAGAATATTTGGACTCAGTACACTTCAACTGCCCATGAAATCAGGATATGAGTCCATTGATGCTGAGGTATGTAACCATCTCATCCTATTTACTGTTTATATGTATTTGTAACGTACATACAAATATGCATCGTGTTAGATTAAAGTAGCTAGAGTAGTATATATATGCATATGAACTGAGTCCGCCGTTTTGATTGTATAAGATTAAAGTAGCCAGAGTAGTATGTTTATGCATATAAACTGAAGTTCGCTGTTTTGATCGTCTAAGATTAAAGTAGCCAGAGACCCCAGAGTAGTATGTCTATGCGTATGAACTGAAGTCGCCGGCGTTCTCGATCCATGGCACGCGTTCAGTGGAGGGAGCTACTCGATGTCGATGCCGGAGGTTTAGTTCATCAGTCCAACTCAGTTGGCCAGGAAATAAGGGATATATATAGGTTCATTGATGTTGAGGTATGTGTGTATGGATATGAACTGAAATATTTGGGCCGATAACGCAAGGCTGCCGTAGAGGCCATCCCATGGAGAAATCCATCCGGGAGGGCAAGTTGACTGAACCCTCAGTTTGAAAGATAAATTTCAGGTACATCAAACGACGGCCAATTATGTTTTCTTGATCAATATGGGACAGCCTGATATTCACGTTTCGGTATTTGTAGGTTGTTCATAGCTAGATGGCCAACAACGCATAAGGTGTTTATTCGGGCTGGCACACTAACCGCAAGATTCAACTACGTACCTTTATCAGCAACGGTAATACATATTCTATATACTAGCTAAATGCCCGTGCGTTGCTACGGAGAACACAACAAATTGATTTTAAATCAATAATGTTACAGGGGTAAAGTATTGTGTGTTTTATGGGCTGAGGTCTCAATCACGCACTGGTCGTAGGAGATATTTCCGGAACTGGAGCATAAGTCTCTTCCAATTATTTCAACCCACATTGTGTTCGTAAATTCCGTAACAGTTTGCCCATAAATTCATCTAAATCATACATTCATCGAGAACAAAAAGCTTCGTGGATATGTCACTTGTAATGACACACTTGTAGCCACTATAAATAAATTGATTACCGGGTTTTTTAATGGAAGGGACATAAAAATTATATATACTTATTTTTGTGCCTCTTGCATTAAGAAAACATCATATTTGTTCCGTAGAAAAATAAGAAAAGATAATTTTTAGTTTGCCCACATATTGATTACCGGTTTGTTTCACCGGTTTTCGTCTCATTTCATCCTTTTCACGGGACTGGGAGGGGGCGACGAACGGGGAAGCAGACGAAAGAAAGGGGATTGAATTTCTCTCGGACGGGGAGGAAGACGACGCCGGGCTGTCGTGCAGAAAGACAAAACGAACCGTTATTTCACGGAGGCGGTGGCAGCTCGGTAAATATGTGATTTGTGGAGGGTAAAATTGGAAAACTAAAAACGTACCAACCATCACCTGTAGCCATATTATATAGTAGAGATAAGCCCAAGCATTTTTTGACGCATGCCTGCACTTGCTTACTTGCTAAATGTATTGTCCAGGAATCAAGACATATATCTCCTACTCTTTTTCATGGCACCGCAGCGAGGTCTGCCAACACATAAACCAGATCGCATGTTCATATGGAAATTGTTGTGGCGCTCTCACTAATGAGTTTAGTGTGTACGTTAGAATTGTTTTGTTTGGAAGATTTTTTCTTTGTTTTATTTCTTTCCATAGATTATACGTGATGGTGCATAATATACACTTACAAGTGCCACCAAAATTTATATTTGGCTTTGATTTCCTACAAATCTTATTCAATTTTTTGTTCTGGCCAAGCTCAAATTTTGTAAAAGCAGATTGAACTTTAATACTATCTGCTTAAATTAATAGAAGTCATCCCAATAAAAAGATCGGGCTGCCTTATGGTGTGATGAATCTTAGATCAATCGTGCTCTTACGCAGATCATGTTTTTATGTGATTGCATGGCCAGTCTAAGCTATCTGCTTCCTTTGGACCTTACCCCCTTAACGCTATCCTTTGACCAATAGTATATGTGCTGCTCCATTCAGCCATCATATACAAGTTAATGTATATATGCCTCAAGAAAAGGCAAATTTCACTGTTCTGACCTGACACGAAAATTCAGCACAAAATGAACCAAGTTTGAAAATTTAGCCGTTTCTGACCCTTTTTCGTACCGCTCAACATACAGGCGGTAGACACGGGGTACCGCCAAAGACCCTGGCGGTACGAGTCCTGGTCCACGGTCCGCTCGGGCCGGTTGACTGCGCTGACGTGGCGATACCGCCTCTGACATCGGCGGTAGACTATTAGGGATACCGCCAGGGAAGCCGGCGGTACACTTCATCACGGTGCCGCCGCTAGTACTGGCGGTACGCGTTGGAGAAGAATTAGGTCGCCGGCCGCCCTGCCCAGCCGCATCTTTCCTTTTCCTCTTTCCACCTAGCTCCCAAGAACACGGCGGCGGCGGCGGCGGCAGCGCGAGCTCACTCTCCCTCTCCCCTCTCCATTTGCGGCGGCGGCGCGGCGCAAGCCCTCTCTCCCGTCAGGTAAGCCTCCCTCTCTCAATTTCGTCCATAAATTTGGCCAAATTTAGATGATTTGTTGAACCCTAGATGTTCTCTTTGCTCTAGATGATTTGTTCAATCCGTAGATGGTATATGTGCTCTAGATGGTATTTTTGCTCTAGATGGTATAAACTTGTCCGAATCTAGATGATTTGTCCTAGATTTTGTAGCGTCTTTTGCATCTAGATGATCTTCTCCATTAGAGTGCTTGCATTATAAGAGGTGGGTGGGAGAGGCACTCTCTGATCTAAGTGCTTTAACGATGTAAAGGCACGGATGATTTATTTTGTTTGTTGTTATTTACCTTACTATTTTTTATTTATGAAAAACAAAGATATAGAAATATAAAATTCATGGTAATCATGTCTTACAAGATGACTACTTTGAAAATATGAAACTGATAATGGAGGAGCAAAGAGACATGACTTTATCAAATTTGGATACGACATACATGAATTATCAATGTGAGTATAGAAATGGTATAGATTTTATGGATTGGCCGAATCTAGATGATTTGGCCTCAAAGATGCTCTAGAAAATTTGCTCTAGATGATGCCTAATGCTCTAGATGATTTGCTCTAGATGATGGCTTATTTGATTTGCTCTAGATGATGTCTTATTTGATTTGCTCTAGATGATTTGCTCTAGATGATGCATCATCTAGATGATTTGCTCTAGCAACAAAATTTTGCAGCAGTGTTTGGTGTATAAGTTATGCTCTAGATGCTCTAGATGATTTTCTCTAGATGATTTGCTCTAGATGGTCTAGATGATTTGCTCTAGATGATTTTCTCTAGATGATTTGCTCTAGATGCTCTAAATGATTTGTTCAAACCTAGATGGTATATTTATTCAAATGATTTTCTCTAGATGATTTTCTCTAGATGCATACTGTTTTTTGGCATACCGTGTTTGCCTATTTGATTTACGAGAATGTTTTGCATTAGGATGGATGACCCGCCGGAACGTTATTACCCGGGCTTGATTTGGTGTACGACAGGGAACATCGTGCCGGCTTATCGAGAGGGGAGATATGGACTTAGCTGAGAAGGTAAATAATGTTCTCCATTTTTTTGTTGTTGCAATTACAAAGATAGTGAGCACTGAGCACATCATGTTTGTTTCTTTCGCAGCTATCGGTCCTATGCGCATGAGGGGCCATAGTGCGGAGGACATGCCCTACGATGTTCGGTACGAGCCATACTTTGAGGCGGCTGGTCTTCTCCCATTTGTCCTTCAGTTCAGGCGTAAGCCGCCGGCGTACAACCACACGGCCATTACCGCCCTTATTGATCGTTGGAGACCCGAGACCCACAGTTTCCATTTGCCGTGTGGAGAGATGACGGTCACTCTTGAGGATTTTGCCATGATCACGGCTCTTCCGATCGACGGAGACGCTCTGACTGGGAGGGTGGATCTTGTCGGGTGGCGTCAGCGGGTTCTTGGTCTCACCGGCAGATTACCACCGGTGCCGCCGGAAGGAGTGAAAGATACTAGGTCAGCGGGTGTCTCGTATTCGTGGCTTCGACAGTTTGGGCCATGCCCGGAGGATGCCGAGGCACCGATGGTGCAGCAGTATGCCGGGCATACATGTGGTATGTGTTAGCCCGGGTGATCTTTCCAGATGGGTCAGGGGACACGGCCTCGTGGATGTGGCTTGACGCATTACGTGATTGGAACGTCAAGTATAGCTGGGGGTCGGCGGGTCTAGCCTTTCTTTACCGTCAGGTAATTTCTTGTGTATGTTACCTTCTTGCATAACTTTCTTGTGTATGTTAGCTTCATCTGGCATTTGACATCATTGTTATCGTGCAGCTGGACCATGCATGTCGTAAGAAGGGAAAGGGAGCCTCGTTAAACGGCGCTGCCTGGCCCCTCACGATTTGGATGTGGGAGCGGATTCCGGTTGGACGTCCTCGCAAACTCCCACCAACTCCCTGGGATTATGACCTTGATGGTGATGACGAGTGGCACCTCCCACAACGAGTTGCAGCACAATTTGGAATGAGGCAACGGACCCCGCCGGCAATCCAGAGCACAAGTGTTGCTCTTCATAGGTTTGTGTTGGAAAGACCGGGTATATATTTAACTTGTCAATATCAATTTTTGCTGATATGTTTGGTATTTGTGCATAGGATTGATCGGAAGAGGTGCCCTAAAGAGAAGGAATGGGATCGTAAACACATCCAGTGGGTTGAGATGTGGAATGAGAGAGATAAGTACCGCGAGATGGACATGACAATTTGGCGGGGAGAGTGATTATGTGGCGCACCTTACTTGTCATAGCAATACGCTTGTTGTCTCTCGGACTTGCTATTTTGCAGCTCCATCCATTCTTCTACTTTAGGAGGATACAATTTCCCTTCATCTATCAATATATCCGTCTCCATGGAATGTTTCTGGAAATAAGCGCATAACTTCTCGAAGGTATATTCCGCAATGGCCGTCACAGGCAGTGCACGCACACCTTTTAGAACATTGTTAAAACATTCCGCCATGTTGCTTGTCATGTCACCATATCTTCTACCTCCATGATCATGGGCCCTTGACCACTTGGCCTTCCATGCCTTCCATATTCGATGTTGTATCCAAAGAATTCCTTTACAAGACCCATCAAAAACCTCGGTTTAATGGTTGGTTCATTCTTTATACTGTTGATGAATTTGTATGCGATGAAGTCGGAGGTGAGTTGACGGTGCTTTGTGGATGGATTCCGGCCCCGTTTCTTGCACATGTGATGGGCTTCACAACTTGTTATCTTCCATTGCCCGTGGCGGTTTGGTCTTGCACGGACTACCCATGGGCATCCTTTTTGGTCGCAAATCACGGTGTAACGATGCTTCTCGTCCGAGTGCTTCACTATGAATGGCCTATGGTGCTTCACCGCATATTCCCTAAGCACATTTGCAATTCTACCAAGTCCGGAAACTTCAAACCTTTCTTTATGCGAGAATTGTTGTCATCGTCGTCTTGCGTTGTGCTTGGTGTTGCTTCTAGATCTTTATACTTGCCACCATCCACCATAGCCTTATCGGCAAGCGTGAGATCACGAAAAAATGGAATTCGGTGATCCCGGCCTACCACTTTTAAAAAGGCTTGGGCTTCTCTCGCCGTGAACCCATCTTCGTCCACTTCTTCAGGGCCCTCGTCCTCCGAGTCGGAGGCATAGCAACGGCGATAGAAGGTGTCACGGTCAATGCCATCCTGTTCGACTTGTGCCTCTACATCTCCAATATAAATGTCATGATACTCGTCCTCCCGCTCGGACACATCACCCTCCATGTCTCCTTGCTCCCTATCTTCTTCCTCAATGCCAAAGCCATAACCAAGATCCACATTGACATATTGTTCTTTTTCATCGACTTGGTCACCATCATTCATCTCCAAGTCAAATTGTTGGCTCAAAGGAGGTTGGCTCATAGTATTGAACTCAACCGCATCATCAAGTGACACATTTCGAGTGGGGGTCATTGCATCATGTGTGGGGGAGGCACACCGGTTCAAGTCAAAATGCAACGATCACCGCCAACCTTGGTAGCAAATAACTCGAGCGACTTGTCTTTGGAAGCCGCCACAACTCTTTGTATGCCCCCCAATCTAACTCGCATGTGATAGGTATTTTCTTCTTTCGCGGACGATGTCCCGATCCAACAAAATACCTTCCATCTAGTTCAACCTTCTCCCTAGGATCCATCCATTCAAAAACTTCCCGTACTCTTGCAACAACCTCGGCATATGTTGGACTATTGGCAAATATCATAACTTTTTCTCCATTGTCAACAATCTCTTCTTCATTGTTACTAAAAAATGCTTCTTTGTCAACATGATGGACATTCACGATTCTTTCCATCTATAATTATATGACAAGACACACAAATGTATCACATTGATGTGTAATAGCAAACACACCACAATAATCTAAATTAATACTAGGTAAGAAAAAAACATTGATGGATGGATCCTAGGGAATAGCTAACCACTACCTCAAACCCTATACTCAACCATAATACTAGGTAAGAAAAAACATTGATGGATGGATCCTAGGGAATAGCTAACCACTACCTCAAACCCTAGACTCAACCATAATACTAGGTAAGAAAAAAAACATTAATCTATCTAACCAAAATGATTCCACCATGTCACAAACAACATATAACCCGCAATGCACCAATTCAAATAATAGATTTAGGACAAATCAACAAATCTAGGGTTTGCCTCAAACTAAACAATGCCACAAAGTAACACAAATCCAACCAACAAAAAGCGAGAGATCTGAGAGGGACTACCTCAGAGGAAGGAGATGGCCCGATTCCACGAGCTATGCCCTCCGATTTGGAGGGATTTGAGAGAGATTTGAGTGTGGAGGAGAGAGGGGAAGAGGGCAGCAGCTCGGGTGAGAGCTAAGTGAGAGTGAGGATGAATGAGAGGCTGTGGGTGCTCGAGCCATTTAACTGTCTCCAACGCGTACCGCCAGTACAATCGGCGGTATCATGTTGAAGTGTACCGCCGGAAGTACAGGCGGTACCCTACAAGTCTACCGCCGATGTCAGAGGCGGTATCGCCACGTCAGCGCAGTCAACCGGCCCGAGCGGACCGTGGACCAGGATCCGTACCGCCAGTGACCGCGGCGGTACCCCGTGAAGTCTACCGCCAGTATGTTGAGCGGTACTAAAAAGGGTCAGATCCGGCTAAATTTTCAAACTTGGTTCATTTTGTGCTGAACTTTCGTGTCAGGGTCAGAACAGTGAAATTTGCCTCAAGAAAACAAGTTCACTGTGCTAAAGCAGCGTACAGTCCTCTCATGCAGGTGACACAACCATTGTTATTGTTGATCCATACTGCTGCATGGTCGCATCCGAAGAATTCTGAACATGAAGGGCGAACAACCAAGTGATTTTTTTCATTACTGTGTTTTAACTATTAATTACTCTTTATTGTATCTGGGTAAAGGAATTTTCTTACTCAAAGGTATCATGGTTGGTACGGCAACATGCACTGTCAAAGATGTGACTGTAATTTTTTAATCACTAGGTGCACTCTATCTGTAGGTGAAACAATCTGATAGTTGAAGGTGAGGTCTTGGACGAGATGGAAGAGTGAAGTGTAGGTGAATCGGAATGATTACATATCATCTATAAACCATTTGGTTTTTAACGTACCTTTTGACCTCCGGTGTAAGTGGCACAATCTACCGGTTTCAATGCAAAATAGATGCACAAATAAACAGTCATATTGTTTCTCTTTTCAAAAAGTTGAAAAAAATATATGATATGGTCCCCAGCATAGCGGCAAATACTTTTTATTTATCTCAATCGGTTTTCTATATTGTTGTTTCCCGGGGTGTAAAACTTGCATAATTCATGTAAATTTAGCAGTTCTTAGTGTATATATTACTGTTATTTAATAATCACTCCACTAAGGACGCCACTAAATTTCAATTTTTCTTTTTTGACGATATGATTCGAAGAAAAATCCCTAACTTGCCAATGGCTGAATAGCGACGACTACAAATGTTTATGGCAGGATGACTTAAAATTGTTGCTATATCTACTTTCTATCTACTCTAGAAACGACAAATAAACATTACATCCTCGGGACATCTAAAACTGTAGAGCAGTTTGTTAATATATTCACATGATTGATCAAGAAGGAGCATATAGGTTGTGGATGTCTCTATTATATCCAGTACATCATTCATCTTTGATTATGTTACTATTGATCGAAAAATCAACAACGTTGAGTCACAAGCAATTGTTGCAGCTCGCTCGAGAAAATAAATAGAAATTGAACTCTAGAGTGGTCTCCACCACAATAGATATTTCAATTCGAGCACGAACATAGAAAAGTTATTCATCTAGCCGCGCAATTGCGCGGGCCACCCAGCTAGTTTAAACTAAGAAAGCACACACAAGTGTGACACGAAAGAGGATTGTCCAAATTATATCAAAAACTCAAATCAACACATGATGGAACATACCACTTTGAAAAGCCCAAATGAAGGTAAGATACCAAATGAAGAAAATACCATCAAGGAATAAACCAAACCCTCTACACTTTTCATGATGGCACAAAGTACCAATATGAAAAATGTTTGTCTTCCAAGGAGACACGTCATCGGGATCAAATACCAATTAAAGACAACTAATGTTCAAAATCATATAGAATTGCTCCCCCAAGATTTGTACATTATTTATGATCTTGCATTTGAATACAAAATGCACACAAATGAGATCATCATTCTCCATACATATTATTCAAACACTAGTCATGTTTAAGGAAAGCAATAAGATGCAAAACCAATTTAAAGAATGATGTTCTACTCAATATAGGATATCTTCCCAAGAATAGTACATTATCTAGAAGTATGACTCTGAATATAAATGCACTAGAATGGGATCATTGCTTTTCCTAACTCAAGAAAGCATAAAACAAATTTTGAGTAGAGCAACAAGGATCCAAAAGATGGAAGGAAGACAAAAGAGAGTTAGATCAAGACAAATTTTTGGCAATAAAAATAAGGCAATTCAAAGCAAGAACCAAAATGAAGATGGTCTACAAATTCCACCACAATTATGAGTATCACTTGTCATGGACAAGGAGTATATTGAGATATTTCTCGGTGGTATATAGGAATGATATTGGAGACCAACTTCACAAAAAATAAGCATAAGGCAAAAGATAAGATTTAAATACCAAAGCTTAAATAGATAGATATTCTTGATAGCTTCAAGTATTCACGCGATCATGCAAAGCCACTACAAAGAGTAGCTTGAAGCAATCGATTTCCCAAATGGATATGCGAACTTATTTGGGGAAAACCGTACCAAGAATGTCCATCACATAGAAGATCCAAAAGAGTGAGAACATAAAATCATTTAAGCCAAAAACGGAACTTGTTTGAGAAACATGCCACAAAAGGAATAAGATTATTAGCAAATCAATTCTAGGTGGCAATACCTCACATGTTCACATTTTCTAGGTTTGTAATATGCACAAAGCTTATTACTCCCCTGACGAGGGGTTAACTCATCAATACCCATGGTTCGATACCTAGGGTTAAGATTAGAGGGGAGAGACGTGGTGGTGTTGGTAGTATCGTCGGCTGACAAGCGAGGTTTACCCAGGTTCAGGCCCCGGAGGGTAACACCCTACTTCATGCTTGTCTGGTTATTGATATACGAGTTGTACAATGGCGTCTCAGCGAGATGATGATCTCGCAAGGGCTATGGTGGTTCGAGTATTGCGTGCCCTAGATCGGCGGCCCTCCCAGCCTTTATATAGGAGGCTGGGTCTCGGGGATCCATAACCGACTAGGTTTACAGGTAAGGTAGGTTTCTACCGACTTAGGATTTACTAAACTTGGAGCATACGTCCTCTTCTTGGGCCACCTTCGTGGGCTTTGGTCGAGGCCTGTCCATGGGCCTTAGCTCGTACGTGCACCAGGTATCCTTATAGCAGAGGACCCGAAGGGTGCATCCCCGTCACTAGCCCCCGAGTGCTTGGTCGACTCGAAGAATCGGGCAGGGACTCCTCCATAATGCACATCATATTTTTCTTGCTTTGTAGTATTCCTGGTAGATCAAATATGCTGTGGGTATTCGATTGTTTTGTTTCGTATATTTATGAGCTGAGATTGCCTCGTAGGTACATGTTAAGTCGGAAATTCGTCGACTAATGCTTTGTTTGTTATGCGAAGGGATATTGTCATAGTAGGCATGGCACACTCGACGGATCGGGACTAGTTAACTGCACTTTTGGGCAAAACCTTACTAGCCTACCTCAAGCTCGAGTCCCCGGACTCGAACCTGGAACAAGCTGGTCAGATTCGACTCATGCCGCGGAGGTCTTACAGAGTCGGTCTGCAGCATAACTTTGCAACCTAACGCGTCCGCTAGGATTTTCTTCATGTCTGTTGACATGGAAAGTTGCAAGGGTCACACTGCTGGCAGTGGTCCCTGGCCCAACTCGACGGATCGGCGGGTCTTACCTTTACAGTGTGCGTGCAGCATCCAAGGTACATATGCGACGGACGCAATCCCGGGAATTTGTGATAAGAGTTAAGCAGCTAAGTCGAAACGATCTTTGACTTCTTGCTTTGAGTAACTGTGTGTCGTTTTTCTTATCGGGTGCGCGACAGCGCTCCCGATGTGAGTAACCCCCGAGATTATGCTTAATTGCTTGCAGTTGAGGATGATCTCAACTTTTCTGAAACTTGTGCAATATTCGATAAAAACAATTAATTCGCTCCCGATGGGAGTTAAGTACAATAAGTCGATGAAACGGTCGAGTGACCATATTTGCTCACTTTGAATTCCACCCTCGAAATGAACGAGGCGGTCGAGCGACCGGCTTTGCCTTATTTTTGATTTTCACCCTCGAACTCAACGAGGCGGTCGAGTGACCGGCTTTGCCTTAGATTTGATTTTCACCCTCGAACTCGACGAGGCGATCGAGTGACCAGTTATGCCTCGAGAGGACTCGAATGCTTTTTAAGGGAGATGCTTGTGGTGACGTCAGGGATGACGCATTTGGCGACTGCGCCTTCTGACAGAGCGGTGGCGTGCACAATATGACCGATGGGACGTGACATACGTGGGCCCATGTTTGCAGTGCTGACCGAAAAACGGTGCCGTTTGAACTGGATTTGACCGCTGAAGCGCGGTTTTCACGGCGACGTGATGATGGTCTCCTAGATTCCCGTGCGTAGTGGGCGGAGAGACCGGCGACGGTTGCCCTTCGTGACTGCCACGCGTACGGTTAGATGTGGAGTGCTACCCACGATCTTTCATCAACGGTTGGGATCTGTAACCTGTAGGAATAAATACGAGATCGGCGTGGTAAATCAATTTTACTTGCCATTTGCTCCCCGCCGCCTCTGCTTCTACTTCTTCTTCCTCCTGCCTCGCGCTCTGCTTTCCCAGCCATCGTAGCCATGACCAAGACGGCGAAGAGGAAGGCTGCCGCGGGTGCCATGGCCTCCACTGCGCCGATCATCACTGCCCCAGGCGCAGGTGGTGCGGCGCCGCTGAAGAAGAAGGCTGGGGGTTGGACGAGGTCCATTATGACAGCCTCAAAGCTGGACGGATATCGGCGGGATGGGTGGCTGCCCTCCGCCGCACTGCTACCAGCGCGCATCCCCGGCGACGAGGTAAGCCCTCAACCCAGAGAGGGCGAGCGCGTGTGCTTCCACGATTTCGTGAACAGGGGCTTCTCTTTCCCTGTTCACGACTTCGTGCGCGCGCTGATGTATGCGTATAAGGTTCAGCTGCACGACTTCACCCCCAACTCCATGCTGCACATTGATGTGTTCTTTGTGCTTTGCGAGTGTTTTCTGGGGGTGCATCCACATTGGGGTCTTTGGAAGAAGATCTTCAATGTGAAGAGGAACGTCGGCTCGGACGGCATGTATGCCGTTGGCGGCTTCAACATCCAGGCTCGCAAGGAGGTCGAGTACTTCGACATCCAACAGGTCGAGTCAGCACAAAACTGGCGTAGGAAATGGTTCTACGTCAGCGCACAGCAAGAAGGACTGCCCGCTTTTGATGCAAACGCGCCTCTGGTGAAGACTCGAGCCTGGTTGCACCAGACAACCGCTGCGGAAGAGGCCGAGGCGAATCCTTTGATGGAGAAGATGGCGAAACTCATGAAGACTATCGGTCGCGAAGTGAGCGGCCTTCATTTGATTGCGACTTTCATCAAGCGGGGCGTGCAGCCTTGGCGGGTGCGAGCGCACCCGATGTGGGCATTCCAGGGCGCGCACGACCCGACACGATTGGCGGGAGAAGAGGGCTTGCCCTCAGCAAGGGAAGTAGAGACCAGGGTGCGGTCGATCACCAAACTGACCACCAAGGATAGCTGCCCACTCGACTGCCCACGCGACGCGTTCGACAGCGATCATCCACTGCCCACAGTATGGTTTTGACTTGTCTGTTGAAAATTCATGGGAAATATATGCTTGTTAGCTGATGTATGTGTTTCTGGCATGTGCAGAATTGGGCGCCTGCCAAACGCTTCCCTCCACTTCCCAAAGATGGGGAAACTGCGGAGGTGGAAATTTTGTTGGCCGAGAGTGAGGCTGATGATACTTCTCTCGCCTCTGCACAGCCCTCCTCCTGCTGTGCACGATGAGGATTCGGGTTCCTCGTCGCCAGATGCTAGAGATGCCAGGGTGGTGACTCCAGTGCGCGTGGCGCCTCCTGAATATGCACCTGGGTTTTCCGCGCACCTGGACTACACGACCATGCTGCTTTCTGACGATGAAGATGCAAGGTGAGCCTTTGCTTGCTTTACTCGATTTTCATGACTCGTTCTGCCTTGTATTTGTAGTCTGATTGATGCTGTGCAGCCCGGCCCAGGACACTATGCCGAAGAAAGATGCGGCGCCCCTTGCTCCCGAGGTTACAACATCATCGGAAGATGCGGTTCGGGTGGAGAGGACCGCCCCGGCGAGCATGCCCGCCAGTCCAAAGGGAGACGCGCCATCTTCTTTGGGTGCGACGCAGCCGGAGCGCCGTGATCATGTAAGTTCAGTGTGAGGCCGAATATGTTATCGGTGTGCGCGACAACGCTCAGATACTTATGTGTTGCTTGTTATACTGCAGCCGTTCTATCGCACGATGCTAGAATCGGGTGAGGCCTATCTGCAACTGGATGCAAACCCAGCTGAAGCAGTCGAACAGTGAGGACCTTCTCCCCATACCTGCCGGTTTGTGGGCGAAGATTTTGACACGAGACTCACATCTTAACTTCTGCAGGCGAGCGAGCGACTGCTTTGACTCGGGTGCAGGAGCTGGAAAAGGAGCTCGCAGCTGAGCGTGAAAGGCTCAAGGAGGTGTGCGACCGCGAGACACTTCAGGCAGAGCGGCTCCACTCGCTATCTCGTGTGATGGGAGGTAAGTACCTTGTGTCGTTCGATATTTGACTTGCATATGGTGATCTGGTTCTGATCTTTTATGCTTTTGATATGTAACAGAGGCCATTGGGGCAGTGCCTGCCATGGACGAAGGGTCCTTTGAGGATGTGGCGGGTGCCTTTGACAACATATGTGCCCAGGCCAGAGAGGCTCTCAATAAGTCGGCGGGTGCATTGACAGTCGTTCATCGGCTGGTTTTTCCGAAAGGCACGCCACCCGCGACCATAGAGGGTCTTGCCGAAGTTTTCGGGCCTAGGACGTCGACATTGGCCAACTACGCCCGCGCCCAAATGGTAGGCGGCTCCGAGACCACCTTCCTTCTTCTGCTTGGCCATGGTCTCGCAGGTAACTTCGAGAAAGCCGTAGCTGGCTTTCCGAAGAAACCCAACGCAAAAACTGCCGTGACTAGTGCAATGAAGGAGCAGGCGGAGCGCTGTCGAGGAAGATGGTGGCGATGATGGAAGAACGTGCCGCCTTCCTTGCTGAGCGTGCCGCCCGTGCCGCTAGGTCTAGGTCAGAGTTGATGTCGTAGACGACAGGACTGTCCCCTTTTGTCTCGTGTAATGAATTTGAATGCCGTATGGGGCTTTTGATTAATATGATCTTCTGACTTGCACACCTTATGTCTACAGTGTGTATGTGAAATTTGGAAAAACAGCCCCGAGCCTGCTGGTCGGGGTTTTTTGCGAGTGATATATGGAGCTTATGTTTGAACTTTTGCTTTTGTGTAGTCTCAAGCGCATGGCGTATCGACTGGTCAAGCTTCGGGAAGTTCTTCTTCCAAGCCAAGCACCCAAAGTGTCAACGACCAAAAGCTTATCGACTACCTTACACAGAAGTCACCACGATGGAGAGAGAGCTGAAGGAAACGAAGGACGCCCTTGCTGACCTTCAGTCGAGACCGTCACCAGCCATGGAGCGAGAGCTATTTTTGTTGGCGGAGCTGGACAAAGTGAATCTTCAACTCGAATGTGAGTACACTCGAGTCAAAATATTATCCATGCCACGCTCGTCAACGAAATGTCACTGTGTTATGCTTGTGCAGGCGCGTTCTTTGATAAACCGAAAGAGGAAACTCGACTGCGCGGACGCTTGGATGATCAAGCCAATAGACCAGAGTATTCGACCCACCCTTTCTGGTCAGATCGAGCAAGGAGTCGAGTGCTTGCCCTGCTTTAGGACCGCCCTTGGCGCGCGGCTGTTGTGCTCGAGACCAGCAGGTTGGCTTTGTCTAGAGTGCATCAGGCGTTGTTTCCCTTAAACGCACAGCCGGAAGGTCTATCAGCTTTGTTGGAAAAAATTCGTAAAGGCAAGGCCATCAAGAGTTTTGTGCGAGAGCAGCTCATCGGCGGAGCAAACGTTGAACTCGCATTTGCACGGACCCATTATCCAAACATTGACTTGAAGAAAATTGCTCGGGGACCCGCACCCGTGCCTGGTGGCAGTGCTGTGCCTATGCAGAGCACTGCCAAGAGACTCGCACGGACGCGCTGGTCCTGATTCATCAAGTGTTGAAAGAGGAGGAGAAGTGGGCCGCACCAAAGGATGAACCTGCGGAATAGGTTAGGTATGTATTTTGTAGAAATTTGTATAGTTACCTGATGAATTTTATCGATCTGCGTGTATGTAACATATGTATGGGGCTCAGCCCCCGAGTATAAGTTCTGTATAGTTAGATTGTCGCGCAGCCCCCGAGTGTTCGGGTGAGTGCGAAAGGTTTTGTTTTTTGCGACGCAGCCCCTGAGCATTCGAGTGTGGCTGCAGAGCATTATGCTTTTTGCTTGAACATTGTGCGGAGCAGCCCCCGAGTCTACGGGTGCGTCGGTATGTGTTTATGTTTGACCTGTTGGCGCAGCCCCCGAGTGTTCGGGTGCGGCCAAGGTTTTGTTTGTAGTTAACCTGTTAAGGCGTAGCCCCCGAGTATTCGGGTGCAGCCAAGGTTTTGCGGAAGATGTTTTTTGAGAGCGCAGCCCCCGAGTATTCGGGTGTGGCTGTTTTTGTTTGTGTATAATTTGTGTGAACAGTAAACAGAGAGGGATAGAGGAACATTGATTATATTCCACTTTTGAATGTTAAGCTGCATGCCGCCCTATTAAAAACCTTCCACTCCCCTTAGGTACCCTGGTAAGGAAAAGAGCGTGTCTGAAACCTGCAGCTATCCGACATATCGCCTATTACATTTGATGACTGAGCAGTCTAAGCATAGAAACGGCGCATGTGCACAACGTTCCAAGAATTGTGCGAAGCTTCGCCTGTCTTCGCGTGCTTTAGTCTGTACGCACCGCCATCGATGACCTCGGTGACGATGAAGGGTCCCTCCCATGGAGAGGCGAGCTTGTGCACCTTCTTCTGCTTCAGTCGTAGCACCAAGTCGCCGACCATGAAGGACCTGGTGCGCTGTCGACGGCTATGATAGTTGCGGAGGTTTTGCTGATAAACGGCTGTACGAGCGAGCGCAATGTCTCGCGCTTTATCCAGCGTGTCGACTCTATCCTCGAGTGCTTCCTCCACATCTTCTTCTTCGTATGCCATGACCCTAGGTGCGTCGAACTGCACGTCGAAGGGTAGGACGGCCTCTGCGTCGTACACCATGAAGAATAGCGTGTACTGTGTCAATCTGTTTGGAGTAGTGCGCAGACTCCAAAGTACGGACGGTAGTTCTTCTACCCATGCACCCATAGCTCGTTTGAGTGACATGAATAGCCGCTTCTTGAGCCCACTGCATACAAGGCCATTGGCCTTTTCCACCTGACCGTTCGACTGAGGGTGCGCCATCGATGCGTAGTTCAGCTTGATCCCCTGGGCTTTGCAGAAGTCGCGGAACTCTTCGGATGTGAAGTTTGTACCGTTGTCGGCTATTATGCTGTTAGGGACCCCGAAGCGGTAGATGATGGACCTGATGAAGTTCACCGCCGTCGTAGCAGTTGAATTTGTGATAGGGGCCGCTTCGATCCACTTGGTGAATTTATCGACTGCCACCAAGAGATGCATGTGGCCTCCACGTGAGGATTTTCTGAGCGGCCCAACCATGTTGAGTCCCCATTGGGTGAAGGGCCATGCCAATGGTATGATTTTGAGCTCCGATGCAGGCGCTAGTGGCCTTTTTGCGAACTTCTAGCAACCGATGCACCTTTGAACTATGTCCTCTGCATCCCTGAGTGCAGTTGGCCAGTAGAACCCCGCTCGGAAGGCTTTGGCTACGAGCACCCGACTGCTCGCATGGTGTCCACAGGTTCCTGCGTGGATGTATCGTAGAATGGCCTTGCTGTCTTCGAGTGCGATGCATCTCTGAAAGATCCCTGATATGCTGCGCTTGTATAGTTCTCCTTTGATAATCGTGTAGGCCTTGGCTCTTCGAGTGATCCGACGTGACTCGGCTGCGTCAGCGGGTAGCTCGTCTCGTAGGAGGTATGCGAGGAAAGGATGTGTCCAAGTCGGTTCGATCAAAAGAACTTCGACTGGCGGATCCGCTGTGCTTGGCGGGATGTCCTTGTCGGCTACGGCCAAAGTCGAAGGTGCTGCAGGCTTGTTCACCTTGATAGATCTTTGCGCGATACGCTCGAGGAAGACGCCAGGTGGTACTGGTGCTTTGGTGGAGCCAAGGTTGGCTAACATATCTGCTTCCTCGTTGCTTTCACGCCCGATGTGGCGTAACTCGCAGTCGTCAAAGTTACCCTCCACGGTGTTGTATAACTCGCGATAAGCTATCATGTTGTCTGCAGTGGCGTCGCAGGCTTTCATCGTTTGCTTCACCACGAGATTTGAGTCGCCATAGATCATGAGGCGTGTGCACCCGCAAGCTTTTGCCATCTTCATACCGTGCAGGAGGGCCTCGTACTCAGCCTCGTTGTTAGAGGGTTTGGAGAAATCCATCTGCAAGACATAGCGAAGCTTATCCCCTCGTGGGGATATGAGTATGACACCTGCGCCCCCGCCTTCATTTTTCTCTGACCCATCGAAGAACATAGTCCACGAGTTGGACACATCTGGGACTCCTGGTAGCCGAGCTTCGATCCACTCGGTGGTGAAATCAGGCAAGACTTCGGGTGTTCATACTTTATATCTCGAGGTCCAAGCTCGATGACCCACTTAGCGACCCGCCCGGTCGCGTCAGGGTTGGTGAGGATATCACGTATGCCTGCCGCGCTGACGACAGTGATCGGATGCTCGACAAAGTAGTGCACGACTTTGCGTGATGTCATGAATACGGCGTAAGCCAGCTTCTGGTAGTGCGGGTACTGCTGCTTTGATATGGAGAGGACCTCGCTAGGGTAGTACACGGGCCTCTGTATGCTATGATTGTGCCCTTCTTCCATACGCTCGACGACGAGGCGATACTGACCATCCGGTTGGTGGCGGAGACATACAAGAACAGCGGCTCACGCTCCCGAGGCGCGACCAAGATTGGAGGAGTTGTGAGTATGCGCCTCAGGTCGACGAAGGCTGCTTGAGCCTCTGGCGTCCACTCGAAGCTGTCTGACTTCTTCATCAGCTGATAGAAAGGGAGCGTTTTTTCGCCGAGCTTGCTGATGAATCGACTGAGAGCGGCCACTCGACCCGCTAGTCTTTGCACCTCTCGAAGTTTGGTCGGCTGTTCCATAGTCAGTATGGCCTGTATCTTCTCCGTGTCCGCCTCAATGCCTCGAGCTGAGACAAGGTAGCCCAAGAGTTGTCCGGCTGGTATGCCGAAAACGCACTTCTTGGGGTTGAGCCGATATTGTATCGGTTGAGATTGGCGAATGTCTCGCGCAGGTCGTCGAGGAGGGTGTCCTCCTGTTTGGTTTTGATGACAATGTCGTCGACTTAGACTTGGACGTTGCGCCCAATCTGTTTGCTGAGGCAATTTTGCATCATGCGCTCGTACGTAGCACCCGCGTTCTTGAGCCCGAAGGGCATTGTGGTGTAGCAATAGACGCCATGTGGCGTTATGAAGGCTGTTTTGTCCTCGTATTCGGCCTTCATCCTTATCAGGTTATAGCCTGAGTAGGCATCCAGGAAGGATAGGCGTGCGCATCCCGCAGTCGAATCAACTCTCTGGTCGATGCGAGGTAGCGGGAAGTGGTCCATGGGGCAGCACTTGTTAAGGGCGGTGAAGTCGACACACATGCGGAGGATCTCTGTATGCTTTTTTGGCACAAGGACTGGGTTGGCAACCCAGTCAGATTTCTTGATCTCGCGGATGAACTTGGCTGTGAGTAGCCTGTTGACTTCTTCACCTATGGCCTTCCGCTTCGGCTCAGAGAAGTGGCGCATCGTTTGCTTCACGGGTCTCGTATCTAGAAACAATTGAAGAGAGTGCTCGGCAAATTCTCTGGGAATACCTGGCATGTCGGCTGGACACCAGGCAAAATTTCCCAGTTCTCACGGAGGAACTTGACGAGCGCGCCTTCCTATGCAGGAGTTAAGCTTGATGACACGTTGACCGTCTTGGACGGATCCGTCGGGTGCACCTGATGCGACCGTGTGTCGTTTGTTGCGCTGAAGGCAGCATCGGGTGTGCCGGTTTTTTGGCTTCAGGGAACAATGTGCGGTCATTGGAGATAGAGAGCTCTGCGAGCTGCTCCTGCATGCCGAAGAACTCGGATATTTTGCTGAACTCCCTGTCGCAACTGTCCGAGCGTTGGAAGTTCCCGTTCACCGTGATGACACCGTTTGGTCCTGGCATCTTCAATTTGAGATATGCGTAATGCGGGACCTCCATAAACCGAGCGAATGTCGGGCGTCCCAGTATAGCATGGTATTGTGATTTCCAGTCGACGACCTCGAAGTCGATCTTCTCCGTCCTGATGTTTCCTGGCCCGCCGAAGATGACTGGGAACTGGACTGTGCCGAGCGGGTAGACCGCTTTGCCTGGGACGATACCGTGGAAGGTGTTGCTTGACTTGGGCAAGTTTTCCGTCTAGTGGTTCATCTTGCGGAGCGTATCCGCAAACAAGATGTTGATTCCACTTCCTCCATCCATAAAGACCTTGGACATAGCATAGCCACCGATTTGAGCGTTGAGTACCAAAGCAGCGTGCCCTGGGCGAGCTATGGCAGGTGGATGATCCTCGTGGGAGAAGGTGATGCTGGTCTCCGAGCCCTTCAAGTATTCAGGAACGGCGGGTGGCGCCATGACAACCAGATTGACTTGTCGGGTTATCAGCTTTTGCTCCGTGTTAGTGGGACGTCCCTTATGTATCATGTTCATCTGCCCGCGTGCCTCGGGATATCGTTCTGTTGCTGCTACTGGAGCTTCTATGAGTTGCTAGTGATGGATAGCCCCTGCTATGTTTGCGGCTGCTGGCGCCGGAAGGGGCGGCGGAGCCGGTAGCGTCGCCGCAGCCGGCCTCGGGTGATAGCGTTTGACGTAGCCAACCGCTAACCTTGTGAATTTTCTGCAGTCTTTCAGCAGATGTTTCGAGTGAAGCTTCGATTTCCTCCTCGAGTTTACATTCATTTTGCGGGTCTTCTCGGTGTTTTCTCCACTCTCGTTTGTGGTATCCATCATTGCGCGGGGCGTAATCGCGACTGCAATCGTCATATCGGCCGCCGTTGCGATCGTCCTGACGGTTTCTTCCTCGGTCACGCTCATCACGTGTGTCGACTGCTGCGACAAGGCCAGCGCCATCCTCATCATCGTAATTACGGGACTTGCGCCTCTTTCTACGGTCGTTGCTACGGCCGTCCTTGCGACTCCAGTCTTTGCTGTCGCGGTGTGGTGACCCGCTTTGCTTATCTCGTATCGAGTCTTCGCCGTCCGCCCACTCATTGGCGACCTTCAAGAGGGCGGCAACGGACTTCGGCTTCTCGCGCCCGAGTTCTTCCTGGAAGTCGAGTCTGGCGAGGCCTGCCGTGAAAGCATCGATAGCTCTGTCCTCCGATACAGTGCCTATGGAGTTGCGTATGGTGGTCCAGCGTCGGATGTATGATCGCAGCGTCTCGTCCGAACGCTGCTTACAGGCTCGCAGTTCTTCGAACGTGGCAGGTCGGTCGCATGTCACGTTGAAGTTCTTGACGAAGTCCTCCTCGAAGTCGTCCATGAATCGTATGCATGACGGGGTAAGTTTCTGAGCCAAGCACGAGCCGCGCCCTCGAGCATCAGCTGTATGTACTGCATGGCAGTTGTGAGAGTGCCGCGTTGGCATGTGAGTGCTATCTTGTAGTCCTCGAGCCAAGACGCTGGCTCCTATCTACCGTTGAATTTGGGTGTTTCAGATGTGAGTTTGAACCCTTTGGGCATTTTGGTCTCACGGATGCGTCGACCGAAGCACAAGGACCCACATGGCTCGAACTCATCGTCTGAGCGTGACTCGCTGCCCGAGGAGCGAGACCTCCCGGAGTGACTTTTGCTTACCCGATGTTGAGTTACGACTCCGTGTACACCGCTATCCTCCGCGCGGTGTCGAGTGCTCCTATCGCTATCGCGACGTCCACGATCTCGGTCCTCACGTATTGTGACGGTGAGGTCACGATTGCTGCGGGTTTGCAGTGCTCTTTGTGAGCTTTCCGCACGGCGGGTTCTGCTTCCACCATGTGGCGTGCTTCCTTCAACACCGTCGACTACCGGAGCCAATGCCGCAACGGCTAAATTGAGGGACACTAGTACAGAGCGACACTATGGCAACGGGGGCAAACCTTCTATGGAAACGGAGAAAGCATCCGTTGCCCCGCTTCCGATACCGATGTGAAGCAGCTCATTTGTATCGGATCACTTTGACCGTTTCCATTGTGGATCGTATATATTAAAAAATGGCAGGCCACCGGCCAGCACCGGTAGTGGAAGCAATCAATGATGCACAGTACCTGTTTGTAATGAAGAGAAAATCGTCCTCTTCTACCAAAATACATAATAATTTATATCCTCTTACAAAGTCACACGGTAAGGCAAGAGAGACAATTCAAAATTTACAAACTGCATCAGCTGATTTACTCGTACAGAAAATCCCCAAAAAAAGACATGTAATTAGTAAATTACTACTACTCCGCTTCCCTTCTTCTAAATGGAATGGTGGGCATCACAGGGCGTGAGTCTCTGCTCTGGAAACACATATGCTAATCTGCACGAAGAATTGCAATGGTGATTACAGCAGTAGACTAGCAACAAAAATATGAGTCTGAAAATGAAAGTTGTTACTCTACACCGGTCTGTGCATTGCAGCAGCAGGAGAAGTACATCATGTACTACTACTGTAATTGTTAAACTGAACCATCGATGGATCTAGCAAATAAAAGTACACTGGAACCTGTGGGTGGCACTAGTGATGCATTTTATCTTGTGATGAGCGGGCACATAGATCTGAACTCTTGACCAAACCTAGAACCAGTTGAGTCGGTCAACAAGATTCAGACTTAGTCATGCACCGATTTAAGACAAGCAGAAAACAGATCAGAGCAGAGGAATCCAACCGTGATAGTACGCATTGCACACTGACCTTAGGAGGGCGCCGAGGAAGCGCTCGTGCTCCTCGAGACAAAGGACGTGCATGGGGACGTGGAGAAGGGCTGGGGCACTCCGGCTGCCACGATGACGAGGACTGCGGGAGCAAGGCGAGATCTTGCCGCCTCGACAACGAGGCCTGCTGCAGCGCGGGGAAGGGTGGCGCGGGTACGCGGAGGACGACCGGCGCCGCCGGGGCGGTCCGGGACAAGCCTTCCCATCTCCACTTGAGCTCCTCATCCCCCTTCACTAGCACCCATATCTTCTTCACGAGCTCGTCAGCCTCCATCGCCGATGATGAGGCCAGGCCACCATCGAATCAAATGGAAGTTGCCCAGATCTTTGATCCCACTGGGGAGAGGCGGCGGAGCAGGAGAGGATAAGGTAGAAGGGAAAATAGAAGATAGGGGCTGTGCGGACGCGCTAGGGTTGGGTCATGAATTTATTTGATTGGCTAAATGGGCTTTCTGGGCCGATTTAATTTGCATACGGTTCCAGATTTCTAACCGTGTCCAATATAGTCGGATACGGTTAAATATATTCCACCGTTGCCAATGTGTCGCGCCCCAATCCTATCGCGTGACATGTATTTGTTTTAACCGTTGCCTTCGTGGATGGGACTGTTGTCTTTTTGCTGCCGTTTCCATAGAGGGGTATCCTTTGTGTCGTTCTGTACTAGTGGGATCTGATTTGCTATCGGTGCATTGCCCCGTTTGGATCGTTTGCAGCTGGCTGCATTGTTCTAAGATATGCGGATACAGATATCAAGGCTCCCTCGACTGTCTTGGGGACAGGGATTCCTTCTTCGTCGACTGTCATGAATGACACATCCAAATTGCGGGCGAGATCCGCTCTGTCCCTCTCGGAAAGGCGAGGTAGCCTGGAACGATGCCATGCGGACGTTTGCCCTGTCGAGTGGAGGGATGACAACTATGCTCACCGCGCACTCGACACGCTGGCCTGTCTCCTCTGCTCATCGAGTGTTGCTTTGTAGTTCTTCAGTCGAAGATTCTCCTGCCACATGAAGTATTGGTATGTCGCGAGTTCTTCGTGAGTCAAACCTTCGGGCATTAGGAGGCATTCTTCAATGACCTTTTTTTGCTTTTGCTGCCATCTCTCCGTGATGAAGAGTTGTGTCTGACGTCCGGCATGGTTACCGTGACGGGATATGCTGGTGGTGCGCGACGAGCCGCGGCTTCAGATGTCTCACCTTCTGTGCCGTTGTTTCCCATAGCCATATAGACTTGGAAAGAGATGGCGTTTGAGATTATGCCTTCTTTACCACCGCTACCATCGGTGGAATAGTCGAAGTCGCTGCAGTCCTCATACTGCACGCGTGGTTCGTCGCTGTCGTATTGGAAGACCGACTCGACATCCTCTTCGACTTCACCGTGGAGGTCGAAAGATGCTGATGCAGAGCTTGGCAAAACGATCGATGAAGAAGCGTTTTTTGCCAACGAAAGAATCGTGAATTGTGCAGTCGACGAAGAGTCGGGTGACGCAGGCGCGGCCGATGGAGACATTGCCAGCGTGGCCACAGTCGGTGCAGATGCGATCGACGGAGATGCGGGCGCGATTGACGTGAGTTGACGTGGATCTGTCAAGTTTTGCATTCCCCAATGAATAACATGGAAATTGAAGTTACCACAAGTCATATCCGCACCTGAGTGGAGATTCGCAAACACCGGGCGCGCGATCGGATGGTGCGGGTCGAACCCGAAGGGACCTGTCGGGGGAGTATCCCCGGGTAGGGTCAAGGCTTGGCATAAGGTGGAGTTCCGAAGTTGTGCCGAGGTACGGAAAGGGCCGACCTGTTTGGGCCTGGGAAGGTCCGAGCTTCATCTTGACCTGGAGAATACAGGCCGACCTATTGGCCCAGAGGGTCCGAGGTATACTGTTGGCCAGGGCCGAGGTTCACTGTCCGAGCTATGTTCAGCCGACCTAACTACCTCAGTGCAGTGGTTTGTGTTGTGAGAGCAGGAGAAGCTGTGGGAGGAAGTAAGATCCGACCTGGTAAAAGATATTAAGCGCAAGACCCGAGGTACGGAGCCCGTCACATCCGTGCCGAGCTAACCGAGGTGATGGGCTGTAGGTCGGGCAGGAGTCAATGCTCCTGTCACTTCCAGCCGGGTACAAGAGCGCCTGACACGGGAGCGTCTGTCAAGGAGCCTGGCAGAGGCGTGCTCCGGGTTCGGCGGGCCTGCACGTCTCTGACCGCTGACCACGCGGGATCTGGGAAAAGGCTACGAGGTAGCTCTGCCAGGCCACGTCCTGTCTCGGTCAGAGGGGACATGCTAGTTCTGCCGTTAGGCTACAGGAGATGGGCAAGCCACGTCTTGTCCCTGACCGAGGTACGGTGGTACGGTGGTGACCGTTGCAGAGGCATGGCAACAGTGTTCTGCGAGGGGCACAATGGTAACCCGGCTGGCCTATATAGTGGGCTTCACCCCCTCCTGCTGAGAGATCCCCCCCCCCGCGCTGGAACTAGTTGATCAAGAGAAAAAGAGAGAGAGGAAGCTCGGAACACCCGGAAACACCTCGGATTCAGCTCGGAGTGCCTTCTTCCTCCCGTTAGCTCCATCTTTACCTCAAGTTCTCACCATTGTAGCATCATACAGCTCGAGGAGCAGCTTGTACTTGTCACTTTGAGCTATACACTGACTAGGATAGTGCTGCAGTAGGGGTGTTACCTCCACAAGAGGGCCCCGAAGCAGGGTACATCGTGGTGTGCTTTGTGTTCTTGCTTTCTTGGTTCTTCGTTGCGTGTTCTTGCGTGTGCACTTCTTGAGTGCATAAACCCTCCCCGGATTCCCCCAACGACCATTCGGCCCCATCTTAGCCATACCTATGGCATCTGCCGTGATCCCACCACGACAGTTGGCGCCCACCGTGGGGCAGATTGAGGCGTTGGAGGGAGTTTTCATCCGGACGGGCTCAGGCGAGCGTGTTCTTTCCGGGCTTGTCGCCAAGATCGGAGAGTTCACCTTCATCAGCGACAACGCGGGGTGTTTCGCCGGCAAGCCCTTCCCCGAGCACGGCTTCACCATGATGCTCGGCAGCTTCGTCACTACGTTGCTGTCGAGGTTGTTCGCGGGTACCCGGAGCAGGTGCTCGTGGACGACGAAACTCCTCTCCTCGCGGCTTTAGGTCGGCGTATCACTCGCCCCGAGAGCTGCGTGGAGGTGATGATGACAGGTCCGGTTGACGCCGCTGGCAAAGTAGATGCCAGCCAATCCAAGGCGGCCGAGGTTGCTAAGGTGAGATCTGCAAAGCCCAGGCTAGAGAAGACTTGCCTGGCACCCCAGAGCTGCAGGGCCGAGGTGCGACCCTGGTAGAGATAGTGGATACACTGGCAGACCCAGTAAATCCAGGAGTGGATATAGTAGTGACTGTGGCCGACCTAGAGGCAAAGCGTGTCCTGTTGCAGAAGGAGGCTGTAGCAATGATAACAGCTAGAGATGAGTTCAATAGAGATCTGCGTGAGTACAATGCAGCGAATGGCTTCACCCCGGTAGCGGTTGATACACATAGGGGAGCCGAGGTGCGGCAGAGAGGCAAGGGGCTCAACGATGAGATAAACAGGGAGGCTCGACCTACCACCTCGGCTAGGAGTGAGAGTCGCGTGTCAACTGGAAGGCCGGTGTATAGTTCCCCTGCTAAGAACCTCAGAGCTGCCGAGGCAGGCAGGGCCGAGCTATCCGGGTTATCTGGAGATGCATGGCGTGCGCAGCAGAAGCGAGTCAATGAGTTAGTATATGTGGCTAACCAGCAGAATGAGGCTCTCCGCAGAGCATATGCCGGGGCTGGTGATTCAGAGATGGTTTATTCAGCTAGGCCAGTTAGTCAGGTGTCCAAGGGGCAAGCCTCGTCTCCACTCGTCGGAGGAGCCGATCGAGCCCGGAGTGTCACCTCGGGTCAGAACAAGCAGCTGCAGATGTATGATCCAGTCCTAGCAGCAAAGCAGAAGGTGGGCCAGGGCAATGCTAGCCGAGCTAAGGGAAACCCCGGCCCAGGCAATGCAAGCCGAGCTAAGGGTAACTCCGGTCAGGGAAATCAGAATGGCGGTCAAGCAGCATCGGCTGGCCGAGGTAAACCACCTCCGCCCCCGAGGTATCAGCAACAACCTCGGCAGCAGGGGCAATATCAGCGAGAGCCGGAGTATGTTCAGCAACCTCAGAACGTCGGTCAAGGCGATGACCGATATGATGATGGAGACTCGGCCATGGCACGAGCTGGATACCACAGAGTGGATGGGGCGTTGGGACCTCGGATAGGAGGTCGGATGTTAGCTCCAGGCGATGTCCGTAACAAGCTGGATAGAATCTACTTGTCTGAGCAACTGGAGGAGGAAGGCCCTCCTGGTCCGGCGTGTTTTGGACCTCGGATCATGAAGGAGCCACCACCACCAGTATCTCAGTTCCAGTTAGGTCGGAACACCAAGCCATACAATGGGAGCACCAAGCCACAAGATTGGCTGACAGATTATGTATCCTCGGTGCACATTGCGGGGGGCAATCGCCGATGGGCGGTCCGGTATCTCCCGCACATGTTGGAAGGTCCAGCTCGGATCTGGCTGAATAATTTGCCGGAGTATAGTATCAACTCCTGGATAGACTTGGAGCTGGCGTTTAACAGCAACTTTGCTAGTACATACAAGAGGCCAAACCGACCTCAGCTCCTGGCGGCATGTAAGCAAGATGATCATGAAACTGACCGAGAATTCTTAACTCGGTGGAGCAATGTTCGGAATTCCTGTGAAGGAGTGGTAGAGGCACAGGCCATTTCCTGGTTTGCAGATGGTTGTCGACATGGCAGCATGCTGTGGCAGAGGCTCCAGAGAGATATGCCGAGATCCCTAGCAGAAACAATCCGGGTTGCAGATTCTTATGCCTGGGTGATCCGATGCAGCCAGCAGCAGAGGCAGGAGCACGTAACAGAAGGAGGGAGCCAATAAACAACCGGCTCGGACCAAGGTGTAATGACCGTCAGGAGTTCGGACAGAAGAGGAGGGAGCCGGACTATCCATACACCTCGAACCAAGTTGCAGCGGTGAACCCGGATCAGCCCGGAGCTGGAGGTGTCCAGAGGCCAAAAATCAATGGTCCGGCATTTAGTCCGAACCCGGAGCCACCCATGACCTATGAATCAATGATAGATGGTCCGTGCTGTTACCATACGACCGACCCGCGCAAGCCAGCCAACCATTCAACCCGGCAGTGCAGCTGGAACCGCAGAATCAGAGAAGAAGGGGCAAGGCCGGAGGAATCAGAGCAGGACCACCACCTCAGAGATTTCAGCCGAGGTCCCACCCTAATCTGTCCGGAGCAAATGTTACCCCGATAACCACTGCACCTCTTCCGAGGCCTGCAGCAGCAAGACCCGTGAATGTTGTGAATGTCCGAGGTAATAACAACAACAATGGTGCCGGACCAAGTCAGCAGTATGAATACCCCGGAAATGACTATAGAGAGGTTCATGCGAGCTATGTGGTCTTTGTGACCGAGCCAACTGACAAGAAGAGCGTGCAGAGGCGTGCCATGGAGGTGAATGCAGTAATGCCGGTGGTGCCGACCTATATGAACTGGTCTGAGCAGGAGATCACTTGGAGCAGAAAGGACACACCTCGGATCATGCCGAGCCCTGGAAAGTATGCCCTGGTGGTAGATCCAACGTTGTGTGGGCCTACCAACAATGTGAGGTTCACCCGAGTTCTGGTGGACAATGGCAGTGCCATCAACATCATGTACCGAGACACAATGGTGAAATTGGGCATATCGCCTAATCAGTTGATGCCAAGCAGTTGTACTTTTCATGGGATTGTGCCGGCGTTTCCTGTGCACCCATGGGCAAGATATGGGTGGATGTAGCATTTGGAACCAAGGAAATTGCCGAGTTGAGAGTATCGAGTTCGAGGTGGTGGACTTGGAGAGTGCATACCATGCATTGCTTGGAAGGCCGGCTCTGGCCAAGTTCATGATTTCCACCCATGTTGCATACCTGAAGATGAAAATGCCAGGGCCTAATGGGATCATATCCATCTCGGGTGACTACAAGCGAGCCATTCAGTGTGCCTCGGCGGGGTCTAATCTGGCCGAGTCTTTGGTGATCGCAGCTGAGAAGAAGAAGCTGCATCAAGTGGTGGCAATGGCGCAGTCAACACAGCTCGGCCTGTCCGGACTGATGAGCCCGGACTCAACTGCGGCGTTCGAGGTGCCCAAGGAGACCAAGAAGATCCCCATTGACCCGGAGCACCCAGAGCATATGGCCATCATTGGGACCGGGCTGGGCGAGAAATAGGAAGGCGAGCTCTGTCACTTCCTCCGTGAGAATCGGGATATCTTTGCATGGTCGGCTAAGGACCTGCCTGGTGTTCCGAGGGAGTTGGCAGAGCACTCTTTATTTGTTAGGCCAGAGGTGAAACCGGTGAGGCAACCGACCCGTCGTCTCTCAGACGACCGGAGACAAGTGGTGCTGGACGAGCTGGCTAAGTTGCTTGCAGCCGGGTTCATTATGGAGGTGCTGCATCCGGACTGGATATCCAATCCGGTCTTGGTGGAAAAGAAGAAAGACGAGCCAGCCGTGGTCAAGGTGTGGCGCATGTGCATTGACTTCACTAACCTCAACAAGGCGTGCCCAAAAGATCCATTTCCATTACCTCGGATTGATCAAGTGATCGATTCCACTGCTGGTTGTGAACTGTTGTCTTTTATCGATGCGTACTCTGGTTTTCACCAGATACCACTGAACCCAAAGGATCAAATAAAGACTGCTTTTATTACCCCGTATGGGGCGTATTGCTATCGTGTCATGTGTTTTGGTCTGAGAAATGCCGGGGCAACTTATCAGAGGTGTATGCAGAAATGCCTGCACTCTCAGATGGGCAAAAATGTGCAAGTGTATGTCGATGATATTGTCATCAAAACTAAGGAGAAACGTACTCTCCTCGAGGATCTCGAGGAGACATTTGTGAATTTGAGAAAGTATCGGTTGAAGCTTAACCCGGACAAGTGCACCTTTGGTGTCCCGGCTGGAAAGTTGCTCGGATTCCTGGTGTCTAGCCGAGGTATCGAGGTTAACCCGGCCAAATCCGAGCTATTGAGAGCATGAAGTTACCGAAGTGTTTGAAAGATGTGCAGAAGTTCACAGGGTGCCTAGCCTCGTTGAGCCGATTTGTAGCTCGGCTAGGAGAAAAAGCCTTGCCTTTGTACCAGCTCATGAAGAAAAGTACCGGGTTTACATGGACCCCGCAGGCCGACGTGGCGTTCGGTGAGCTGAAAAAGATGTTGTCCACTGCCCCGGTGTTGGCGTCACCATTGCACAATGAGCCGATGTTACTTTACATTGCGGCCACAAACCGAGTTGTAAGTGTGGCAGTGGTGGTGGAGCGCGAAGAAGGTGGCAGGTCGGTGCAGAGACCGGTGTATTACTTGAGCGAGGTGATCTCTACCTCGAAGCAGAACTATCCTCACTACCAGAAGATGACGTATGGTGTCTACCTGGCGGTCAAGAAGTTGAAGCATTATTTCCAGGAGCATCCCATGACGGTGGTGTGCGAAGCTCCAATCTCGGAGATCATCGGGTGCAAAGATGCAACTGGCCGAGTTGCCAAATGGGCGATTGAGGTGTCTCCATATGCACCACATTATGAGAGAAGAGACGCAATTAAATCCCAGGCGTTGCCGGACTTCTTTTGTGATTGGGCCGAGATGCAGTATGAGCCACCCAGGCCGGACTATAATTATTGGAAAATGCATTTTGATGGGTCCAAACAAAGATCGGGCTGGGGGCTGGAATAGTCCTCACCTCGCCAAAGCGAGATCAGCTGAAGTACGTGCTGCAGATTCATTTCTCAGCATCAAACAATGTGGCGGAGTATGAGGCCTTAATCCATGGCCTCAAGGTGGCAAAGGAGATCGGTATCCGGCGTGTAGAGTGCTTCGGCGATTCCGACCTGGTGGTGCAACAATCTTCTGGAACTTGGGATGCTCTGGATGCCAACATGGCGTTATATCGGTTCCATGTGCAAAAGATATCCGGGTTCTTTGAAGGGTGTGAGTACAGGCATATACCTCGGGCAGAAAATGATGCTGCCGACGTGTTGTCAAAGCTCGGTTCATCGAAAGAGGCAGTACCACCAGGGGTAGCCCTGAATCACTTGAGAACTCCTTCAATCAAACCTTCTCCTGAATCCGAATCTATTTTCATCCCGGCGGAGCAAGAGCCCGGACCTGTTCCAATGGAGGTAGACGTCGGATGCGTTTGGTCGGACCCGGGGACTGCGTGGCAGAGCTCGGGGACTGCGCACCAAACCTCGGGGACTGCTCATCCAGACTCGGGGACTGGTCGCAGGATGGTGGAGGAAATAATGGAGGAGATTATGGTGGCCGAGCCAATGGAGGTGGACGAGGAACTTTTTCCTTTGCACCCGTGCCGGAGTGGGCGGAGCAAATCATGAAGTTCATAACGGAGGGAAGCACGCCAAGTGACACAACCGAGGCTAGGAGAATTCAAAGGAGGGCCAAGGCGTACACCATCATCAACAAGGAGCTCTATAAAAGAAGCGTAACCGAGGTGTTGCAACGGTGTGTCGAGCCAGCTGAAGGCAAGGAGATGCTTTTGGAGATCCACCAAGGAGAGTGTGGTCATCATTGCAGCACAAGAGCTCTGGTGGCCAAGGTGTTCAGGCATGGGTTCTATTGGCCCACTGCTCTTGCTGATGCAGAGGCCATAGTCCGGAGATGTGAAGGATGCCAAAGGTTTGCCAAGCAAACGCATATGCCAGCCTCGGCGCTCAAAACAATTCCTATCACTTGGCCGTTTGCGGTATGGTGTTTGGATATGGTGGGAGAGTTCAAACCAGCCCGAGGTAACATGACGCACATATTGGTGATGGTGGACAAGTTCACCAAGTGGATCGAGGTGAAACCAATCCGGAAGTTGGATGGTCATTCAGCAGTGACTTTCTTGAAGGAGATTATTCTGCGATATGGCTACCCCCATAGCATTATCTCGGACAACGGCACAAACTTTGCTGTTGGAGAGTTCGCTCGGTTTTGCATGAACAAGGGAATCCGGCTGGACATAGCCTCGGTGGCACACCCGGAGTCTAATGGACAAGTGGAAAGATCAAATGCTCTAGTGTTGGCCGGCATCAAGGCTCGGCTCATTGAACCACTGCTGAAAACGCCGGGGTGTTGGATAGATGAGATACCAGCAGTACTGTGGGGTCTAAGGACCACGCCAAATCGATCAACTGGCTATACGCCATTTTTTATGGTCTATGGGGCAGAAGCTATGCTACCCACTGACATCGATATGATGCGCCCAGAGTGGCAATGTACACTGAAGCCGAGGCAAAAGAGGCTCGGGAGGATGCAGTAGATCTGCTTGAGGAAGCAGAGAGTTGGCCTCATCTCGGTCAGCAATATACCACAAGGTCTCCGACGTTATCATAGCCGGAGTATCAACCCTCGTGTGTTTCACGAGGGAGATTTGGTGCTGAGGTTGGTGCAGCGCAAGAAAGGCCGGCACAAGTTGTCACCTCCATGGGAGGGACCGTTCATTGTGAGCCGAGCTCTGCTCAATGATTCCTACTATCTAATAGATGCGCAGGAACCAAGGGAAGATGGGCTGGACAACCCCGGATCAGAGGTCAGGCGACCATGGAACGTAGCTCTACTCCGACCTTTCTACTCATGAAAGGCGCAATGTATGTACCTCGGTTAATCCTTAATAAAATGTCGGCACTCCGAGGTTGAAGCTCGGGGACTGCCTCGCTCTTGTGCTTGTGTTTTTTCTGTTTGTCAGTTTCGTTCATATGCCGAACTATTTTGAACCTCGTCTCAAACTTCAAGTAATGTGTGCTATGTAACTAATCTTGTGACTCGACTGGCATCTGCCTAAAATGGTAGTCAAGAGCAAAGATGAAAAAACGTGGGAGACATGAAAATGAACTCGGGGACTCGGTCCAAAAATATAGTTCGGCATGTGTCGTTTACTAACCCCTGTCTTTACCTTTCGTTTATGTCGGATGTTTTGAAACACACTCGAGATTTGCTAAGTACTGTATGCTATAAACAACAATCTTGTGACTCGACTGTCGAACGCCTAAATGGTAGACAAGAGCAAAGAATGCCAGTATAGTAAACACGAAAGTGAACTCGGGGACTCGTTCCAAAAGGGTTCGGCATAAATTCTTAGAAAAGCTTGGTTCGGATAGCAAGTTAAAAATATGGTAGCAAGGCAAACTACTTAAGGTCTGTTACATCTGCACCCGGCATACCGGGGATTTAATGTTTTGCTTAAGATAAATTCAGGCCTCGGAACCAGAGACCTCGGTCGCCGGAAGTGGGCAGTGGGAGCCTCGGGCGCAGCAACCTCGGGCGCAGGAACAACCTCGGTCGCGGAAGCAACCTCGGTTGTGGGTGGTTGCCGGGGTGTCCGTCACGTCGGGGAAATCACCTCGGTGGCTACAGCTTTGCCGGACTTGCCCTTGGAGTTCGGAGGTTCGTCGAAGCTGAAGTCATCATCAGAGCCTTCAGCCACCTCGGTTGTTTTGCCGGCCTTGCCCTTGGAGCTCTCAGGCTCGTCAAAGTCAATGTCCTCGCCTTCAGAACTTTCTTCACCGGACGCTGCTTCCTCGTCCGAGCTCTCTTCGTCCTCAGAGTAGAGGCGCCCGTCATCAAAGGTCCGGGTGTTTGCGTAACTAGCAAAGCGGTCGGCTGCTGCTTGGCGTTTCGCAATGCCATCGGGTGGAGTTCCAAGGAGAGCCCCTGCGCAGGGAGGTAACGTGTGGATCTCAACATCTCATACCAGGACAGCACGAACACCAGGGCCTTGTCCGCTCCAGCCCGAGCTGATGAGCATCTCCACTCCCGAAGTCTAGCCTCGGCTCCTTTCAGCTTCGTGGCGAGCTCGTCGATGCAAGTGGGAGTCTTGACCTTGGGCCAGAGGGCACGGTGGACCTCGATGGCAGCATCAACAAGTTTAGTTCCAATGGCTGAGCGGCCTGATCCGAGCATTAAGGGCGACAAGGTGGTCCTGGATATCCCAGCTGTCGCTGAGAGTTTCTGTCTCAGCCCTCTTTGCCCGAGCTGCTTGAACTTCGCGGATAGCCTTGTCCTTGGAGTGCTCGAAGTTTCTGAAGAGGACAAAAAGGCTGTCGCTGAAATAAGGCATACGGTGGCACGGGTGTAGGTCGGCAGAAAATAAGGAAAAGGGAGAAGGAACTTACTGTCCATTTGATGATTAATCCGAGCGAGCTCGGACAACCAGCTTTTCGAGATAGCTCGGAGGGCGGTAAGTTCGGCTTCGGCCGAGGTGGCACGGCTCTCCAGGGTCTTGGCAAGATTTGCTGCTGTTCGGCGGCCTGGTCCTTAACCTTCATAGCGTCCTCCACAGCAGTCTTGGCTTCATTAGCCCGGTTCAGCTCTTGTTGCAGCCGAGCTATTTCATCCTCGGCTGTCTTCAACTTGGAGGCGTAATCCTTGTCGCTCTGCTCCTTTGCGGATAGAAGAGTCCGGTGAGACTTCTTCAGCTGTTGTGATCCAGCAGGAGGTTCTTGAAGACCTTTGTCCGAGCATTGTTGCATTCCTGAAAAAAATAGAGAGATCAGTTCGGATAAATCCGAGGTATTTCTAGCACCCGAGGCCCAATTGAGTCCCGGGGACTTGGCATTGGCCTCGGGGACTCAGCATGGGAGAAATGACAAGTTTTTGAGATTCAAGCCGAGCAATTTTAACTCGGTGGAGTGTCAATTGCTCAACCCGAATCTCGGGGACTGGGAATAGTGTATGTTTGTCATTTGTTTCAAAGGAAGAAAGAGAGCTGTGTAAAGAAACTTACCGAGGCCTTCTTGCTGCAATCAAGGACTGCAGTCTGCATGTTATAGATAGATTGGAGCACGGCGCTGGGTCCAACTTGATGCTCAGAGCTCGGGTTGGAGGAGACCTCGACAGTGTCAGCCGAGTTCCAGTCCATGTCATAGTGCTTCTCCGAGCCTAGGCTGTTCCCGCTCTTGGTCCGGAGTTGCCCGACTCCCAGCTGCTGATGTCCGGCTGGGTAGTAGCAGCGAATAAAGCTCGGGAGGTGGCGACCTGAGAGCTCGAGGGCGCGGCCTTGGTCAAGGTGGACCTCGGCGCAGAAGCGGGAACATGCGGCACCAGTTGGGTGCTCGCAGTCAAGGGGCCTGATGACGGTGGCGGCATCGGAGTTTGCTGTGGCTGTTTGGGGGGCTCAACGTTTTGAGCTGAATCTTTCTGCTGCTGCTGGAGCTTTTGCTTCTGCAGTTGTTGTTGTTGTTTCTTCTTTTGCTGCTGTTGCTGCTGGTTGCGCGCAGCTTGAGACTTGGGGGACAGCCGAGGCTCCTGCACGGCTTTAACCGGAGTCTTGGCGCGATCTGTCTCCGCATCCTTCTGAGGAGGCGGAGGAGTCTGATCTCGGCGGGGAGCAGAGTGCCCCAGGCCGGAGTCAGAGCTCGGCGGTGGAAGTTCGGCGGAGGAGACGCGTAGGGGAGGAGATGGTCTTCTCCGGGCTGGTGAGGTCAATGGACGGTCCTGGAGGAGAGGCTCTGGCGGGGCTGCCGAGGTTAACCTCGACCTCGGTTGTCTGGGCTTCAACCACTGGAGGCAGTGGTGAGTGTATCGAGCTATGGCTCTGTTTGACCTGCCGAGCCGGGCTAGACGAAAGAGAAAGATTAAGTTAGAGTGTAAAAAGCTTAACCTTGGAGCAGCGTGAGAAGTAAGGAGGAGCAAAGGTCACTTACGCATCTTCCTCCACGGGACCTCGTTTCTTGCGCCGCGCCGAGGTCTTCTTGGGCACGCTTGGCTTTGGGCGCTGCAGC